>JAZDUH010000130.1:10367500-10740000 GCA_036419115.1 Scarus forsteni | reverse complement strand
CTTCTCATTCTTCTTCTTCTTTCTCCTTCTTCTTCTTCTTCTTCTCCTTCTTCTTCTTCTTCTTCTTCTTCTTCTTCTTCTCATTCTCATTCTTTTTCCTCTCCTTCTTCTTCTCCTTCTTCTTCTTCTTCTTCTTCTTCTCCTTCTCCTTCTTCTTCTACTCATTCTCATTCTCATTCTCATTTTTATTCTCATTTTTATTCTCATTCTTATTCTTATTCTTCTTCTTATTATTATTACTATTACTATTATTACTATTATTATAATAATTATTATTATCATTATTGTCATTATCTGTGATGCAGATTGAAGAGCCCATATTTTGCTTTAATTCAGGTTAATACATATATTAATGAATGTAACTGTAGTTTATAGTCACAAATGTTCCAAAAACCATCTAGTTTTCTTTTACTGAGTACCCCTGATCCAGCTGTATTCTCATTATGTCAGAGGCACTCCTGTTACATTGAGGCACCCTTCCCAATGTGGGCTCCATCCACTCTGAGTGTTGCTTCTCTGTTGTAATTTGTCAGTTCAGCACGGCTCAATCCCATGTTGTCAAAGACTCTGCCTTCATTCTGTGATCCATTCTCTGTACTGGGCTTACTAGCCTGAGCCAGTGGGCTTAAACTGCTGATGAAACAATGCTAGGAAATAACACTGGCTGTTTCAGGCAGCTGCGGACTTTTTGTCTTGTTCATAGAAGTACTCTATTACACACAGGACATGTAAAACACCAAAGAGTGTATGAAACTAGAACAAGCACAATATGGGCTCTTTAATCGATACCTGATGCTGCATGATTTTTTTTTTACCATATGTGAATTGTTTATGTTCTATTTGGATTCTCATTTGAAGTTTGTGCCATCAAAACTGCAATTTGCTAAATACCTTAAGTTTAATTATTAGAAATAAAAATCATTGAGTACTGTTTTTCCAGCATGTCATTCAGTACATGCCAGAAAAACAGTGCTCAATTATAAAAACATATAACTTATAAAAGTATAATAATTGCCCTCAGTGGCGGCTCCCAATGTGAGTCTTTTTTTGTGATGAGTGAAATGTTTAAACATCTGTTGCAGCGCCCTTTTGACAACAACCTAAAGGTCGATGGAAATAGACTTGCTACCTTCCTGAACTACGTAAGTACATGTGTCCGTGAGTGAGCTGCTTTTTCACCTTGTATTTTCATTTTTTAATTTTATCTTTGTAGAAAGATGAGCCTGATGCTTTCAAAAGATTAGGCACTGGAAATCGTGTGGCGACTTTTTTGAACTACGTAAGTACGAGCATCTGGTCGCCGTTGATTGAAGGCTGGTCGTGGCAGTCGCCTGAAACCGTCAGAGACTTGCAGAGCTATGCAAAATGAGTACAACCTCTTAACTCTCTATGGTGGTGCCTTGGAATAAATGCCATTAAAATTTGTACATGGGAAGGATTAGGAACCTTACTTACATTATTAGTAAAAATGAATCAATCTTTATTTGAATTTTTAAGCTGTTTTGGGGTTGTGGACAAAGGAAGGGAGGTAGATTGAGACAAAGGGACTAAAGTAAGAATTGGAGGTAGTAACAGATCCATGGGTCAATCATAGACCTGTCCTCGTCATATTTGTCTCTGCTGAATATAAATTTATTAAAGGTTAGCCCCTCAAGATGTGGCATCTTGTTTTCAAGAAGGTCCTCCTTTCAATATGGCTTTAAAGGCAGTTTTTATGGAGCTATAATCAATAACAACCATGGAAAGCATGATTTATCTTATATTAACATTAACATCTAAAATGATAATAAGGTGGAGACAACTGATGTTTAATAAAACAACAGCATAAAGCTCGTGTTAGTGTGGTCTACAGCTGCACTTTCTTCATTTTAAGTCATTTTGATGCAGAGTCTTCATACCTAAACTAAAGCAGTATTGGATCCTCTCAGTAGTAGTAATAATTATGAATAATGTAATTCAGAAAAGTTACTATTCGTCACAGTCTGGCTATAGGCTCCAAGCTAACTTGTAAAGTCAGTTTGTTTACCCACAGTTATATCTGAAGCTGCGTTTACACCGAGCACGACTTTGCAACTGAAATTGTGCCGCCCACCCAAATAGCGTCACCTGTTCATAAATACCTAATTTTGTTCACCGTTGCTGTCACTCAGTGATGTCACACCCGCTCAAGTTTCACTGCAATCATATATCATGATATCGGACATATTAGCTGACATTATTCTAACTGTATCCTTTTACTCACCTACCAACTACAAAACACTGCAGCTGATGACCCTGCAGCACCATCGTCTGCGAGTGTCGGCCCCGTCTAAGAACTGTTATACTTATTAACTCAATGTCCCATGGGCGTGGATTGTCACTCTGTGAACGGGAATTAAAACAGTCACAGGTACCGTCACACACTCACAATGGATGTCCGTTGCATGGCGGGATGCAATGGCTGTATTTTGACTTTACATGGAGAGTGGTTAGTAAGGTTGCCAAAGTCGCATTAGGTGTGTAGGCAGCTTGAGGCTACAGTTAAAATTATTAGGATATTCACAGATCTCCCGTTCTTGTCTCAAAATGTTTTTTTTTTTAAGTTTGTTTCGTTCCTACTTTCAGTTCCTTACTGATGAACCAGTTTGCCTAATCAAGCCAACTGAATAAACAAGCAGCAAGCTGGTGATATATATCTAACACTAAAAGCATGAATGATTTTAAAGCAATGCTTTTTTCATACAAACCAAGCACGTTGTTTTGGATTCATATTGTTAGTAGGCAGGTAATTGTATGAGTTAAGGAGAACTGAAACACCCATAAACCTCCTGGTCATAGCCAACTACAACCTTCAGGCCTGAAAGTGGAGGCCACAAGTATCCACTTGAGGCTGGCTGCAGAAACCTGACAAAAAATAGTGGAAAATTTGTCTATGAGTAAGTTGAGCATCAAGGTCCAAACAGCTATTAAATGGGTGGCGTAACATGAGTTTGTCCAAATCGTTTACAGTCTGTAGGACTGCCTCAATAGTTTGGGACGGATCAAAGTGTATAAAGCAAAAGTGAGGTTCTTATTAAGAGAGAACTATTCCCTAAACAGAGGGTTTTTTCTTTTCTTCGTTTCAACTAAAGTTTTATGTCAACAGTGTCTTGATGACATAATCGTATTGTGTTTCTTTACAGAGCAGTGAGGTTTAAACAGACAAACAGGAACACATGGGATGACTTGTCAATGTGATTGTGCAGGAAATACAAGTCTTGCTGTAAAAGTATGTTAAATATCTTGAACACCCACACTCAAATGAAAAGTCTGTTAGTAAAAAAGCCCCTTGGTAGATTTCGTCTCAGGATTGTGTGGGTGTGATAGTTTTTTTTATTATTCTGTGAAACCTGTATTTTTAGGAGCACATTTTGACTGGTTGTCATTTCGATTGGTCCTTAAAGCTCATGGTAGTAGAAACTCTTACTGTAGCCCCACCTACATTTCTTCTGCATTGTCTGGCAGCTTTTTTTTTTTTTTTAATTCCCAATGTACCATTTCAGTCCAGCGTGTATGCATTTTGAAAATTTGATTATGGTCTGACCAACAGAGTAGTTTGACTTCTATTTCTGTTCATATATGGGGTTCAATAAAAGACATTTGGGTGAGTTATTCAGACCTGTTGAGATGAAACATTTTTAACCCTGTACACATTCTAAATATTACAAATCATAAAAAAAAAACTTTAATCAATTTGAAACAAAATTTGTCTCCACCACTTTCAATGTAGCATTGTTGGTTGACGTTAATAGATTGTGCTCATTTCATGTATCTCTGTGAGACCAGGTTGCCTGAAATCTGCGCTGCATTCTTCTGTTGTAGTTTCATGGGCACATGCACAAGCTCTGGTTCAATCGTGCACTTGGATTGATTGACTTTTTCGTAGGCGGACTCGTTGTAGTTTCAATTTTAGCGTCTTGAAAACTTGATGAATTTTGGAGTGAGTAGTTGTACATTTTTTTCTGTAGTGATTTGGGGAATTGAAAACACAAATATTGTAGAACATAAATATTCCAGCCACTGGACGACTGAGAAACTTCAGATTATAGATATTTTAGGTAAGAGCATTTTGTCAATCAGTTCTTGTACATATTGTTGAGAGTTTTGTTGGCCATTCCAATTAACACACTAGAAAACACACTCCTTATTGAATTCCTAATGTATTCTTATTGACAATAGCAAAGATTTATACCCAAGAAGAGGAAAACTATTTTGTTTAGATAATTTAACTGCGTTGAGTCTCTTCCTCAAGTCAGGTTCATCTCCATCTGTTTGAATTATAAATGTGAATATTTGCAAACACTGAGATAAAACCATGGATAAAAAGTTTTTAAATGGACCTGGAACCAAAATAGACAAAGATTAATGCTCAATTACTCTTATCTGTTTTTTTCATGACATTTGGATGTCTGTTTCAAGAGAAAAAAATAGAAGTGACTGCTGTTGTTTAAGATTATTGATCTTTTTTTAAGAGTAATAAACTTATTTCATTAACAGATAATAGATCATTTAAATGTTTTCACGCCGTTGACTTTGCATTAATGAAAGAACTGATTTGTCATTTTCTTTTGAGTAAAAAGTTTTTCTTCAGTCTTTCTAATGTTTCTCACTAAAATGCAAAAACAACTGTCCCACACTTCACTGTTGTTAAATACGTAAAAGTCATTTCTTTCTGTACCCCTTCCTTATACAGCTGAGTAAGTAGTTGCCTGTATTTAACTTATATTTCATAGTAAATGTAACTTTTCATTGCAGTCACACACCTTCAGAGATGTGTGAGTGAACAGATGTTTTTCTCTAATATTTATCTTTCAAAAAACAAAGTGTGGGGCAACCTGTACCGAGTTGTTTGAAATTTGATGCTTTGAAGGGTAGTACACGATAGACAAAAGTGTGAATATATATATATATATATATATATATATATATATACATACATATATATATATTTTCCAAAACAAAACCTTGAAAGGAAAAAATTCGAAGTACCTCTATCCTCTATGTTTTTTTTTCCAGATGAGTGATGTGGAAGCAGGCGGTGCGACGGTCTTCCCTGACTTTGGGGCGGCAATCTGGCCAAAAAAGGTAAAGACAGGACTTGTATGAACAGATTTGAGTAGCTTTATGTGAAGACAATGTAAGAAAACTGGTGTACTGGGGTTTCAAGTTTCCTTATCCTGCTGTTGTTACCTGAAGTATAGTTCAAACCGTGAAGATGTCAGGTTATAGTTAAATGTGGTAAACTTATTATGAATGACTCAGAGTTGTGGAGTGGGCAACGAGATATCTCGATGCTTGGTAGCTTTTTGTAATGATTGGTTCTTTTGTCTCCACATGTGGTTTTAGCACAGCTTAGTTGCTTTGTTTTGCGTTACCCTTTACACAGTAAAGCCCCGTTTCCACCAGAGGGTTCAGTTCGGTTCGTCTCAGTGCGGCTTGCTTTTTGTGGCGTTTCCATAGCCTAAAACCGGGACAGGAACCCTTATAAGTGAACCGTACTGTCTTTCTTTTTGGGACCCTCTGTTGGGATGCCAAGCATACTAATCAAACCCCAGAAGGTGGAGCTATAAACACTGAAGTCCGTTGATTGGCTGAAGGAGTCGTCACTTCCCGTTTGACAGCAGAACGACACGTAACCCCGCCATGTTTAAATCTCCACTCGTCTTTGTGAAGATAACTCTCGCGGCACACAGCCTTCTCTGACACAAAGCTTGGTTGCACTTCGTAACAAAAAGCCACATGCTGATCACAAAAAAAGAAGAATTGCTGGATGTCTTCAACCGTCGCTCTTTTTTTACACGCTGCTATGACATCATGCTATCAGCATCTGGCTTAGACACCACCTACAAGTAGGGTTCGGTTGGCTGTGGAAACGCAAACAGGATCTGGCTTTACAGATTCGGCTTGAGCCAAACTGTGCAGATCCATACCGAACCACTTGATGGAAACGGGGCTTAATAGTTCCCCTTTAAAACAGGCTGACTGTCATAGTACAGCTGTGTGAAACTGCTCTAAGTCAACCCAACACAACAAAATGAGGAAGCAGAGGTAACAGTGTAACTGACTTCCAGTTTATTGCTTTGAGTTTTGTCCCAGAGACACTTAAGCAGCAAAACAATAGGCTCTTCGAGAGTTTGTGAAGTCATACAGCATTAGAGAGCAGATGACAGAAGGTGTTTTATGTAAGATATCCCTGTCTCATCTCTAAAATAGGCTGATATTTTAGTGCACAACAGTGTGTCTTTGTCACATTTTAAGTTGCTGGAACCTTGCAAGAGAGGATACAAAGATGTGTGTCATGCACCAGGTAAAGGGAATTAGAGTCTGGGCAGGTTGAGCTGATACCATGATAAATTCCCCATTATTGCCTGGTCATGATTTTGGAAAAATATCAATATATTTTCAGGCAAGTGAAAAGTACAGTCAGTGTCATTTGTAAAGATTAAATATAAAACAAAGTTGGGTGGTAAAAGAATAAATAGTCATTGTTTGTGCTCCAGTTATCAAACAAGCAGCAGAATTATGCTTTTTGTTGAGAATGCCAAAGAAGATGGCTAAAGAGATCTTTGATCCTCTTCACCCAGACCTAATCAAGAGCCTTTTACTTCAGCCCCAAGTGTAGAAAAACACAGGATACTGGTGCAGAGGAGACAGAACAGTCTTCAGCTTAAAAAGTCAGGATCCAACATCTTTCATAATCTGTGCTTCAGAACTTAGTGACAGAATTTAGAGAAAACCCTCATTTTGTGCTGTTCACTAAAGAGTCAAAAGAGGACAAGGAAGTGTGAAGGAGTGGTGTCAGGGGGAATGTTATGGGATCGACTGAAATAAAGTATGACTATTGTAGTTGCATCATAGAAAAGAGCTAGTCTGCTTTTCTAGTTTGGCAGACAGTAATGTTGTTTTCATACCACCAACCATGAGCTAAAGGACAAATCAGGACATTTCACTTTAACAATGTAAAGACTGCACACCTCATGCAGTGAGTTGTCCTCCTTTTTGTGTTTTGGGTATTTATATTCTTCTTTTTCCACAGGGAACGGCAGTCTTCTGGTATAATCTTTTTAAAAGTGGGGAGGGGGACTACCGGACCAGGCATGCAGCCTGTCCCGTCTTAGTAGGAAGTAAATGGGGTGAGTCAAAGTTCTTCCAAATGCCAGATGTTTTTGTGTTACTGTGCAGGAGTGCTACAGCTCTAATACTCTTCACTAAAGTCTGCCAATAATGACAGAGAAGACTTAAAATCTTCACTTCTTGATTAAAAAGCTCCTTTTGTACAAACTGAACCAAGCTTGAGAGAAGACTTCCTGCTTGAGAACATTGAGATTGTGGCAGTGAAGGTTTAATCATGTCTTTTTCTTTTGTTTTTCAGTCTCAAACAAGTGGATTCATGAGCGAGGGCAAGAGTTCAGGAGACCCTGTGGCCTAACAGAAGTGGATTGAAGAGAAAGAACAGGCATTTACACTTTAAAACATACAAAAACAGACACACAACCCCTCAAAAGTGCCTTTCTCTGCTTGTAATGCAGTCCTCTGTTAAGAAGTTCCACACCTTCAAACATGAGAAAGTCTTAAGATGAAAACAAAACTCTCTTAATGTTTTACCAGAAGATACAGAACATGTGTTACCACATTCCCCCACATCACTGAAGGTGAATCAGACCAGTGAGTTAGGCTAAAAGAACAGTTGAATGTAACAGTAAAATTCATCAAAAAGAAAACACAAAATTGTGTCACATTTACCAAACCCCTTTTTCTATTGAAAGCTAAATTTTTCCAAAAATATCTATTATATATATATGTAATATATATATATATATATATAATAAGTATCTCTCCAGTGAACATATTCCACATACTGTTTGCTTTCTCTTACAACGACAGCTGGACCTGCACTGAAAACTTTCAAAGTAAAAGCCTTTGTTATTTTTTTAGTGTTTCTGAATCCGAATCCGAAGATTTTTGGCTGCAGTGACAGAGATGCTACTTTATACACAAAATCCTGTTTTCCATTTGAAACTAAACAGCTACTTTTAATGAGACGCATAAAAGTAACAACAGCTTTGAAATGAATTATTGCAGACAGCTTTGTTATGCTTTTTTAAAAAAGTATGTGAAATTACTATCACTACTTTCTTAAGAGTTTTAATCCCAAGTGTCTTACAAACCCACCAATGAACTACATTTCCTACAAATCATGTCCACGATGTTTTATTATTTATAGTGTTTAAATTATTACGCTGTTACATTGTATGCTCTTTATACAAAACTGCAAACAAGCAAATCAATAAACAGTGTCTTTTATTAGAAGGTTTTGTGCTTTCTTTTGTTTTTGAATTGGTTTTATTCTCTGTAACGATAAGTTATAACTTCCAGATTATCCTCTGAGTTTACTGCAGCTTCATTGTGTTTTTGGCGTAAGCAACAAAGGATCGCGTGAAGCTCAACCCTGGAGCTTAGAATAGTCGTCAGAGAAATTAGGTGAAGCAGGGATGATCTGTTTTTTGGCAAAGTAGGAGGTTAGCATTATGCTAGTTTCCTTTATCACTAGCTAATGAAGTGTTTAGTGGTGTTGTGCTCTAGTCTAGACCATACTATCCGAGACCAAGACAAGACCAAGACTTTTGGGAGTCGAGACCAAGATCGAGTCAATCCGAGACCGAGACAAAACCAAGACCATCAAAATCAATTCTAAAAACCTTGAAAAGGTTGAACAGTTAAGGAGGGTGTCCCTCAGTCACAACAATGGGAAAGTTGCTGTCATCACAGGGGAAGTAACACATGAATTGGCGCTGTTTGTTGTTTTACCAAGTGCTCCTCCTTATTCACATTAATGAAGTTTAAGAACAGCAGATCAGTGCTGGTCTTGATCGGTCTTGATGGAATATCCCAAGTCCAACCCGGTCCAAGACCGAGACAAGACAGAGTAAAAATGCTCTCGAGTCCAAGACGACCTTCAAAATGTGGTCTCAAGACTGATCTTTAGACCAAGACCGGTCTTGAGTAACACAAGACTAGTGTTTAGTGTATATTTGGATTACTGCTGATAAGGAGCTCTGTATGGTGGCTCGGAGGTGCAAAGCATTTTAACAAAGTGTGAAACACTTTTACAAGAGACAAAAAACGCTCATTAAAACTTACAAGTTTTGTTCATAATCCATACAAACTGACACAACATTTTAAGCATAAACATAATCCCTGAGGTTAAAGTGTTATTGTAACTGAATAAAGTACTTTAACATGGCAGTTCAACTTTGAAGCTGCTGCCACAATCCCATTATACATTGGCTGTGGCTGTCATGTGTGCGTAATAGTATATTAAAACACCATCAGGAAAGATTTCATTGGACTTTCTGCCAGTTTTGTTTTACCTGCTATCAGTTCATTAGAACGGTGTTTCTTTAAAAGACCCAATATTGTTTTAAAGAGTAGTTTTAGATGCATATATGTTGCAGAAAAAAATCATTTCAATTTAGAGTGCATGTGTTCGCCTCGGACCTTTGGCAGAGTGTGAAAATTTCAACTCACTTCCACATGTCAGAAGTCATTCCTGCACCTCTCTAAATGCAACTAATATACCAGCCAAGGTTTCAATTACTTTATTAACCAGCAAAAAAATATTTGTTATAATTGATTTATTTATCAGGCAGCAGGTAAAGACGTAAAATCAAGGCGGGCTTAAATATTTTGGTTTTAAAACCTACCTGTAAGGTATGTGCAAAGTAAATCATTTTTGTGATATCCATTCATTTAAGTCTTGCTTTATAATTTTATGTCATCATTATGCACGTCCCTAGCTTTCAGAAAGACCATTATCAACGATAAGTTGAACTATTACATTGTGTTTTTCTATTATTCAATGATATAGTTATGGTTATTTCTGTTGATCTGATATCTTAACACCAAATGTTTGTTGTTATGTTCAGTGAATGATAAAACTTTTTCCCAAACCAAAAAAGGCATTTCTTATGATCAAGATTTTATCCCAGGACCATAAGAAAATGTTACACTCTGGATTTTTAAAATGCATTTTGATTTCTTGAACAGCATACGCAGTTTTATTACATATTTAAATAGGCTGTATTTTCTAAATGAATAGAAGAAAGAAATGTTTCAACCTTGTATGAGAGTTCAAAGTTGCTTCAGAGTTTGTGTGACCGAGCAGAAGAGGGGATCAGTAATATCCACAACAATAAACTGGAGTCACGTAATCCCCTCTGCCTGCTTCCAACGGATGAAAGATGATGCCAAACCAAATAAGTGTTTATTTTTCAAGTTACAATGAGAGGCGAGGGAGCTGCCATCGTTTACCATCCTAATCCTATTTTCTTTTGCTATCATGTCATAAACGGAGGCTGGAGATCATTTCCCAGCTAAGACGATTGATAATCTTCAGTGAAGCAAAATAAGACCTTGACCCTGATTGAAACTTTGAGTAGAAGACTGTAGTTTTTAACAATCTAATACGCCTGTATATATGATATTAAAAGGGGATGAAGTCATGTCTTTTTGTATATTATGTTCAAAACATGGCAGTGTTCTTCTTTACCTTTTTTCTTTCCTGAATGTTTAAACACATTTTTTTAATTCAAACACTGGAGTTTACGTACTTTGAGTGGTGAATATTTAAGGTCTGTGATAAGCACTTGCATACAAGATTTGATTTTTAATTTTGAAACCCAAAAGTAGGGATGCATATCTTTATGATTTTATCGATACCGATACCGATACTCCTTATCAGTATCGATACTTATCGATACTGTTATCGATGCTACAACACGTAATTTTGTGTAAAAAAATAAAGACTTTACAAGATATTAAAAGGTTCAACCTTTTTTTATTACCACAAGGTAATAATAAAGCTCAACAGAATAGAAGTAATGCATTACAAATGCTTCTCAGAGGCAAAAAAGAAAGCTAAGGAGATGGCGAAACCCCTTCATGCCGCCCAGTAGACTGCGTGTACAGACAGACCCATATATCAAACAGAACAGAGCAAACAGTGTAGAGGACGAAAGTAGACAAAAAACTTAGCGTGACTTGACATAGCAGAAACAAAACTGGGTGCTGCCGCCACGGTGCTGCAGACATTAGTGTTAGCCGTTCTGCTAACTTAACCTGTGTTGCTATAGCAATCAAACAGCCCGCACTCCTTTAGCTTTATACTATGCGCGCGCTCCAAGTGTTTGGTGATGTTGCTAGTATTTCCTCCCTTGGACGCAACTTCTCTCTGACAAAGATTACATTGGGCCGAGTTTTCATTAACTTTGCTAAAGTGTGCCCAAACCTTCGAGCGCTTAGCCCTAAACGACATGCTTGAGCCAGCTGCGTCATCACCTGTCCACGGCGGTAGTGTCATAACTACGTGACAGTTGAAAAGGCATTCAAGTACCAATAACAGTACAGTTTTCCAGATTCTTAACGGTATTTGGGTGCCGACCCAATTAGGGACCGGTACATTAAAGTACCGGTCCGCGGTATACATCCCTACCCAAAAGGTCCCTGATACTGCTCTGCTTTCAAATTTCAAAGTGTTGCTTCTGTGTTGTTAAGAGGATGGTTGGTTTACTTTTTGTAAATAATATACCATATACACTACCATGGGCAACAGCTTGATCAGGTCGTTGGATTAAGAGGAAATTCTCAAACATTACCCATGGTTAGAGTGAGGATGATGACTCTAAGCCGAACCACTATTTTACCTCCATAAAAACTTTATGGAGTGATGAAGGAATGAGTCCAAAACTTCAGAAGTGACTCAGCATTCACCACTTCCTGGTTCTCCAGCCTGACATGAAATGGGATTTAGAATACAGGTTTCAGTAAGTGCCTGAAATAAGATGTGGTGAACATGCGCATATGAGATCATGTGAAATAATGAAATACATTTTGTTTAAAACAATGGCTACTAACTAACTGCAATTAATAAAATGGCTGGGGATCCAACAGCAAGCATTTCTGAACGATTTTTGATTATTAATTTTTGTATGTCATCCCTGCACCGCTTTTTAGGAGCTTTTTACTCTTGACGATCATTGTTGAAGCCTAAACACTTGTGAAAGTTAGGTTTACTTGTGGTGATTATCATGAACAAATGTGTAAGTTTCTTTAATTACTGTTCACCCCAAACCTTATTTTCAGGAATCACCCAAGAACACAAAAAACCATCGGCTTTTTAACAAAGGTACCAGCACCAGCACTTCAATGTGAGCCTACAAAGTATGTTATCCCTGCACCACTCTGCACCACAATCAGTTCAGTTTAAACAGACTCTGCTCAAAACTGTGTAATAATATATCATTATGATAATTGCATTATTTGTACAACACTTTTAAAAACAACAGTTTGCAAAGTACTTGGACATTGAAAAGGGAACATACAAAAATGTAAAGGTGATTTAAATTTGAATTGTGACAGTATTGGTGTAAATAAGTCTTTGTTTACCAGTGTTGTCAAATTAGTTCTTTTTTTTTTGACTGTATTACATAATATTGTATAATGTTCAGAAGTTTGGAAGAGTATGTCATCATTGGGGGACTTGGTTTGGTGGAGTGGTTAGCAGCCAGGCACGTCCCATGTACATGCTTCTGCTGGTCCGGGTTCGAGTCCCGCCTGTGACCAGTTTGCAGAGTGTCTTCCCCTACTCTCTCATCCCCTTTCACAAGCCTATCCACTGTCTCTCTCCGATTAATGGAGGCAGAAAATGCCCAAAAAATACATTAAAAAAAGAGTATGTCATCATTAAACGTGGCACTGACATATATATGGCAGAGATATGGAGCCACCATATTCTTAAGTCATAACATAAGATAATACCCATCTCTGATTCTTACGTACAATGTTTGTCAGTGGACCATTTGTGTGACAGCTACATGAGCAGGCAGGAGGGACAAAGCCAGAGGAAATTGTTTGGTAATAAAACTCAGATGGCATCACTTTCTTAGATGGATAAAAAGTATAACAAAAATACAGAGCATGATTGAATTCCAAGTATTACTCTGTGACATGAGAATTAGCCAGCAAGATGACTTTTGTCTGCCAAAATATTCCCAGTTCACTCTTCAATTACATTTTTCTTTTTTAAGTTATTTGAGGAACATTCTGGAGAAAGATATAGCTGAGGGGAGGAGTTCACTGTGGCAATCACATGGATTCTCATAGAAATGAGTAGACCTCAAGTTGAATCGTCCCCATGATAATACAGAAGAGGGGACAGAGCATGAGGCCCTGATGACTGCAACCTGTAACTGTTGACCACAAAAACCAAATCAACACATTCTAGGATCACCCTGGACAATTTTGCAGATCATAATGAAATCTTTCAAAATGTTGAGATATTACGTCCAAGGCAACACAGTGAGAGCCATGACAGAGGTATGAACGCATGTAGAGACAGATATACAGACGTGGACAAAAATGTTGGTACCCTTCTGTTATAGAAAGAAAAACACAAATTGGTTACTGAAATAATTTGAAACTGACAAAGATAATAGTAAATAAAAATGTACTGGAAATTAGTGAATGAAAATTAGACATTGCTTTTGAACTGTGGTCCAACAGAATCCTTTTTTTTTTTTTTTAAATAAGGAAACTATCATGGACAAAAATGATGGTACCCCTAGAAAAGATTGAAAATGATTTGACCATAGGGACATGCTAAACTAAGGTGTGTCCTGTAAATAGCATTATAGGTGTCATCAAGCTTGTAATCGGTCATTCTGCCTATTTAAAGGGTGAAAAATAGAACTGTCTGAACATTCACAGACACAAATGAAGCATACAAAGAAAAGAACACTGTACCTACTGTAAATTTTCACAGACACTAAAATGAAGCATACAAAGAAAAGAACACTGTACCTACTGTAAATGTTCTCAGATACAAAGCATACAAAGAAAAGAACACTGTACCTACTGTAAATGTTCACAGACAAATGAAGCATACAAAGAAAAGAACACTGTACCTACTGTAAATTTTCACAGACACAAATGAAGCATACAAAGGAAAGAACACTGTACCTACTGTAAATGTTCTCAGATACAAAGCATACAAAGAAAAGAACACTGTACCTACTGTAAATGTTCACAGACACAAAATGAAGCATACAAAGAAAAGAACACTGTACCTACTGTAAATGTTCACAGACACAAAAAATGAAGCATACAA
Source organism: Scarus forsteni (assembly GCA_036419115.1). Lineage (NCBI taxonomy): Eukaryota > Metazoa > Chordata > Actinopteri > Labriformes > Labridae > Scarus > Scarus forsteni. The sequence goes on along the minus strand of JAZDUH010000130.1, from coordinate 10,725,818 downwards.
AGAAAAGAACACTGTACCTTCTTTAAATTTTTACAGACACAAAATGAAGCATATAACATAAGAACACTGTACCGACTTTAAATTTTCACAGACACAAAAATGAAGAATACAAAGAAAAGAACACGGAACCTATTGTAAATGTTCACAGACACAAATGAAGCATATAAAGGAAAGAACACTGTACCTACTGTAAATGTTCACAGACAAAAAATGAAGCATACAAAGAAAAGAACACTGTACCGTCTTTAAATTTTTACAGACACAAAATGAAGCATATAACGTAAAGAACACTGTACCGACTTTAAATTTTCACAGACACAAAAATGAAGAATACAAAGAAAAGAACACGGAACCTATTGTAAATGTTCACAGACACAAAAAATAAAGCATACAAAGAAAAGAACACTGTACCTTTAAATTTTTACAGACACAAAAATGAAGCACACAAAGAAAAGAACACTGTACCTACTGTAAATGTACACAGACACAAAAATGAAGCATACCAAGAAAAGAACACTGTATCTACTGTACATGGAGCAGGCTCAGTTATCTTCTGGGGCTGCTTTGCTGCATCTGGTACAGGGTGTCTTGAATCTGTGCAGGGTACAATGAAATCTCAAGACTATCAAGGCACTGTAGAGCAAAATGTGCTGCCCAGTGTCAGAAAGCTTGGTCTCGGTCACAGGTCATCGGCCCTCCAACAGGATAATGACCCAAAACACACAGCTAAAAACACCCAAGAATGGCTCAGAACAAAACACTGGACTATTCTGAATTGGACTTAAATGAGCCCTGATCGAAATCCTATTGAACATTTGTGGAAGGAGCTGAAACGTACAGTCTGGAGAAGACACCCGTGAAACCTGGGACAGCTGGAGCAGTTTTCTCACAAGGAATGGGCCAAAATACCTGTCAACAGTTATAGTAGTCTCATAGAGAGTTAACAGAAATCACCCCATTGCAGTGATTGCCTCAAAAGGCTGTGCAACAAAACATTAAGGGTACCATCATTTTTGCTTAGGCCAGTTTCATTAGTTTGTTTTTTAAGGTTATCCTGTTAAACCACAATTGAAAGGCAATGTCTGATTTTTATTTGTTGATTTTCAGGAAATTTGTATGTATTAGTGCTTTTGTCAATTTCAGATTATTTAAGTGACCACTTGGGTTTTCTTTCTTTAAACAAAAGGTACCATTTTTTTTGTCTTTAGATAGAGACAGGTTTTTGAGGATTTTATTTTTAGCCAGCCTCTCGTAGACAGTGTCGTTACTACATCACCATTCTTTTTAAGATTGTAGGAAAATGTTTCATAATTAGTGCTTTTACTCTCTAGTTCAAAAATGTGTCAGAGTTCACTGTTACGCTTCAACTCTGAATGTTATTCTGTTCATTCTCAAATCCAAAAGGACATTTGAGCCAAATTTGAGGATTATTCCCTCAAGCCATCTTCAGATATTGCATCCAGAGGGGATGAGAGGTCACATCGACCACTACAAATCAAAATAATCTCAGCACATCTCCAAAGTCCACATGGTTATTTTTATCCAATCTGGGGAAGATCTTTTAAGGCACTTATAAGACCTGGTTTATAGACAAAAACAGACTGGATTCACTGGTTTGGTCAAATATTGAGTTCAAATGTCAATGCAGGACTTTAACAGGGTGTGGGAGAGAAATAGACAAAGACCATGACCAGATGTACCTGGGGTTTGAAAATGTAAAGAAAAAAATAGTGTAAAGTCTTCTTATAATGGATTTTACAAGAGCACCAACATCTCAGTAAAGAAAGTCTGAAATGGCAGAATTTCACTGAAAGTTTGACATGATTAGATGTTACAGCTGCATGAAAATAGCACACATCATTCAATTGGAATTATTATATAAGAATGTCCCTTTCTGCAAGCTCCTCATCTTTATTCAAGAGAAGACCAAAAACATTTTGAGGAAACCAATGTTGTGCTGTGAAAACAGCTGTGACATGATAGATAATCCAGCTGATCTGTCGCTACATTAACTATCTCCTGTGATGGATTACTTCAACTGTAAGAGACCCCTCAGCTCTCACTTATGGCTCTTACTACTAAAAGGCATTGACCTAAACCACTTAAAGCCTGTTTTATCATATTTGATACATACCTTTATGATACATCTATCTAATCAATATGATCAACAATTACTAAAGAAACATCAGAATACAATCAGATAAATTAAAAATGTCCTCAGGTGGATTAAACCTACAGAAGTCCTTGTAAGATTGAGCTATCGTAAGAAGCTCTTCCTCTACACAGTGTTAGTTTGAGATTGCATTTGCTTAGGTTTAATCAATCAATCTTTATTTGAACAGCACCAATTCATAACAAGTGTTATCTCAAGATGCTGTACAATAGAGCAGACTGAAGGCAAACTCTTCATTTTATGGATACACATATATGCATATCACCACTTGACCAATGTTTGTCACCATTTGCCAGCCTTACTTCATACATTATATAAAATGAATCATGTCCATAACCAGCCACCAGCTGTGGTATCTCCCCTTTAAGTCATTAAACCTGAGAAGTTACTGCACCGTCATAGACAAACCAAACTTTATCTTTGACAAGATGTTGACAGACTTTTACATCATGTGTGAGAGTGAACATTTTGTACATAGTGTGTAATGATGTCCATGTGTTTCAGTCCTAAGAATTAACAGACATCACTTGGGCACAATAAAGCCTGATGTTATTGTTTCACTGCTCCCCACACCCTTTGTTGCTCTCCAAACCTTAATAACATCTCCAATCCTGCTGTTTGAGCATCTGAGGTCAGACTTTACTCCTCATAAAAACAAGAGAAGACAAAACATCTGGAAATAAAGATTGAAAAATTGTCTTCTTTTGGGAAAGAGCTGTCCTGAACTGAACTATTCATTCCATTGATGCTGACATTTGGCTTTTATTAGGTTCACACGTATTTTCATGTGCACTCAGACCAGCATTATGTAAGAAATATTTTATTATAATAAGAATTATTTGTCTTATTATTACTTGTAAATACTGACACAATGTACGTTGGCATATTAGACCCCTTCTTTTAGAAATATTACTTTAATTGTTCAGGAATTATGTATCAGGTTGAGATTAAGATTACTTTATTTGTACCCATGGACTCGTTTCTCAGTCCGTGAGATTTCCCCACCCATACATAAACGTCACAGAAAAAAAGTAAAAACACTATTTAAAATAAAACTAGAAAAGCACTCGGAGAGCGCAGACCTCCGCCAGCACCACAGTCCTCTCCCATATTGTCATTTTTACCATAAATATTAGTCCTACCTTAATTTCATGTAAATTAAGCATAGGCAAGGCAAGTTTATTTGTGAAGCACAATTCATACACAAGGCAATTCAAAGAACAAGAATAATGCATTAAAATCACAATACAAAAAAATTATCATTAATCCAAGTGCTTTTCTAGTTTTATCATTATAAAACTAGGAAAGCACTCGGAGAGCGCAAACATACTATTAGCAATTGGTTTCATAATGATATCTATTTTAGTTCAGTAATTATTCACAAAAAAACGCATTTCTCGTTATGGCGGATCCTGATGCTGATCCGGATCAACACTAAAATTGAATCAGTTCTTCCTTTTCCCATGCTGAACATTTCCTGAAAATTCCATCAAAATCCATCCATAACTTTTTTAAGTTATTTTGTTCACAGACAGACAAACTCTGCCGAAAACATAACCTCCTGGCGGAGGTAATTATACATTAAACATTAAAGTATTGCATGTATTTTTGGTTTAGTTTGAGTCTGAACATTTACAAGTAGCAGATTGCAATGGCAAATGTGTATATAATCCCACAAGAATGAAATAAAATGAAAAATCAAGGCTCTTGAACCAAATGCTGCCTTTGTGAGTTTTTAATAAAAATAGAAAAGTATAGGCTTGGTAGTCCAGACACAGTCAGAGCAACAGAGATGGGTGGTCCACCATCTGCAGAGAAAGTTTGAAGATCTAGTTTCTGCCACTTTAAGGCTCCTTCTCCACATGAACCAGACTGCTTTCTTTGGTTGACTAGTCTACTCTGTTTCTAATGAGGCCCTTCTCATAGGCATGTTGTCAACAACTCTGTGCTCATTCTACACCAGGCTTGCCAGTCTGAGCCAATGGGCTTCAAACAGTAAAGTGACCATATTTCAGATTTGTGTGTCTGGCGATTGTCAATGAACTGAATTATACATGAAAATACTGCTGTTATCTTGGACTTTATGATAAAGAGAAAAGAACAAAATCAACATGAAATGTAAGTTCAAACTTTTTTATCAACCCATTGTTCTAGTTAAGCACTCACTTCTATGTACAACCTGTGTTGTAAAGGAACACTGAAACATTTCTATTGTTCCTGTGTCTTGCCTCATTCCCGAGTCCATGACAAGCAGGTAGACACCATTCTTTTGACTGTGCGTCCAGTAACAAGAAAGAGACACACAACAATCTGATAGTTAGCTTAGCTCAAATACTGGGAGTCAACGGGTAGCGCTAGCCTGTGTCTGCCTACAGTCATTAAATAAACTCTTCAGCAGCTCTAAATAGTCCTGTGTGGTTGTTGTAACTCCATTATGGTATGTTATCTTCATATTATCTTCTGCTCCTAAACAGAGACTTTGTTTTGTGACTTACTTCCATGGTGGTTTTTGCAATAGATGTGAAGTTCTCGAATGAGTTGAGTCTTTTGAACAACTCTTTTAAAATAACAAGAAGAACCGATTCACAGTCCTGAGTTAACCGTTTGTTTGCGAGCCATTATTAAATGCAAATTGGTGGCATATTTAAAGGGACAGTGAGGAGAATCTATTACCGGTGACCTTAAGACTCTGCTACCCATGAGCATGTGCGACGACTGTCGTTCCAGTCACCTCGGAACTAGGAGTGACATCATCTCCAACTTATCGGCGTTCCAGTTGAAGTCGGAAAAAACATGCCGATCTACCACGCTATGTTAGCTGTTGTTAGCACGCCTGTGTTGTTGTTCACAAATATCACATGAAGAATGTGATTATCACTATGACAGCATTTTTGTAAATATAAGTCTAACAATACTATGTAAACAGTTGATCTAGAGCGACACACCCCAGTCAGAAGTGCAAATAAATTGATTATTACAGGAGCTAAATAACTCTTCACACTGGGGGCATCCATCCGACTTCGGTGGATGTTCCAATTGCAGTTTCCTACTCGGAACTCGGAAATTCCTACTTCTGACTACAACTGGAACACACCAAAAGACGTCACCCAGCCAAAGTGTGTGCTTGTTTTGTTGCTAACGAATGCAGCTCGGACCTTCCTCAGAACTCTGCATTGCTTTACAACTTCTATTTTCATCAACTTACAGGATGCAAAGCGACAAGGTAATGTATCTCTGTCTAGTTACGTAGCGGTAGTTTTTGATGTATGACAACAAGCAATTTTTGGAAAACTTAGTATCATAGTTTTGTAGCCGGCCATATATCGCTACTTACAGCCCGGTGCTCTAAGACGTGTCCAAATAATATAAATTTGCTCTAGTTTTAATTGTCTTGTTCCCAAAGTTGAGTATCCAGGCCAGTCCAGCCCTGTCCGACCCAACCAGAAGGCTAAGGAATAGAATTTATAGATAAACTATTTCGATGCCTTTAGGAAAGAACGGTTCTCTTCTTTCATTAAAAAGAGCTGTTCAAAGACTCAGCTCGACAAAGATAGCATAGCATAAATGAGTCATGTCAACCTCCCAGGACTTCCAGTGTTTGAGCTAAGCTAGCTAGCCTTCCTTTGTCTCTTCCTTATTACTGGATGCTCAGTTGAAAGAATGTTGTCTACTTGCATGGACTCGGTGTTCCTTAAAACAGTTTGTCTCTGTCCTGTTCATTGACAGACTGTCAATGATAGGAGCTGTTAAGATGATTACGATTTTGTTCATAGACAACTATGTCCTTATTTCAGCTCAGATGTTGGCGGCAAAATTTGAATTGATTACATTCTGAGGGAAAGGATCACACTTTCAAATGAGTTATCTTTGAAATATAAAGTCTTTTTAATGCCTTCATGCCAGAAACAGCTGAGGCCTAGGGCATCATGTTTGTATATGATGACTGTGCACATGTTTGTCTTTCCATCCATCAATATTTTCACCCATCTGGATCACAGCCTTATGAACATGACATCAGGAAACCAGTAAGGTTTTTTCATGAAAATTCCTGATCACCTAGATTCCAAAAGGTCCCTTTTCTTATAAATGCTATACGTCAAGAATGCTAGGCCTGTTTCCTATCAAACTTAGAAAATGTCCACCATGTGATCAGATGTTTTCTGACAGATGTTCAGGGTCTAGCTTCTTATTTACCCATCACTCATGAAGGCAATTATGTAGAAATGATATCGAACAAATACACAAGTATATGTGCTCCTTGAAACATAATCCTATTTCCTGGCTTATTTCAAGCATGTTCAGGCCATATCTAAAACACTGGCTCTAAACAAAACTTTCTTTCTTCTGACATGGTTAAGACGCTGCAGGTACAAGCAGGCGTCTTAAAGGCTGAGTTGATAAATTCCCCTCTCTCATTAGATGATCTGTCAAAGCAGCAGCAGCACACTAATCAGGCTAGCCATGCTGAGCAGCACCAATGAATAAGCCTTCACTTCAATTAGCTGTTGAATGTAAACAGCTCATAATACGTAATATGAGTCATAGACTGTTTAGAGAGTTGCCATTCTATTAGTATTGGTCAGAAAGATTCAACACTGGATTTAAAACCCAAAGGCCTTGAAATTGTTAGGAAATATAGTATCATGAAGGATTTAAAAGGCCTTGTCCATGATCCATAACCAGAATATGCACCAGTGTTTATAATACAAAGGGAGTTGTTCAATTAATACTGTGACAAAGTGACAACTTCAGAATTGCTCTGATAAAAATACAATCTTCAAAGATGGACATTTTCCAAAGTTATCACTCAATATTTCCCCTTGGAGTGATAGTGAAATCTGGTCTGACCCATGATGTGGTGTTGGTGGTACAGACCAATAGTGGGATTGCTCAGTCATCAGGAGGTTGCAGGCACGAGCCTAGACAAGGCAAGTTTATTTGTAGAGCAAAATTCATACACAAGGCAATTCAAAGTGCTTTACAGAACAAGAAAATGCATTAAAATCACAATGCAAAATAAAATCAACATTAATCATTATAAAACTAGAAATGCACTCGGAGAGCGCAGACCTCCGCCAGCGCCACATTCCTCTCCCATATTGTGATTTTCACCATAAATATTACTCCTACCTTAATTTCATCTAAATACTTAGATTCATTGACCTTGAAAACATACCATGAGCAATTGGATTCATAATATCTATTTTAGTTCAGTATTTATTCACAGAAATCACATTTTTCGCCAAGGCGTCATGACGGTGATCCGGATCAACACCAAAATCGAATCACTTCTTCCTTTTCCCATGCTGACACGCTGCAAATCGAGGAAGGGCTGAGTAGAGTAGGGCCAAGGCGTGCTAGTGGAAAAGGGCCATTAGTGAAATCCCTTTTCAAGACTTCAGTCTGTTCCTTTCTGATGTCCACTGCACCAAGTGCATGATCAGCTGTTTGACTCAGTGTGTTGACAAAACTTTTGGGACAGTGGCACTGGGATAGCAGCATGCTTGAATTCTTCTACGTATAGTTAAGGCCACTGTTAGCACCGTCTCCTAGCAGCAGCGAATCTCTGATCTTGACGTTTGGTCTAGATTGTCTGTTTCCCTGCTGTCATTTGCCGACTTTATGGCTCCTGTTTAGTGAAGATAATCTGTTTTCTCTTTGTTTGTTAGAGTAATTGAATTCAAGCAAAAATCTGTTAGTAAGCAGTATTTCAGGTGATTTCACGTTGGTATTAGCATTGTCTTTCATAGCTTTGTGCTGCTTTGGCTTAGCACCAAGTTCTCTCCAAGATGAGGCATTTTGGTCTGTACAGAGTTTTGGAAGGGACAGGTGTAAGATGAAAGCAGCAGGTTTGTCACCCTTTTTACTGAAAGTAACTGTGGACTTCTTACCACCGGATGTCACAAAGTCTGGCTATGGGTGTCACAACACTCTTAACCCAAAGTTGCTGTGTCAGTGGCGTGTAAATGGGTATGAAAGGGCATGGATGTGTAACTTGATTCTAAATGATATCTAGAAACTCCAACCATCAGGGAGAGAAGGGGTTGTGAATGGGTAGACGTGACCCGTGGTGTAAAGGAGCTCAAAAACTAGAAAAGCGCTATAGAAGCTTAAGTCCATTTACAATGAACTGATACCATTTCCCCTAATTAAAAAAAATCACACTCTTATGCAAATCTGTTCAACCATCCCTGTTTATTTGTGAACAGATATACTTATACAAAGGAATAGTCAAAATATATTATGTAAAAAAACAGAAAATACATGAAAAACCAGGTTCTTGTATAAATGATGACAACCATATTTGTTAGTGATAAGTCCATTACTAAACTATGTTGTGTTTTAATTGTACAGATTTACATTTTCAGTGTTGTGTATCAAAGTGAGGAGTTAAAAGGCACCTGGTGAAGAACAATATACTGTAGACAGACTTTGAAAGCAGCAGACAGTTTGGATACATTCTCAAAATACTTTGGAGTGAAGAAATACTGAAGCATTAAGAGTGAAACAGGGTTTAAATATTGAATATGTTCTGACAAAGCTAATAGAGGCCTATTTGGTTTGAGTTTTACCGGTGGTCAACAGATTATGACACATGGTAGGAGTGTGGCTTTTGACTTATTAAGCCTTCATTTGTTTTACATGTTGTCAGTCAAGGTGAATCAAAGCAGTACCTTGCGAATGCCCAAAGACACAAATTCTTGGAAATAAAGCCTGACTGAATTAAAGAAGCTTTTCAACACATCACTTTGCCTGGGTATCAGGGTTCACCTTAAAACCTGAACAACAGCCAATATGATGACAAATCCTGACCCGAATTTAGAGAAATTCAAATTCAAAGATAACTATATACATTTACATACATGAGAATTGCCTTTTGGATTTTAATGGAACAAAAAATCAAAATATATATCTTTCCGATGGCCTCTTTCCCTACACAAAAGTTTTAGTCCCATTTTTTTTCTTTTAAAGGAAAAATAACTTTGTTTTTCATGTTATCTGTGACATATTTACTTCTTGTTAAACTGGCAGCATAAAATCAAATACATTTTTTATTACTTTATGGCAAACAGCAGCAAAACTGAACTACATTTCACCTCCCCCAGCACACATCTGCAACCTCAAAATCAACAGTGCAACTCACTGGGATCCTGATCCACCAGTTGAGAACCATGACCTTAAAAAGGCTTTAGATGTGTGCTGCTGACTTCGTGGTCCAGCTACCCTTGTGAATGAGATCATGATCTCAATGAGAAATTACTTGGTAAAAGTAAGGTTAAATAAATAAATAAAATAAACGACTACTGCATATACTTGCAAATGCCACGGATTAACATTTATAACACTTATTTACCAAATGCAACCAATTCAGGCAGAGAATGCAATCAGCTTTGTTGTGGTTGAGAATATGGGGCTAGTATCTACTTGGAAGTTTTACTTCATCTTTCATGTAATGTAATACTACTGTTCCAAAAACAATGTATAAAGGGTCTCATTCTCTTCTTAATAATGATTTATTATATCCTAAACTCGTGTCTTCTGCCTTGTGAATGAAGCTTTTTTTATATGTTCAAACTTTTGTTAAATTTGCAAACATCCTTTCAGGTAAATTTTGGAAAACTGCTCCTTGTTCTTAAAAGTTCACATGTTATATCTCAACAGTGCTGAAGAGACTTTTTACCTTTTGCCCAAGTTTCATACCACCTTGACTCTGCCTTGAACAAAACTTCAATCTGTGGCCCCGTTTACATGGGTAGTTTTCCTCAATCTGATTGAAATCGATCGGATTAAGTGAATCTGACTCGATCTGTATACATGAACTTTGAGTAATGAGATCCACGTTCAATCTGCGTTTGCATGGCCCCAGCTGAATCCGATTGTATTGGGTTTTTTTGACATGCCCAGAAGGTCACTCTGCCACTACCTGCAAATAAGTAAGACAAGAAGAGGAGCACTTCCTGCTTCCTGTTTACCTCTAGAAAGATGGATCCACGTTGTGTTTTGTTTGAGATGCTCATTGTGTTATGGTTACATTTACATCAACAATTTTTAACTCTTGCAGGGCTTCTATTAAAAAGTTTGTTTCCTCCACCGTCCAGTTCTTCTGTTTGTTCGCCATGTTTGAACAATCCTCTCTATCAACCCAATCAGCCGTTTACATGAAGCATGGAGCAGATTATCAATTGGCGTAGACTACCTCTTACAATCCGATCTGAAATACAATCAGATCTGGGTGAATTAGATTGGCTAAAGTGTTTACATGAGACATTTCTAATCCGATTGACATTTCAATCTGATTGTAAATAGGATTTTTTGACCCATGTAAATGGGGCCACTGTCTGTGTTTCCAACAGGTAATGAATCTAAAGAGTGTCAGAAATGCCATTATAAGTTTTTCATTATAGTATCAGTTTATCATTAAGGTCTAAGATTGATTACTTATCAAGCATTTACAATAAAAAAATAGCTACCTTGGAGGCTATGCTAAAGTTTGCAACATCTAATTTATCTTCTAGATACCTTAGGTTGGCATAAGAAAGACATGCCTTAGGTGTGAGAACTGCTGGTAAGATGAAAATCTATTGTTAAAAACCATGGATTTGGTTGTTTATTTGTGGTTTATTGGGGCACGAGTGGATTGTTCTTTCTCCAGGTTTGCTGACTAAAGATAGGCCATAACATGAGTCAAAACAAGTCTTAATGTCTTTATGGGTTGCCTCTCTAAAATTCTTGGAAGTCCAATAGTTTTCATCCAAAAGGATCGCACAATACTCCCCGCATGACTTCATGGTTTGACTTCCCCAGCAAGGGATAAAAGTTTAAGCTCAGTGTGGTGAGAGACGCCACTGGTTTCCAATGCAGAAAGCCCTTTTTGTTCCACAGGGAGGTCGTCCACAGGCTGGCAGAGCACCCATAATCTCTGAGGATAGAGGGATACAAAAAGGGAAATTAATTTTACAAAGAAGCTGAGAACTAAATAAAACACAGTCTATATTAGTTTGTGAGTGCCAAGTGTGTTTTTGTAACTCCTCTGAGATCCTTAAGACCAACCAATACAATAAGAAAAACAAGAGGAAAAACTGACCAACCAGCCAAAAGGGCAGCAACTATCACAGCCCAAAAACATCAATGTTCAGAGAGCATTGTACCAGTCTCTGTTCCCTTTTGTCGTTTTTTAACATATTTTCTGATAAATGCCCAAAATAAGGCCCGTGATCAACACAACCTTAGAATTATTTATATTATAATTTAAAAAACTTTTGGAATGGTGCCTCTTATAAGGACTGTTATTTTGGGAAATAAAGAACTTTTGCTGGTTTACTAACTGCGCTCAAATAGCAAAAATAGGGTGCTGGTTTGGCGAGGGGTTAGGAACCAGGCACGCCCATGTCCATGCTTCTGCCGGCCCAGGTTCGAATCCAGCCTGTGGCCAGTTTGCAGAGTGTCTTCCCCTACTCTTTCGCTCCCTTTCCTAAGCCTATCCACTGTCTCTTACCTATCAATAAAGGCACAAAATGCTCAAAAAAATTCATAAAAATAGCAAAAATAGCTCAGCCTTCTTCATGTTGGAAAGTAAATGAGGTCTATTGTGTGTTAAGGATGATGGTTACTAACAAGGATCACAGAAATGGCCTGCCTGACAATAAAGTGGTGATTAAACTAACAAAAAATGATGCACTAATGAAAACAGAAGTGTAAAAGGAAATGTGTTTGATGACTGACATTAAAGTAAAAAGAAGACAAATTTATTTTAGGGATAGAGAATACTTAAACTTTTGTTTATTCATTAAGTTTTAAGGAAATGTTGGTGGATCACAAAGTCATCGGCTCGAATACCTCCCCATGTCAGGTCTATTAAATCACATGCCACTATCTAACAACCAAGATTTGAGGGGACTGCTATATATCAAGAAATAAATATGATGTATAGTTTCTAGTCTGCCCCGCAGACTATAAAATGGAATTATGCACTGTAGTGTCAAACCACATCCACTGATTCTTTCAGAAAGTAAAGTACCATGAGTTTCATATAGTTAAACATCTAAGTGAAAGCATTTTTAAAAGTATATTGAGAAAGAAGTGTGCTTCAATGTTAACCTCGAACATGAACTGCTTACTTATAAAAAGCCACCACCTGTTTGGTAAACAAGTTGGATCTTAGTAAGTAATTTTTGTACATCATCCTGCACATCTTGGCTGCATCAGAGTTGAGCAGTGCATTTTATGAAATACTGTATTTGAGACTGTCTCTTGCCTGAAAGAGTTTCAGACCACACTGGTGTATTAGTGCTGCACTAATTAATTAATAAATCATGAATTGATTTCACATTGCATTCCGAAATTAGGTTGCGAGTAAAAGAATCACTTCACATTGTCAGTATGGACCAAAAATTCCTTTTGAAAAGCCAAAACTGTCATTCTTCACTACTGAAACAATTACTATTGATTAGCTATCATAAATCAGTAATTAAATGCACTCTTTGCACCCCTTTATAAACAACTGATAAACATGTATATATATAAACAGAAGAACAGTGATGAGTATTTCTGATTGTCAAGTGAGTAGCTTTGCAGGATTTTTAGAAGTTTCTACAGAGTAAAGTGTTGCTTACCTGCCGCAGTGTGCCTTTCCCCTTAATTAATTGATGAATGACAAAAATTGGGATGAGGGATAAAGAGACACTCGCGATGAACCAGCCCAGGATATTTGCCCAGAGGGGATAGACGTAGGTGTTACTGAACTTCAGTGGAGAGTATTTGACGATGGAGAAGACAAAAATGCCCTGTGGAGCAGACAAAAAAGAAGTTTGGATCAGTTATCCAGCTATTTTCATTTAACAAGACACAGCTGCAAGAAATCCTGACTTCACAATGAGAATAACATCAACAAAATGTTATCATGTTGGGCTGCCATTAAGCTGATTAGGGTCATTAAATGCATCACTACAAACAGGAAAAACTTTCAATAATGACATTCATAAGTATTTTATTGATCATGAAGGCAAGAAATAAACAAGGTAAGATAACACTACGCAAAAATACTGTATCACAAGAACAAAAATAATACACATGCAGTAAGGTACTGTAGCAATAAGTACAAAAAATATAAATATCTAATCATAGGTGGGAATAATGCATCAATGAACAGACGTAAATAAACTTGTTTTGGGGTGAATAAAACTGGGCCCACATTTGGCAGATGAAATTACTTTCAAGCACCTCTCAACCCTTAATGTACACATCAATACAAAAACATGCAAATGTTGGTAATAAATACACATGCTGCCTGTTCAGCTCTACACTAACAAATTACCATCTTTTTAGAATTGATCTCAATTATTTTATTTTCAGTGGAGAACAGAAAAATTAGAAGTGATACTGATTTAAAGCCAAAGTCCCTGCTGTACAGTCAAAATTATTGGCGAGATATGGCTTTTGTTTTATTCTTTATTTCTTTTTGGTAGTTGTAGTCCTGTACAGTTACATGTTGTTACAATCAACCAAAAAAATCATTTACTAAATTTGCTGCACCCCCAGGCACAACTGTAGTCCCCCTCTCATTTATGAATAAAGTTGTGAATCTATCTATCTATCTATCTATCTATCTATCTATCTATCTATCTATCTATCTATCTATCTATCTATATACATATATATGTACGTATAAGGAATTTTATGTGAATGGAATAAAGTAGAGGACTATATGGCATTAAAAAAAGATATGGGTTAATAGGAAAGTCTGAGGTTATGTACAAATGTAATGTCTATATCAAATAAATATTTTAGCATGAAGTAAAATAGTGGATAAATTAATAGGTGAAGAGAAGTATGAGTTTATGGACTTGAGTTAAGTATGAATTTAAAGAGGTAAGAGTATGTTCAACAAAGTTCTAAATATATTCTCAACTACACAGCAGTATAAGTGCACGGACTAAAGTCATGTAAAAACAAATAGAATGTAGTGTATGCTTATGTATAAATACATACACATACTTTATATATTTGATAGCTGTATTTAGGTCGAGGTTTAAGGTCAGGAGTTTGTAGGTGGGGGATGAGGGTCTGTTATCACAACACATCAAAATAATCATTTCGTGTATTTACAGCTGTTCTTATAGACTGGGACTGATCTGCAGATGTTTCTCACTGGGGTAGCCCAGATCCTCTTTCTCAATAAGGTTCATACCCTATGGCACATATGAAACCCAGAGGGAACGTTATTAACATGGACAGCCACAACAAACAAATCAGGACCATGTGTGAAGATGAAAGGAATGAAAACTTACAAAGCAGAAAAGGGGAGTGATGTAGGTCCAACAGTACATCATGAATGGAGATGGACGATAGCCTATCATGTGGGTTATGTTGTCATAGAAACGGTCAGCACCTGTAGGGAGACAAGGAAATGAAAGGCAAAGTTAAACTTTATACTGTATTTCTTCAGTTTTTCCTGTCAGACCAAATATAAGTCATGATGTCACGTGCTATAGTTCACCATTTTATTTTTAACATTCCAAAATATGTGCCAATAGTTTGTCTATAAACCCTCCAAAACGTGGGAGAAACCACAGTTCTTTTCTTGTTGCTCTGCCTTACTGAAAATGTGTGTTCAGTCTGTTTGAACATTTTCACCCAGTGTCAGATGCCATCTCCTTCCACATGGGAAACGTTCCCTTAGACATGTGTTTGTTCAGCCCATAGCCGACGCCACTGGAGGAACATGTCTAGGCATGTCTGTGTGATCACAGTAAACATCAGAGCACAGTTCTGCTGCTTAACAGAAGGTCTTTTCTTGCCGCCATGATGGAGGGATTCATGATTGGCTATATGGATTCACGTTGGGTGTTGGATGTATATTTTTGTATATATATATATATATATATATATGTATATCTGTATCTGTATCTATGCATATATGTGTATCCACAAAATGAAGAGTTTCTGCTCTATTGTAAAGTGTCTAGAGATATCACATGTTATGAATTGGCGTTATACAAATAAAGATTGATTGATAAAATAAAGATTGAGTTCTGGTAAGTTGAAGTCTGATCCACCTCCTGAGAGGGGTGTGGTCAGACAAAGCTCAAGAAAACTTGTGATATAAGACTACTATTCAGAGGATCAGTCCATGCTCACAAAGTGGCATGTAAGGCCACATATATAAACAGCATTCATGCAGATTTAGACAACACAGACGGTCTTTGTCTAAATGCCACCTAAATCTTATGGCCTCTTTAAGGCTCAATAAGATGTTTTAAGACTTTTCATGGCATCAGTATTATATTAAAAATCTTATTCATAACTTATTTTGGCTCTCCAGGAACACTGTGGTGGAAAATTTAGCAGCTGTTTTGCCTATAAGCTATCAAGCATCCCTATACTACAATGGATTGGTTTTAGAAGTTTTGATACATCGGAGATGAGGGGTTTCATAATTATGGAAGAGGATTAGGGGAAAAAAATGGAGTCCAATTTTTTTTTATTAATATTTCTCTGAAGAAAAAGAAGTCAGAATTCTGAGAAAAAAGTCAGAACTCTGGGATTAAAGTCAGAATTCTGAGAAAAAAAGCCAGAATTTTGCCATTGGCAGACCAAGAAATTTCCACAACAGTCTGCCCATGCTGTTGCAGTTTTAGAATAAGTTAATAAACAATTTACTTTCATGTTAACTTGTGCATGACTCACCGTACACCCAGCCAATGCAAACAGCCTGGCTGAGGCAGAGAAGGAGCAGGGTGGTGCCGCTGCAGACATGGTGGTCCAGCAGCTGAAGCAGGTACATGCCACCCTAAAAGCACATATACTAAACATTTTAAAGCTAAAGTGAAAAAAGACCAAAATGTAAACAACAATAATGTCTTATCAGTCTATGTCAGGTTAAACTGGAACATAATTGCTTAATTTGAGCAATTTCTGTTCCAGTAATCAGGTGTCCTCTTTGTGTTTTGGATAACCACCTCCTGACTGGCTTGTTTTTGCATTTTGTGAGCCTTTCTCATTCCCGTAAATGCTTAATATAGTTATCAATTTAATTACCACTGGGCACATGTTCTGCCCTCTTAAGCGTCTTAATTCATGGACTTCCTAATCTCAGCCATTTCTGAGCAGGGCTGAAACAGAAGGGTTTATAGTCATGCCAAATCCAATGTCCGAGCTGATTTTATGGAAGAAATGGGGGCATCTGGGAACACTGTACACTTCTTTAAAAGGAGTAAAGTGTTTGACCTCGAAGAATCTTAACAACACACATTTGCCTTCATGGCTGTAATATTTGACAAGTTTTATTTTGCACATATCTGTCATGCTCAGAGCGCACTATGCTAACCTCAGAGACCATGAGGAGCCCCAACAAACAGCAGGTACTGCAGATGGCTAGCAGAACCAGTTCGCGCCTGCAGCCCTGGCGCAGGTGTCTTGGGAACAAGTCAACCAGTGATGTCATGAGGCACTCCAGACCAACAAACTGGGGAAATCAAAGGGAGTGAAAAAAGAGTCAAAAATGTCTTAATTCACTAAAAACAATTATCTAGCTTTGGCTCATACCTGACTGTCCAATCCAAGGAGAATGATCATGAGAAAGAAACACGCCGCCCAAACCTGGGGCGCAGGCATCATGGCGACTGCTCGTGGGAAGGCTATAAATGCCAAACCAGGACCTAAACACAAAAACATATGATGTCTAAAGAGATGTCATGTACATGTTTAAAGTAAAACATGATCAAGTTGAATATTTATTTATCCATTTCAAGCATGAAGGTAAGGGATCACTTCTTGCCTGATTGAGCTACTTCAGAAATATCCAGTCCTGTTTCATACGTCATAAAACCCAAAACAGAGAAAACTGCAAAGCCTGCCGCAACGCTGGTGGCACTGTTCAGTAAACACAAGTAGAAACAGTCCCTGAAACACAAAACAACAACTTAAGCACTTAAATATTCATGGCAAAACAGGTACAATCTGAAAAACTTACATGAACTGTAACACTTCAATCTCATCTTACTTGTAACAGTCGTTGTTATACGGGTTGTAACTGCCAAGAGAAGTTAGAAACCCAAACCCAACTGCATATGAAAAAAAAATCTGAGTTCCAGCATCCATCCACACCTGGAAAGGTTAAATAAATATATGTATGAATTCAATTTCTCAGAAACACTGCACCATTCTGCTTCAAACTTTGCATTAGAGTTTTTTTTACCTGGGGATCTGTAAGACGAGAGATGTCGGGGTAGAGGTAATAAATGATCCCGTCTCTCGCCCCAGGTAAGGTAACACCACGAACAAGCAGAACGAACAACATAACATAGGGGAAGGTGGCTGTGAAGTAGGCGGCCTAAGAGGAAAGAAGTTATAGAGAAATAAAACAACTGGTTAAAATCATAAATCTACATCAACATCTGGAAATTATGTTTTGAATTAATCACTATGTCCAGTGTCGGTATGGTTCAATCTCTATGTTTGATTAATTGATCGATCTACAAAAACCTCACCCAATAGTGATATATTATTTTTCATCACAGTTTGCAGACAGGAGGGAAAGTTAAAAGGCCAAAGGTTCCTAGGAATAAAATGTCCTTTATTTAATAATGTTCATCCACCAAATTCACTCATTGACAATGACTATGTCAATAACTATGCCATGACATGACGTCATGAGTATATATTCGCACAGTAGATCATACCTCTGCACCAAACAAAGTGCATATGAGTATTTCCCTCAGATTATCAGCTGAGGAATTGAATAAATAAATTATGATGATCATTAATGGTAATCCGCTAAAATTTTCTTCAATTTAGAAGGAAAGAAAATCGACTCAAACAACTTTCATCGACCAGTAGACAGCTTTAAGCTAACCTTGCCTGACCTTTACACAATAATGCTTGAACAGAGATCTTGCATGACCATTAACTGAATCATTTATAAAGCAAATAAATATAACAAAAGCCCATCCCCATGCCAGACAATTACACTGAGACCGCCCTCAAGACCAGTCGTTTGGAACAGATAGTTATGTGAGCATGGAAAGAATGCAGCTGTGCTTTATTCATAGGCTTTTTGAACCAAAATATGTCACCAACATTTCATGAAGACATCAAGGATCAATGTTTAACTTCTGAACAGGAGCAAAGTATGTCCCCTTTAAAAGAGCGTTCAAAAAAGTGCTGTCTATGTTGCCCTGAGATTGGTTGGCGACTGGTTCAGAGAATACCCTGCCTCTTTCCCAAAGTCAGCTGAGCTAGGTTCCAGCCTCAGTGCAAACCCTAGGGATGTTTGTATGGAAAGCCTGTCAGGCACCAACAACCATGCTACATTCAAAAGTATTAAAAATCACTGTTCTCACCCACTTTCATGGTCAGTTTGAGCTTCGGCGCATCTTGACCATGTCCACATGCCTAGATGCATTGAACTGCTGTCTGATGTGGCTGATTAGCTGTTCACATTAACTCACAGTTACATGGATGTACCATATAAAGGGGCTGGTGAGTGTATTTACATAGAGCGCTTGTGCACTCACCCATCGCAGAACGTCTTTGGTTAACAACTGCTTGTTAAAATTTCTTTAAGAATTGGAGTGATAGGGGAAACTTTATAAAATAGTGAATCTATTCAATACAAAGTTAGAAAACAACTAAAGTTTTCTAAAAGACTGCAGGAAACAGAAAAAATCCTCATTAGCTATGTTATCCCAGCCTGCAGCTATGCACACATCTGTTTTAAACCATTACCCAAGAAGAAAGTGATCCAGCAGCCTATGAGGCACAGCAGGCTTACAAGACAAGTGACCAGCAAGGCCATGACAGCCCTGCTTCGGCTGTACCATACATATAAACTTTTATATGAAGTGTTAAGCAGTAACTTGTAAAGCTAGGGATTATATTGTGCCAAGCAATAATTATATTACATTTACTGATCAAAGCAATGATTATACACTCAGTTACCTTTTGTCCTTAGGAGGCTATTTTCATGATTATACATAAAGTGTGTGTAGTGACTCGCTAAAATGATCAACACAGCATACCAACAGGTAATTAATGCTGCGTTCCATTAACCTCGGAACTGGGAAGAGGTGACTGGGAGTGACGTCATCTTCGACTTATCAGTGTTCCAGTTGCAAAGTCGGAAAAGAACATACCGATCTACCAGGCTATTGTTAGCCGTTGTTAGCACGCCCTGCGTTGTTGTTCACAAATATCACATGAAGAATGTGATTAGCACTATGGCAGCATTTTTGTAAATATAAGTCTAACAATACTATGTATACAGCTGAAATTCTGACTTCCGACTACAACTGGAATGCACCATATGTCACCAGTGAACCTAAGAAGCATGGTTTTTGGTTGGAGGCCAGAGTGCCTGCAGAGAACCTACACACATACACAGGGAGAACTCCACACAGAAACACCCTGACCGACACTAGGTCCAAGTCAGCAACAATCTTTCTGTGAGTCATTAGCACCACCTGCTACAACACTGTACCACCCCACTTTAGGTACACTTTTCAAAATACAATCACTAAGTGTGTTTTAAATTCTGTATGTCACATTGTTTCACAGGCCAATGATACATGGACCTGTCCCTAACTTTAGTTCTTACTTCGTCCACTTGTCTCCTCTTACTTCCCTTCCTTTGCCCTCACACCCATCACAGCATCGTGTGGATTTGCTGTTCATCATGAGACTGGGATCCACATTCAAGATTTCCTGCTGCTTAACAGAAGGTTTTTTCTTGCCGCCATGATGGAGGGATTCATGATTGGCTATATGGATTCATGTTGGGTGTTGGATGTATATATTTGTATATATATGTATATGTGTATTTTATATGTATATATGTATCTATGCATATATGTGTATCCATAAAATGAAGAGCTTTATGCTCTATTGTAAAGTGTCTTGAGATAACACTTGTTATGAATTGGCGCTATACAAATAAAGATTGATTGATTGATTGATTGATTGATTGTTTGATCATCTTTGTCTGAAGAAAAGAGAGAAATTCAAAGAGAACACACATTTGACCAACTTTTGTCTGATCATTTGTAGGTTAAACATTGCAGGAACTGTGCATATTTTTTTTGTCTCTTTATGACACTATTTGAACAACACAAAGTTAAGGTACTGGATGGCAGTAAGAAATATACCATGTATATTTTACAAATTACAAAATAAATACAAAACGGTTTTTAATTTCAAGGGTCAGGGGTCAGGAGAATCTGGTGATAGCTACATAATAAGTGGGGAAAATAGAGCATTTCTAAATTTTGATTTTATTATCAATGAGTATCTACAGACTTTCCTGTCTGGGTGAGAATGAATTAAAGATAAGGATTTATAAAGTTAGCTTACAAAACTTTTAATTCATGAGTAGGGTTGCATGATATTATCAGTTTGATATTGGTATTGATAGCCTAAAAAGTTAAGTATCATATCGGCCAATACCGAAGCTTTTGCAGATATTTTCAGATGATATATTGGCCACACATATCAGCTATATATCCAGTTGATTATTCGCAAATTATGCATATGTTCAGTCTTGATGCACCTTCTCATCACTGCATGGGTACATTTAAATATTGAGGGTTTGATTTTTGCAAGAGTTAAAAGCTGTTTTTCTTGTTTTACATCCACCCATGCAATAATATACTGAAACACTAAAGAAACAAGTATCGTATCGGTTTCCAGTATCGTATCGGTAATAATGCATAAAAAATATCGGCATAACGGGTACCAGCAAAAATCCAATATCATGCATCCCTATTCATGAGACTTTGTTGGAGGATTAAATTTCTGACTGTTGTTTCTTTCTGAGGAATGTAAACTTTTAACTGAGGCACAAATTATCCGTGAATGCTGCTCAGTGTGGGAGAGGCCTACCTTTCCAGTTGACTTGATGCCCTTCCAAACACAGAAGTAGCAGATAACCCAGCTCAGGAGAAGACACAGGAACAGCTCCCACCTTGGGCTTCCCAGCTCCTCAATACCACCAGAGATATTCAAAACCCGCCGCCTGGTCATAGGAAGGGAGAGTCAATGACAGTTGGATTTTTTTTTATTAAATGATAAAATATAGTGATGCCTTCTTACTACTCTTTTAATTAAAAAACAGTCCAGTAATAAGTCCTAAAACATGGCAATGAATCAGCATTTTGGCACAAGTTCCCTTGTCTTAAGTTCCATTTATGCTGCAATTTCAAGCCATAATGATTACTCTGCTGTGACATTTGACACTCCTGTTAACAGAAATGGATTTGGGAGGGAAAGTTAACCTTACATTTACTCTGTCTCTAAAGGAAGTTTCACAGACATCCCTGTAGCACTGCATTTCTTCCCGTCTTTATTGTGATATTTACTCAAGTTTTATTATTATTTTCTTAAAATATAGTTAACAGTGAAACAATATATATACTGACTCATCATAATTATCCGCCTTTGAGATGGGCAGGAGGGCTTTAAAAATGTATCTCCATACAACTGAGTTGAGCCCACAAATATCATTACAAAACAATTAAACTATTTGATTCCAATTATGTTTAGCACCAGTTGTATTGTCTTCCTGGAAAGTTTTTCTATCAGTTTTGTTCTATTTTCTTCTGTTCACAAAACAGAGTCTTCATACAGAGTTGGCTATCCCCAAAACTATTTCAAGCATTTTACAGAAAACACCTAATCCTAATATAAAAAGCATTAATGTTGTTGAAAACATTTTGAAACGGAATAAATTGCGTACTTCCTGATACGAGTGGGCTCGGACTAAATTAGGGAGGAAAATTTCACACCCTTCCCATTTGTCACAGAGGCAAGTAGTCCTGTTGAGTCAATGGTAACATTTGAAGATTTCTTTTCCAAAATGCTATAAAAGCCAAAATTTAAATATATATATTACTCAGTGCTGTTCTTTTGTATACTGATTGTACTACCTGCCCTATCAGTATTTAATGCCAGAAAGCTGTATATACCTGTTTAAACTGTATTTCAAAGTTCAGTTCCCCAGCCAACCCAATGGTGGGTCTGGGTAAATAATGTCATTTTTCTAAATGAAAATGGATACATAGCGTTTTGGAAAAGAGCTCTTCATTTGTTGTTCACTTTCGTGACTGTATTCTGAGTCAATGTTTTGCTTTATGCTTTATTTCTCCTGGTTTGCAAAGAGGACATTCTGTTATTGTCCCCTTGTTTGAAGAAAGTTTTGGAGTTTTAGTGAGTTAAACATATATGAAGCAGAGAACACGAGGTACAGCCATGTCTGTTGTGTTAATGGCTATAGAAGCCTGTATGCTGCTGGGTAATTATTAGCAGCCAGACAACTGCAAGTTTGAGCTTTCGTAACTAGTGCAATATTATTATATATTACTTGATGCTGCAATGGTATAATGTGTTACGCAACACTGTAAAGGGTTTTGTGTAATTTTAAAAACTGTTCACTTTCGCTTGTCCCAATCCACAAAATCTAAATGTCACTGTTTACCCTGACATTCAAAACTCTTATTTAACAAATAGGCCAAACAACAGGAACAATAATAAAAGAGGAGAGGCTAGAACAAGCATGACAAAGTTACACAACCTGACTCAAGAGGCCATCTGAAGTTACAGATAGAATTGGAAAGAAGAGTCAGAGGAGGGAGAGAGGAGGCAGGGGTAAAAACTGTGAGCTCACTACATACTTACTGCCAGAACTCCACAACCGGGAGAGTAGAATTCACTCTGGACACCACGCTTTGGTTGTGCCGGCTTAAGTCGAAGCACGAATCTGAAATAAGGAATAACAGTTTAAAACTGTTCAAATTATTATTTTTTTTTGCACACCTAAGAGAAATGCATGAATGCATGTGACCTACATAATATCAGAGGTGGAAAGTCATATTTTATATTAATCATATCATTGTAGAGTCTAAGTACCATCTCCTGTAGGTACGCTGACATCAGTACCCCTGACAGATCACAAAGAAGAAACAGAGAAGGATATTTGCTTACACTTCAGTTGGAAGATCAAAATGGACGAGTCAGACAGAAATAAATCCAAAAGGGAAACACTTAAGTAAACTCTCATTTACTGTTGCTATTGGGCAGAAACCTCACATTTCTATTTCTTATTATTCTCTTTTCTTATAAAACTGTGCTACTGGACACCTTCCATGTTGGTGAGTGTGTTTTATAAACTTTTAACCAAACCAAGGAACAAAAAAATAATTTGTAATCATCCATTCATTAATTGAGTAGTCGAGGGTTTTATTTTCATAAAGAATATAGGGGGTTTGTGATCAACAGCAACAAGAAAGCAGAGTAACCCCTATAATCAGTCTATCAGAGGGGGGATATATGCGTAGATGTCTGCACTGGACCATTATTGTCCAAGTTTTCCTGTTTGGATTTATGTTTTTTTAATGATATCGGACATTACAGTTTCAGCTCAAAATCATTCTGTGCCTTTATGAAGACTGTGATAATATCTCTGCCTCACTTAAGTTTTACCAAGATTACTAGTCTACCCGCTGGTTAAATTTTAAATATTTTGGTGGAGCTTGTTAACATAGTTAGCTTATGGAATAGACATTTATATAAGTCACAACCTGTGACACATTTACATATAATTGTATAAAGTAAAGGAGATCATAGTAAACTTGTCAACCCCATTCCCTTCCACCTTGAGTAAAAAGTCCATACTCAGCAAAATTTAGAGCAACATTTAACTTTTCCACCTAAAAAAATAGGCTTTAAGTTCAAAGGATAGGACGGAGGGGATTGCTAATGGCTCATGAGAAGCGGGACAGAATTAAAACACAAGTTAATGAAACAGCCCTGAGCTAAAAAGAAGCTCAACTCTGTATTACTAAATACAATGGCTTCAACTAATATGGATGAGAACACTGATGGATGAGGCTGAGAATTGTAAACAACAGGAGAGCCTAAGCAAAAATTCACACAGCTGAAAGTAACAGATCATCTGCCTGTTGTAACATATGTAACAGCTCTGATATTTCAAACAAATATTTAAGGTGTATAAACGTAACATTGTGGCTTCACTTATAACAGCTGGCTGTAGTACTGGATGACATGGACCTAAAATAATATTCTAATATTTTAACTCAAATGTCAGTAAAATAAAGCCTGAGTATAGAATTTTTGTTGCTGTTTTCTTGTAAAGAGACAAAAAATCATCTAAATCTAAACCAGATTAACTTAAAACAGCAGCATAATGTCCCACAGACAGATTTATCACAAGCTAACTGTACAATTTAATAATTTACATAAATAAACATTTTCATAACACAGCAATTATCTTCCCAACATGAGAAAATGTAGTCCAAAAATGTAACTACTTTGTATTCGGTTTGTATTTATATCTCTGGTGGTGGTTGTAACTGTAAACAGTCTTTACAGCATAAGATTTAACATCTATTTTCACTCAAATCAACATCAACAAAAACTGTCACATGAAAAACTCTAGATATTTAAAAAGTAGATTTGTATTTAAAATAAAAAATCCATGTTTGTTTAAAAAAATACATATATATATATTTCTTTTACATTTTGTGACAGAAGAGAGCTGAGCAACTTTACTTCTACTTTGGCAAAGTTTAGCTGAAATAGCTGTTACCTGCTTATACTTCAGTGAAATATTCTTTTTCTCAACCCCTATATGACCGTCTCTTTTCTCACAATAAAGGTTTCACACAAAACACAAGGTATGGTACAAGGTACACAAAGAATATCTGTGAACGGAGCACTGAGTTCTCTGCTTAGGCTACTATAACTCAGATTCATGCTCAATTTAGGAGTTAAACAAAAACAAGTTTGAGGCCCTCTGAAAAGCTGCAGGACGAGCCTACCTGTGTTCCAGTAGTGTCCACATTTGGCCCAAGGCAGCTCTGCACTGAAGGATGAGAACAGGTAGAAAAATGCCCACGCAAGGATGACAATATAGGTGGTGGCACTGAAGGCGATGATTAAGTGACTGGCATAGCCCATCCCTGTGGAGAGAGGAGAAATGACAGACAGATCAGAAATGCTGGTGTGCACAGACTGATGTGGTTATTGCCAAATTGTCTCAAATCAGAATTTTATTTATTTTCCACTACTCTTTTATTTGACTTTGTGTGCACCCTGGCATTGACAAATCATGTAACTAACAGAGACAATAAAGTTGGTAGAATTATTACCTCCGCCAAGGAGGTTATGTTTTTGGGAGAGTTTGTCTGTCTGTGAACAAAATAGTTCAAAAAGTTATGGATGGATTTTGATGAAATTTTCAGGAAATGTTCAGCATGGGAAAAGAAAGAAGTGATTCCATTTTAGTGTTGATCCGGATCAGCGTCTGGATCCACCATGACGAAAAATGTGATTTTTGTGAATAACTACTGAACTAAAATAGATATCATTATGAATCCAATTGCTAATGGTATGTTTTCATGGTCAAGGAATCTAAATATTTAGATGAAATAAAGGTAGGACTATTTATGGTGAAAATCACAATATGGCTGAGGACTGTGGTGCTGGTGAGGTGAGGAATTTCTAATTCTCACTTTTTTGATTCTAAGATGAAATTTAGAATTCTGACTTTTTAACAATTTGAGATTTAAGCAAGAATACTAGGATTTTAGTCAGAATTCTTAAAGTCAGAAATTAGAATTCACACTATTCCTTTTTTAATTCCTATTTTTAATATTTATTTTTAAACACAATACACATAGGTTTGGACAAACATTTACATGTACACAACAACATTACATAGAAAGGGGATTTTACATGCTCATACTTAAATAAATATTCATTCATTATGAAATGGTTCAAAGCTGTCTTATTCAATGGTAAGTACAGTTTCAAAAATGAGACAGAAACAGAAAAAAAACTTTTCTCATATTGACCAGATTCAACGTCAATCAAATCTGATTAAATCAAATCAACATTAGTGACTATGATAAGTGCAAACACACCTGCTTCCAAATCACTTCAGACCTAAACTTAATGTCATTTTATATATTTGTCATTTGCTCTATAGCTAGAATATTAATAAATTTAGATATCCATGTAGAATTCAGACTTTTTTTAATTCTGAGATTAAAGTCAAACGGAATTCTAACATTTGGAATTCTCAGATTAATTTTGACTTCATTATCACAGTTCAAACTATTTACCAAATTCTGATTTTTCACAGACTTAATTTTTTTTCTTTGGTCCTTATCCTCTTCCGTAGAATGCAGCACAGTGTCATAAGTCGTTTACCTTGGAGGAGTGGACATATTTTTCTCCAGCAGGTTATCCCTCCCTGGTTGGTGTACTGTCCCAAAGCCGTCTCGAGGAAGAACAAGGGGACTCCACAGGTAAATATGAAGAGGATGTACGGGATGAAGAACACACCTAAAACAGAGGGTCTAGTTAATGTATGGAGGAGACGCGGACGGATACAAGACACAGACTTAACTGTCACAGGTGTTCAGTACACATGCGCTTCTCGACGGCATTCACCTCCGCCGTTCCTGTAGCACAGGTAAGGAAACCTCCACACGTTTCCGGGTCCGATAATGGCTCCCATCACCGTGAGGATGAACTCGGCTTTGTTCCCCCAGCGTCCCCGAGCATCCCGCTTCTGCCTCGGCAGTGGAGCCTCTCCTTTGGACACAGACACTGAGTAGGTGCCATGCTGCTTCTCCATAGCCGGGACGTCCTCTGTGGAAGCACTGAAGTAACTTTTTAGAGTGCGCCTCAGTCTGACATAAGAGTTTGTCCAGCAGCCAATATCTCAGCTCAGGCTGCACGTGAGCGCGCGCGGTCGAGGTCTCAACTGCGATGGCGATGAGAGCAGCTGGAGATTTGATGTGATGTTTGCTGGGATAAAGATGTTACTGAGCAACATGTTGGCTGACACACTGACTTTTAAGGTGCATGTTTATTCACGTGTGTGTATGGGCTGGAGGTGAGGGGGTGGGGGCAGTGGGAAGGGGCCTTCGACGTTTACAAGAAAAACAGGAGAGGATTTGAACTGCAGAGGCGGTCCTGTCCTCAAATTGTTCATAGGGCTACACTGTTGAAAATACCAAGTTGTCTTTACTTCAAATCATGAGAGTATATTTAGACATGCTACTCACCAAAGTTTGGTGATATTATTTCAGTTAGTTGTCCTTTTCATAGTAGGGGAGAGTGGGGTAAACTCAGCCACTGGATAAGTTGACCCACTCCCTGTTTCTGGGAAACTAGTAAACAACTCTTGTCAATTTTTCTGCATGTCAGGTACTTTAAGCTTTGTATCAAATTCAGTTTATCCAGATCTAAAATGGTGTATTATATATACAATTTACCAATATGTAAAACTAATGTCCCTTTCCATTAGCCCTACTCTACTCTACTCGTCTTGTGCTGCTTTTCCATTAGCCCCAGTCGCCTGCCCAACAGGGTGCAGTGTCGCTGTAAACAGCTGAGCAGCACTGCGGTGACATCATTTTGAGCGCAACACAACAATCTGTGGCTTTTTGTCATAAACCGAGTAAAAAAGGAAAGCAGAAGAAGGCTGCAGGTAGTAAGAAGAAATACCCCTTGAGAAGCACAGGAGACTTTTGGAAGCTATACAACAGAATGAAGTCGAGGACAAGAGCAATCGAGCTGCAAAGAAAAGACGTATGAGGGTAAGCTAATGGTAGCTACCGCTAGCATGCTAGGTCGTCATGCTCATGACTCATCAATGATGACATTGTCTGACCAATCAGTAGCCGGCAGTCGGTGACGTCATCTTTTAGTATCGACTCAGTTCGCTTGGAACCAGAGCGGAGTGGGTACTAAAACTAGCTTGTTTTGGGAGGTACCAGGCTAGTGGAAACACGCTGCAAATCGAGGAGGGCCGAGTAGAGTAGGGCCAAGGCGTGCCAGTGGAAAAGGGCCATATGTGACTCATTAGGCTAATGATTAACCTGAATAGCAAAGCTAGCAATATTTTTTTCTAAAATGTTGGTTACGGGGCAAAGTGAGCCATATGTTGTGGGGTAAATCAAGCCTTGGTTCCTTTTATACCACCAAAAGTTTGAAAAGTTATATTAATGTACTGAATCATAAAATACTATTTCATGTTACGTTAACCAACTGACTTGTCTGATCGAATGATGCCGAGAGTGAACACGAGGAAAACCAACTGGGGCTCATACCCCTTGCTGAGATGCAGAACGTAATGAAGAAGTCATGAGTGGAAAGTCGATCAGATCCGTTGCAAAGAAGTGAAATATTGACAGGTCAACCCTGCAGAGGTACAGTATGTGAAGAAGAGGGATGTTTAAACTTACTTGTTTTAACAAATCTGAACTTGTAAGAACTTTAAAGCATACGAGTAAATGTATCTCTTCTAGAAGAAGAATAGTTTTCTTTCTGGCTCTCATTTTGCTTCTTGTGAGTATCTTATATTCCCAAAAAGTAGCAAAATACGTAAATGTATGGCATTCAGATTTTGAAATTACTGTTTCTTTTTCTAGGTTGTTTAAAGGTGCTATGAGGAGAATCTATTACCGGCAACGTAAAAGACTCTGCTACCCATGAGCCCGCGCGGCGACTGTCGTAATGCTGCGTTCCAGTAACCGCGGAACTGGGAGTGACATCATCTCAGAGCTATCAGCGTTCCAGTTACAAAGTCAGAAAACATGCCGATCTACCAGGCTATTGTTAGCATGCCTGTGTTGTTGTTCACAAATATCACATGAAGAATGTGATTATCACTATGGCAGCATTTTTGTAAATATAAGTCTAACAATACGATGTATACAGCTGATCTAGAGCGACACACCCCAGTCAGAAGTGCAGATAAATTGATTATTACAGGAGCTAAATAACTGTTCACACTGGGGGCATCCATCTTTGATTGTCAACCCGAGGGTGGCGAGGTTTCACCGCGTTCCCTGGAGGAAATTCTGACTCTGAGGGACGTTCCAGTTGCAGTTCCCTACTCGGAGCTCAAAATTCCTACTTCTGACTACAACTGGAACGTACCACAGACGTTTACATCCACAGCGTGTGTATGTTTTGAGGCTAATGGATGCAATGAGGACCTTCATCAGAACTCTGCATTGCTTTACAACTTAATTTTTTCAACAACTTACAGGATGCAAAGCGACGAGGTAATGTATCTCTTTCTAGTGACGTAGCGGTAGTTTTTGATGTGTGGCAACAAGCATTTTTTGGAAAACTTATCGTAGTTGTAGCCGGCTATTTATCGCTACTTACAGCCCTGTGCTCTAAGACGTGTAATATAAATAAAATAATAAAAAATTTGCTCTAGTTTTAATTTTCTTGTTCCCGAAGTTGAGTATCCAGGCCAGTCAAGCCCTGTCCGACCCGATTGGAAGGCTAAGGAATAGCATTTATAGATAACCTATTTTGATGCTACAAAACTCATCAGTAAGTGCGTATTTCTTTTTTTTTTAATGTATTTTTTGGGCATTTTGTGCCTTTATTGATAGGAGAGAGACAATAGGCTTGTGAAAGGGGTTGAGAGAGTAGGGGAAGACACTCTGCAACCTCACAGGCGGGATTCGAACCTGGACCGGCAGAAGCAAATACATGGGGTGCCTGGTTGCTAACCACTCCGCCAAACCAGGACCCCAATAAGCGCGTATTTCGATCAGGCATATATCAAAAAGTGAGACTTTTTTGTAATTACTTAGAAACTCCTCACAGTCTCCATAAGTTAAGTTTAACAAAATGTATGTGACTATTTGTGAAGTGAACAATATCTTGTGAAATGACTCTTTTGACAGCAATACATTATCTTTAGATAACTCTCAGATTTAAAGTTATGAAGTCACATGGCCAACTTACCCACAGATTTGGCTTAATTTACTCCTAATCCAAGGCAAGTTGAACCACAGGAGCCCTTTAATTTAAAAGGCTAAGTTTCCAGGCTCTTTGTCATTGATACGTCCTTACAGTTTCAGTTTATGGCAAACATTCTTAAATAAGAGTAGGTTTTCATTTTATCTGTTGCATTTTTCCTTGCCTCAGTGACAACAAAAGTAAAAAACAAAGGCTCATCCTACCCCACTCTCCCCAACCAATATTGCAAAAAAATGCCAAAATCCCCTGCAACAGGAAGCTGGTTTTCTGGTATGCAGAGTGGCAGCATTACTTAGTGGCAGCCCTGGTGCCTTTTAGGCTTGTGCTCAAAATATTGATACGGCAAAATATCGTCATGCACTTCTTGGGTATACGTGTATTGATACGGATTCTACAGAACCGATACAGCGTCAATGTTTGGACAGTTGTTGTAAATACACTTAGGGTAAAATTAACAATGGCACAGTTCAAACTAGAAGCCAAGCTACATGATTAAACACATGTTCCAAATTTAAACTTAGGTCTACTATCTTTTGGGACCTTAATTAAAGTTCTTAAGTTGAAGAATTACTTAAAACTCATCCTTGATCTTTTTCTTCTTGTAATAAAAACAAAAGTTGCTGGGAATTCTATTAAAAGCACAGTCAGTGTTCACAATTTATGTGTGTCAGGATACATATTGTATCGTGGCCTCAGTATCGGGATACGTATCCCATCATGGGGGTTGCCGGAAATACCCAGCCCTAGTGCGTTTTGAGACGAGTGAAGTCAAAGACAGGTCAGAAGCAAGTATTGCAGGACGACAACACCCAAACTAGACTGGTTCCACACCCGTGCTTCACTGAGGAAGCATAGGCTTTCTTCCAGGGGGAGGCAGGGGTTTTGGCACATTTATGGGTGGCTCCAGTATTCACTTGACACTACAATGACAAGATATTCAGTGTTCAAACTGATAAACTGGTGGATATTATCCAACTGTCCCTGAAAGGCTCACAAGGAAAGGCCAAGGTTCACCACTTTAACTGCTTGAGGAAATAGTCCAACAATTTAAGAACAATGATTCTCAGCCTATAATTGTAAGTAATTTGGGGGTTTCATTATGTACAGTCCACAATAATATCAAAGATAGGGCTGAACAATTTGAGAAAATAATCTAATTGCGATTTTTTTCCCCCCAATATTGCGATTTACTCTGCAATTGTTTTAATGTTCCTCATCTTATGTATTCTTAAACAAACATAAGCAACAGATCTTTTTATAGTAAAACCAATATGACATTAATCTAAGAAAAAAAAGATTTGAGAAAAAGTGGAGAAGTGAAGAACAGAAGCAAAATAGGTATGAAATTGTAAAAAAAAAAACTGGGTAAAAATGGTATGAAAATGGAAAAAGGTGAATACATAGGTGCAAAATAGGTATGAAATTGCAAAAAAAAATGGGAAAAATTGGCAAAAAAAATCCAAAAGTGGCTTAGGAAAATTGATTATGGCGGATAAAATTGGGAATTAAATTTGAAATTAAATTTCAAAAACCATGTAAAAATTCCAAAAAATGGTTCTGACAGTGGCCAGAAAAGATAAATGGGGCAGAATATGCATAAAGTTGTAAAAACGGGGTTAAAAAAAAAGTTGAAAATGGTCCAAAAGAGGAAAAAAAGTGTATGAATAGAGGTAAAAAAAAATAGGCATGAAATTGCAAAAAACTACATCACATGTCGAAATGTTCAACACATTTTGGGCTAAAAATATTGATCCTTCTGTGATTTGAAAATTGCAACAAGCCATATTGTGATTTAACCTAATTTGCAATTAATTGTTCAGCCCTAATCAAAATTCAGTGAATCCAGAGAAATCTACATGTAAACAGCAAGACCAAAACTGTCATTGAATTCCCCTGACATCAATTGCTCAGGTGACACTGCATTAAAAATGACATCATTCTGTAAACGATAGTACCACATGGCCTCAGGAACACCTTACAAAACCACTGTCAGCTAACATAGTTGATCGCTGCATCTACAAGTGCAAGTTAAAACGCTACCATGCAAAGCTAAGCCACCACAAAGCTAAAGCCATAAATATGTCAACAATCAGAAACATCATTTACTGCAACAAAGAAGAGGACCAACCAGAGCAAAACGTCAGTATTGGTGTGTATTAGTGCCCATGCTCAGTACTGTGCTCATAATAGAAAAATTGAAAGTTTTCATGTTTTTCATTTACTGTAAGTTAAGAGAAGAAGCATTGCTGCATCTACAAGTGCAAGTTAAAACGCTACCATGCAAAGCTAAAGCCATAAATATGTCAACAACACCCAGAAACACTACCAGCTTAATTGGGCTCCAACTCATCCGAGTAGAAAATTGGAAAAGTGTGCTGTCATCTTAACAGTCCACATTTGAAATTGTTTTATAAATCATGGACATCATTTACTGTAAGCTTAAGAGAAGAAGGACCAACCAGATTGTTACCAAAAGCCAGCATCTGTGATGGTATTGGTGTGTATTAGTGCCCATGCCATGGGTACTGTGCTCATGTAAAGGCACCATCAGTGGTGATAGGCGCATAGGGGTTTTGGAGCTGCACATGTTGCCATCCAAGCAAATTTTCAAAGGCACTTCCCTGCTTATTACAGCAAGACAATGCCTTGGTATGTTCTGCACATAACAACAACATGGCTTTGTCATAGAAGTGTTTAGCATAACGAAGTGCAACATCCATACATAAAACAAAAATGCGAACTAATTCAAATGTCAAGGGTTATTGAGTGTTGTGTAAAGGAAAGGAGAGATAGCACAGTGGTAAACATGCTCCTGTCCCAACTTTTTGGAATGTGTTGCAGGCAAAACTAAAATAATTGAATATTTGCAAAAAAACAATCAAATTCATCAGTTTGAACTTCAGACATCTTGTCTTAGTAATGTATTTAACCCAGTTTAAGTCAAAAATAATGTGCAAACATTGTATTCTGTTTTTTATTAAAGTTTAACACAACATCCAAACTACAATTTAAGTGGGCTTTAACAAATAAAGTTTGTAAATAACTGAGTTCTGTGACAGTTATTCTGGTAACATGTTAGTAAAAGTTGAATTTTTTTTAGGGACAAATATGTTTTGTATTCAAAATGTTCATTTATGCCAGTACAACACCCACTATGTATGGTTCAAACCAGTTCTGTCATCATTTCAGTTTTATATTTTTCAGTGTAGTCACACAGTAACAAGTGCATCCAAAAGTGAATGGTAGATTGTGCTCTCAGGCTCATTATGTAATATTCAGTCAATGCTTCCCACTGTGCGTTAACCTTTTAAACAAAATCCCTTACGTGTTCCATCAGCAGGCCAAGGAAATTTTTCACTGATGTCATTTGCAGCTGCGGTCGAACTTAACTGCTAACAGAGAATTCAAACTAGCTGTCTGTGATCTCCTGGGACACTTTTTCATAAGGCTGATTTGGTTGAACATATTAGAGGAAATGAAGGTTGAAGCTGTAACACTCACTCTCAGTTCTGAGGTTGACCATTGGATGGCACTGTTTTAACTCAGTTAAGCAGAACTGCAGCGTGTAACGTTGGAAGCACATGTCAACATTTTAAGACTATATTTTCCAATGGACCAGTGAAGCAAAGCTTGAAGGACAGTGAATTCTGTGGAAAGTACAACTAACTAAAATCTGTTCATCTTATAGGCTTTTATAAGGACTGTTTATCATTTTCTGAGAGTGACTGATCAGGTCTGTTAAAAACTAAAGTCATAAGTACTTAACTACATTGTTCAAAACAAACATCTCATCATTTTATATTGATAATTTCAACGTTTATGTTCTAGATACATGTTTAAATAGTCTGGCAAAGTCAGAATCACCTCCTTACACTGTGATGAGTTTGGAGGCTGATACTGCTTGAGGCAAAATTCCCAAACTGCCCTTCTGATAACCTTGTAGTGAAGCACTATTGAGTCAAAAATAAATAATATGACACCAACAAAAAAAGTGAAAATATAAACATTGTTTGGTTTTCAAATTAGCATTAAATATCTTAGTGGAAAGGCCATTAAAATCCTCACAACTTCAGTTTCAATGCAGTGAAAAGTAAAATGTGGCAACAACTGTTTTGGATAGATTTACATTAATATTGCTGATAATTCACTAAAACAATATTTAACATTAGCTGCACCTATTGACCCATCCCCCCTTTTTTTCTCTGTTACTCTCCTAAATAGATGATTCCACAAATTATTCTTACATAACCTATCATTGTCAAAATAGTTTTTCAGGAATAATGCATGCAATACAAGGCAGTGCAGTGAGCTGCTGAATAGAAGTTTTCTTCTGTTGTTGCAAATCTTGCACATATCAAACCCTTGTTTTAATGTTTATCAGCCCTGAGGGATCTCTTTTAGCCTTCTCGACAAGTAAAGTGCTTTATTCACCTCGACTAGTGGATATAAACTTAGACAAAAAAAGTAAAGAACAAATTCTAATTAAAACGAAGCATTGAGGCAGCCATCTGCAGTGCGGTCTTGGTATGTATCCAGTAAGGATGTTATTGCCTGTGTCTGTCTTTTTGTCTGTCTGTCTGTCTCCGAGTAAGATACCTCCAAAAATTCTCAGTGGACTTTTTGAAAATTCAGGGGAATGTTGGTCATGGCACAAGGGAGAAGTGATTAGATTTTAGTTGTAGTCCACATTTGAATCCTGACATTTTTGTTGACATTGTAAGAGAGGGTAGTTTTCCACATTTTCACTCGTAACTCAACTACAAATTTTAGAAATGCCTTGGTGGCAACTTTTGCATATTGTTAGGACATGGTAGACACATTCTGACTCTTATGCTGAGTTCACACCGCACGCGACTCTGCGATCAAAATGGTGTCGCCCACTGAAGTTGTGTCGCCTGTACATAAATACCTCATTTTAGTCATCCGCTCGAGTTTCACCGCGATCATATCATATATCATATCATAAGATGTGTAAGCGGACATTATTCCAGCTGTATCCTTTTCACTCACTTATCAAACACAAAACACTGCAGCTGATGCCCTGCAGCAGCATCATCTGTCAGTTTTCTGCGGTCCGTCAAGGCGGAACTAATGTCCTCACTGACCAATGTTTCCCACACGGACATAAATTGTTCCTCTGTAGTCCAAATGAAAAACTGTTTGTCACAGGTACCGTCACACATGCACACATTGCTGATTGGCTGATGCCGCACAGCCACACACGACATCACCTGAAAAGATTAACTTTTTTTTTAACTTTGACATCGCGCGACGTGTGACGTGATTGTCTTGTACGCGGCAAATGTATAGCGGGTGGGTTAGCCCCGCCCCATTGCGGCTGTATATTGATTTTGCATGGAGAGTGATCGTCGAGGTAGTACATGTAGCGTCCATTGTGTAAGCACCTTTAGGATTGAACCGTAGGGGGTTTGGAAGGGGTTGTAAACCTCTAAGTTCCTCCATCAAGAAGCAAGCGACTTCGGGGAACATTCCAGTTGCAGTTTCCTACTCGCAACCCGGAAATTCCTACTTCTGACTACAACTGGAACGCACCAAAAGACGTGACCCAAGCCAAAGCGTGTGTTTGTTGTGATGCTAATAAATGCAGCTTGGACCTTCCTCAGAACTCTGCATTGCTTTACAACTTCTTTTTCAACAACTTACAGGATGCAAAGCGACGAGGTAATGTATCTCTTTCTAGCTATGTAGCGGTAGTTTTTGATGTGTGACAACAAGCAATTTTTGGAAAACTTAGTATCGTAGTTTTGTAGCCCGCTTTATATCACTACTTACAGCCCGGTGCTCTAAGGCGTGTCTGAATAATATAAATTTGCTCTGGTGTTAATTGTCTTGTTCCCGAAGTTGAGTATCCAGGCCTGTCCGACCCGACCGCGAAGCCAAGGAATACCATTAATAGATATCCTATTTTGATGCTATAAAACTCATCGATAAGTGTGTATTTCGATCAGACATATATCTAAAAGTGAGACTTTTTTGTAATTACTTAGAAACTCCTCATAGCATCTTTAAGATCAAATTTAAAAAGAGTAAAAATCTAAAAGGGTTAGTAAAGCAAAGTGCAGGTGCATGAACAGATAAATACCTGTGTGCAAAAAGGCTGTTGACGAAAATTTGGACAATAATTAGTTGACAAAATTAACACTGTGAACAGTTATATCTTTACATGGGGTCCAGAATTTCTTGTAGCGCCCCTGGTCAGAGGGGGGGGACATGACTTGAACATGAGAAACATTGACTCGCACAGGCTCGTCTTTTGGTTTGTTGTGGGCACTCTCGGTCAGTGAAGTAGCCATTTCCTGTTTGTGTGTGATGGTGGACTGCGGCGGCACTGCCTGGAGCCGAGGGCTGAGCTGGAGACGCAGGCTGGAGGCCGGTGAGCTCATTGTGGCTGTTCCAGCAGAGGGAGGAGGAGGAGGAGGAGGAGGAGGAGGGCGGGGCTCCAGCATCATCACCACCGGCCATCACTGCTTCATTGTAGCGGCTGCTGCTGATGCTGAGCTTGCGGCGGAGGGGGGCGAATTCAACCTGAAAAGCCAGAATGTCATGGGCACGGTTTCTCCAAATTTAAGACCCCACACTCGGCCAGGACCAATTCAGAGGTAGGTGAGTGGGAATGTCTTTAAATGGCGTCTGTGCTGGGTTCTCATCGTCTGAACTGGGAGTCACTGTGACTAGCGGGCCTGCTGCTTTGAGTCAGGTTCATCATCTCAGCAGCGACAGGAGATGCCAGCAAGACTCGTTTCGTCGTGCTTCCGCTGTGGACTAACACGACAACCTTGCAGTAGAGAATTATAATATAGGGCTTTATTCGCTTTAATGGTGCTTTATGTTCTTATTCTGAGCGTGTAGCTTCTTTAGCTTCATGTCGGAAGTGGCAGCTCGGCCTACACAAGCAACCTCCTCGAAGATGACGAGGATGGAGCCCATGTACGCTGTGGGGATTTTTCCTCGCCGTGCATGGCCATTTTACACACTCCAACCCTCCTGTCCGTGTCCCTGCAGCCTTTACTGTAAATGCTGAGCAGTGAAGCCTCCAGATGTTGATTGTCATGCCACAGTTGTGCAATCTAGTTCCTTATGCATGCAGTGCAGCGTGTTCTTTTTCTGCTTGACAGGTCTTCACATGAAAGTGTGCAGCATGTTTTGAGAGGATGCTGCAGTGATGTGGCTTCAGTCAGTCCACAGCGTGCAGGCAGGGCCCCCCCTCCTCCAGACTGAGGCATCATCAGGTCTGAAGCCTGCTGCTGCCTCAGGGTGTTACACTGGCCTGATTTACACATCACGACCGTGCTGGGGAAGGCGTTTGTCACACTTGTGTTTCAGGGTCAGCCCAGATGTGGGCTAGTGACTTGCTCCATGGTAATAGGTTATAGATTATTGTGCAATTGATGGGCTGTGCAGTGGCACTCATCGATGAAGTCAATAGAAGATAAAGTAAAGATGGTGTGCTTCAGTCTGTCATAATGGTCAATGCCGAGTAGGGCTACTCTGTTATGACAAAAACCATGGTGGTGATTATTATGATTTGATGTGTATGATTGATTTTGTTGACTTATTATGTCCATCATAGTTTTAGTCAACAATCTTTTTCCCCTGATGAAAACTAGACTATAACAATGAATGAATGAATGTTTATTTCGAACTTAAATGGAAAAGTGTGCTTATGTGTACATCCATACAAATCCAGCAAAATAAAATATAATGGTAAGCAAATGCAAATAGCTTTAACAGCATTTTTTTCTACGATCATTAATCTTTGCAAAAAAGCAAAACAGATTCAGTTCAAAGGGGGAAAGGAGGAAGTACTGAACTTATCTAGTTCCATCCCTTATTCCTTTTCAAAATGTCTTACTTAAATTCACCCTGAAACACTCTGCAGGTCATAGCCAGTAATATTTTAAGCAACAACAAGCTCAGACAAATAACAAAAACAACACATTTCAAGACAAAGACACTAATAAAAACAAACCAATAAAACAAATGCACATGGACAATCACTTTGACCTCCAAACTAGGAAATTCCTTTGCAACAAATTATTTGTCAGTAAAATTATGTTCCTTCCTCTTCCTTAGTAACATATCAGGTTTTATTTTTCAGATTACCCAATCAGGAAGCAGATATGTTGGTCAACCTGCTGGTTGGCTTGCCTGTTAGGATTTATCCTGTGAATGAATGGATTTATTTAATTTGTGCAACAACATTTTTGTTTTTCCATATGAA
The DNA here is from genome assembly GCA_036419115.1 of Scarus forsteni. Classification (NCBI taxonomy): domain Eukaryota; kingdom Metazoa; phylum Chordata; class Actinopteri; order Labriformes; family Labridae; genus Scarus; species Scarus forsteni. The sequence goes on along the minus strand of JAZDUH010000130.1, from coordinate 10,687,599 downwards.
AGCATCACATAAAGCACAATTTTGAGATTTAACAGTTGATCCAGTTTTCTGAGGAAACAGATACATTTTTTATCATCAGATTTATTTCCAAACTAAATTATGACTGTTCAAGGATGTGGAAATATGTGAAAAGATTTTTTCTTACTCCGATGTATGGTCTTAATGTTTGATTTTTGAGAAGATATGCAGCAGCGATACACTTTATGATTTTTCTCGTTTTCAAACAATTACATTCATGTACAGTGGATACATATTGGTGTCACAAACACTATCCATACAGGTTAGTAAGAAAAAACAAAGATTGGCTTTCAAACTTTAAAATACAGTGCCAAGGCAGCAAAAAGTCAATCACATTGTTACAATGCCAGTCAAAGGGTTAAGGCAACTTAGGAATATATACTACTTTGGTTGTGTGGAAAGGTTGGATAAGTTAAGAGGGCATCCAATCACAGCTGCCTTAGCTTCATGGTGGTGGTGGGATAAGTTGTGGAGCGATCCAATCAGAGCTGCTCTCTTTATAAATAGATATATTCATGTAGAGCAGATCCACTGTTTGTTGTCAATTCAGGTATTGTAACTGAGATGTTCTGCCAGGTGGCCTAAAAAGGTGATTGCATTCACACAAAAGTTCAATTTACTTCTGTTAATTATACATTTACATTTTACTGACATTAAGTAAAGGGTTATTTTAGATGGTTCATTTTATCAAAGTTTAAAACATGACTTCAGAAATTCAAGGAAACATAAAAAATGCCTTACACTTTACATTTCATATTTTAGTCCGTATTTACAGTAGGTTTCTTCGACTAAAACTAGACTAAAATTAAAACAATTTAGAAGACTGAGTCATGACTAAAGCTAAAATATATTTAGGCAAAAGACTAAAACTTAATTAAAAAGTGCTGTCAAAAATAAAACTGTTTTACATAACCTGTATGATTTACATTTGTTTGACTTTAACGCTCTTAACACCATGGACAATACTGAAACTTTCAATGACGGGCATTTAGCAATAATTGTTGTAAAGACATTAGACGTGTGAAAAAATATTGGTATCGCAATATATCACGATATTCTGACTCCCGATACAATATCGATATTTCAAATCTTAGGATCGATATTTTTGTAAAAATAAAAACTGATATTTTATCAGAGTTTGAAATAAAATACTACTTGTAAATATGTATGCACAGGTGCACAGGTGTCAGTTCAGACAGTGACAAGAGAAATATGTGATTTTTTTACTTTTACTTACTGTTGTGCTGTCAGTAACTCAAAGCACTTTGTTCCTCGTGTGTACAGTCACAGTTTGAGCTGCACTGCAGGTTTGGATGCTTTCAATACTTTAAGGGGAAAACAAGATTAACTTCTTTGCAACATTAATTTAAGTGACTTGATCCACTTTGTGTTTCAGGTTAAGTGTATTAATGTAACACTGCATTTGACATATTTCAATTACAATAAAATGGAAAGGTTACATATTCATTGTCTCTAAGTTTTACCTAGTTTACTGTAGAATATCGCAATATATCACAATATTGTGATATATGTTGTATCCAAATGTAACAGTTTACACTAAGCAATTTACAGCAATGCAAAGATACTATAATAATTAAACACTAGAAGTCTGATTATCATGATGTTATCATATTATGTATTACACCAATCAGGCATAACATTATGACCACAGACAGGTGACATGGGACATATAAGACTGCAAGTGAACATTTTGTCCTCAAATACGTGTTCGAAGCATGAAAAATGAGTAGGCATGAGACTCTGAGCAATTGTGAAGAATTGTGATTGCAAGAAAACTGGATCAGACCATCTCCAAAACTGCATCTCTTGCCAGATGTTAATCTGCAGTGGTTAGTATCAACAGTTGTCCAAGGAAGAAGCAGTACTGAACTGGGGATGGGGTCATTGATGCACGTAAAGCTTGGCAAATTTGAGCTGCCTTAAGACGGACATGGAATCTGGCTAATTAAGCTGCTTTGCTATATTAATGATGTATCCTGCTAAATCCCCAGTCACATTCCCGTTTCTCATGCCGTTTGTGCACAATTGTCATGATCCTGATGAAACGTGCTTTGGTCGTGGTGTATGTACTACTTGATCTGGACCAGCGTTGTATAGTCGTGGACCAATACCAGGGAACAGGGAAGGGTCCCGATTGTTCTGAACTGTTCAAAACTGTCAGGGTGGAAGCTGAATGCAGTCCTAAGGCGAACGGTATTAGTGTGGCATGTACAGGGCTCAATCAGGCTGAACGTGGCTCAATCCTGAAAGCTTTCTGAGGACGATTGACAAGGACGTATCCGTTTGTGCCCTGGTGATGCAAGCGACGGGGCTCAGTCGAGGCTTACGTGATGCAAACTGGGCTTGAACGGGGCTGACACATTGTCAGCGGGATAGAGGTTTATGGAATCCTCGTTGTATTGAAGCGCTGTAGAAGCATTACTGACGTTGTATTCACGGGGAGTAACAGTCATTTTTTCGCGTATCGTGCCAATCACACCGGCCTTCCTAATAGTTTACTGTCCTGCGCAACTGCCATGAGAAATGGGAATGTGTGACTGGGGCATAAAGTTAACATGGCTATAGTTCCTAGGGATCCATCCAGTGAGTTTTGGTATTAGCTTTTATATAAGACTATTTAAGTATATTTAGCTTACTTAAAAGAAACATTGCTGGAGCTTTACTTATTGTTGGGCTAAGTATCATTACAGGGCAAGCAGAACTACATTCCTGTGCATTTTCACTGAACTATTCCTTGTTTCTACAAGTAGTGTTGGCTGTGTTCGGCTTTTCATTTATTCAGTCTATATTCTAATGTTGTAGAATAGCACAAAAAGTAACTCTAATCTGAAAACAGTATGGCCAAGAAGATAACCGGTCATGCTGCTGCCTTAGCTGTGTGGTACGTGATGCGCAGCCCTGTCAGAGCGCCACTTGTCTTGAATGTGGGTTGTCTGCACAACCAAACAGACATATCTCAAGGTTCATCCTTACTTTCTGGCAGGAACACAAGTCTGCAGGCTAATATTATCAGGATTTAACAAACTGAAAAAATCTTTTTTTTTCGGCAGCAATGTGGATCCTGGAGGCTTGACTGTCCTGCAGGGCATGGAGACAAAAGGGATGGGGAACAATCAGTGTGATAAGCAATTAGGCCTGTGCTCAAAATATCGATACGACAAAATATCGTCATGCACACCTTGGGGATACGTGTATCGATACGGATTCTACAGAATCGATACGGCCTCAATGTTTGGACAGTTGTTGTAAATACTCTTTGGGTACTGTTAGCAATGGCACAGTTCAAAGTAGAAGCCAAGCTACATCATGAAACACAGTTCCAAATTTAAACTTAGGTGTCTACCATCTTTGGGGACCTGAATTAATGTTCTTAAGTTGTAGAGCCATTTAAAACTCATCCTTGTTCTTTTTCTACTTGTAATAAATAACAAAAGTTGCTTGGAATTCTGTTAAAAGTGCAGTCATTGTTCACAATTTATGTATATCCGGATACATATCGTATCGTGGCCTCAGTATTGCTGGAAATACCCAGCCTTATAAGCAATACCAGGACTTCGACATTGGCCCATGTTTAGTACCCCTCTAACTCTTGAGTGTTCAGAAATGTACATCACAAGTGGAACAACATGGATGATATTTGGCTAACTTTGACTTACTCTCTCTTAAGGCTGTGCTATTTATTTTGGTCTCTTAATACCTGGAATGTAACACTGCCTTTCACTGTAATTGAAAATCAATCAGAGTACAAAAGTTTAGACTTCCAGATAATTAGTGTTGGGAATGATGTGCGACAAATGAGCCTTCAAGCAGTAACTGAACTCAAACCTACAGCACAAGACAAGGGCACAGAAGCACTGTTTGCTTGATTTGTATAATTTCAACAACCAAATTACATTACAACCTCCACAGTAAACATTTCTATGATTATTGAAAAAAATGCAAAATGATATACTACATTTTCAGTGTGAATAAGTAACTGAAAACATAATATACATGCACAAGATATCTTTATATAGATTTATAATATATATATGAGTTGAATGCAGCATCAGTTCCTCCCTGTTTGTGACAAAGTAAAATAAAATAACTTGTTTTTCTTCTTTGCTAGAACATCATATCTGATGATAATGTTGAATTGTCATCTGTTGTGTCTATTTTTAGCTTCAGAGTTTAATTACACATTACTAATTGTCAAATGACTTCATAGATTAGAAAAAACTATATACTAATTTCTATATGAATCTTTTAATTTCCCGTCAGTTGCATTCATACAGTCTGTTATGAAGGCATGACGTATCATCTGAATGGGCCACACAATAAGCCAATACTTTACAGAGTCATTTCTCTTGAAAATCAGCTCCTAGTATTTATACTGTGAAGGACTTGGACTAAATGAAATTGAGGTTGGACTTTCATGTTACATAAACACACGTAATCGCTGTTTAAGTAAGGAAGTCTTTTGGATTATGGTAACAGGAAGTGTGTATTGTCGACAGCTCCAATTGTAAATTTTGTTTCTGTGTAAAGTTTGGAAGATATACATGATGTTGGTGTAAACTGACAAAGCTAAATGTACATCTCCTGTAATATGAGAACAAAAAGGAATTACAATGCACTTTCTGCTTTATATCCACTTTTGCTAGGGTTTGGTAATTTGACATCCAGCGGATGGATTAGAATCCCTTTTTTGGCCTGAAATAAGACACATAATCTCAGCAGGAGAGTACAGCTTGACTTTACAGAAGTGACGGCCCTTTGAACCAACTTACATCACAACTAGATCCCTCACTGATTAAGCTAAAGTTGCTTATTGATGTTAAAGCAGTCCTGGCACCACTCACACTAACTTATGCTCTCTGTATTATGTAACCTGGATCAGCAGGAAGGAAAGACAGACCAGCAATTTTAAGGTTTTTTATATTACAGGGAATAAAAATGACCACAAGGGGAAAAGATTAGCTAAAAGAGTGCCCATTGGTTGGCCATATATAAACACGATACCACTAAAAAGATCTGACAGTCTAGGTCTGGTATTACGTAAAATGTGGACTTCCTGCTCTAAATTGTTTATTGGAAATTAAAAATGGAGCTCAGTCAGTATTATTGTGACTTGACTGAATATTTTTGTTAAAGGTGATTGCTGGTATATATGGTTGTTTTGATGGTCTGATTTGACCAGAAAGTATCCAAAGTACTTGGTCAAAAAGATGATTGGTATCGGCAAATGTCAACATTTTTGCCAATATTTACAGCAAATTTATGGTATTGGTCGTACATATCAGTCACATATCTCACTAGACTACCTGTGATATTGGCAGAATGTACAGATGTACTTTAATGCGCCACCTTATCATCACTAAATGTCCACATTTATAAGATACAGTAGTGTTTTAGTTATTATGGCATCAGATATGTCTTGTTTCAGATCTGTTTTTAACACAAATAAACCATCTTGATAAAAAAAGCAGGTCAATTCTAGTCTGGGAGAGATGTTCTGCTCTTGTGTCAATGGATACTGGTGCTGCAATCACAAACTGATAACTATTGTCTTATTAGAGACTGGCAAAATTCAATATTATGTATCCTAACAATACTGTAGCTTATCATTTGGATATTTTTATTGAGGTCTTGGGTTTTTAACAATATTACTATGACATAATACGATAAACTTTTTGTAATAAGACTGCATTTGCAATACAATGTGGTGTTGACTTAAAGGATTTTATGCTTATAAATTACATCAGCCATTTGAATACAATCAAAGCACAAAATCTTCAATATCTTCATTCTTAATGTAGTAAAGATAATTATGAGGTTAAGTACTTGGAATTTAAGATAAGACAGAAACTTGAAAAAAATAAGAACAACATTTTCAAACTCAACGGGAGAAAGAAAATCAAGAAGTCATTCCCAAGGTCTTCTCACTTCACCCGGTCCTGTACCTCAAGGGTGTGAATAAGAAGGTAAAAAAATAGACAAATGATAGATTTTCATTGTCAACAATGCCAAACACATGTCACAGCATAGATGACTGCTTCTGCAAGTTGGTGTTTCCACTCACTTGAGGATGTGCAGTAGATGCCGTTTGTCAAAAAAATTAAGCCACAGTTCTGACGCTTCTGAACCCTGTCAGCAGAAGGATTTGATTAGGAACTTGATTAGCAAAAACTCATGATGTTGATTCTTTCTCAACTGGAATTGGTTTTCGATTCCCATCCCTACACTTAGGCTACATTTACACAGACACTCTCTGACTTAGAAACGCAAAGATTTTTCCTTTCCGTATTCGAGTCGATCTGCGATCAGACGGAGACGCTGGAGACGAATGAAGATGCTATATGAGCATGCCAGTTCAGTAGATGGTGTAGGTTTGCAGAAAGGCAGTGCTGCTACAATCCACGTGTGAAGAAAAACTTTTCACAAACAGCAATGGTGAGTGGACACACAAAGACTCAGGAGTTTCTTTTCTGAAAAACAAATCAGACTGGGTAGTATTGTGTGGATAACAAACAGAGCACGGTAAGCAGCACACACGTTACTCGGTGGACGGCCGGAGCTGTTGTTCCTGGTATGCGTGCACAGCTTTCATGTGAAACCCTGCAATGCTCTGATCTCGGTTTAAGTGGGGTTGCATGGAGAGCGTATTGAAAACTCCACTCTGGAGCCTGTTTCCAAAAGTTTGTGGATTCAAGCAAACTTTTGGCCAAAACGCAATGAAAACGTATCGGATTTGATTGTCTTAGGCCTCATGTAAACGGCCCCTTACTGTAGAAAGTTATGCTCTATCAGTGATATGCTCTTGTGACATTTACCAAGAAGCACTGATACCTACACCAATGCTATTTGTCCAGAGCACAAAGCCTCCTTTTCCTAAAATTGACTTTCCTTTAATGATAACAGTCTGTTTGTATCAAAAACAGATGAAATGCAAGAAAAACTGCACTTCAACTCTTCAGTAAATAATCCTTTTAATTTATAGAAGTGGATGATGAGATAAACCATTATGCTACTTCAAGTCAAGTCAAGTTTATTTATGTAGCACTTTTCCTACAACATATGTAACTCAAAGTGCTTCGTACATTTGTCTGACAATAATACTGCCAGGATCTGTAACCTTGCATGCCGACAGACATTTCCATATATCCGTCTGATTACTGACATTGAATCAGGCTGATCCATCTGCACTGCAAGGGTATGGGATTAATATAGCTAATTTCTGCCAAAGTATCAGCTGTAAGTATTGGCAGTTTTGCCCTATCTGCTGATATCGATATTAAACTTTTCAGGCATTTATCTGCCAATACTGATGTTGTTCTGATAACCTTGTATATGCCTAACAGAGTGTTTCAGTTTTGGGCAGCCAAATCAGAAAATGCAATGCTTTAAGCAGAAGCTTAACACAACTCAGAAGAGAGTATAACCACACATTTAGTGACTAGGAAATAGACACACAGACCTTCAAGATCACTTTTAGTTATTTTATGCACACTCTTGAGTTATGTACCCCATAACAGGATTGTTTTAGGGGTAGGTGGGAATTTTATTGCTTGGGGACGTAATAAACACGATTCCCTTGAATTCCATTATACCGTGGTATAATAAACTATCATGAGAAAAAAAAAAGTTGAAATCATATTTTGCCAAACCAACGAGACCTTTGACAGTCCATGATGGACTGTAGCCCATCATTTAGTCCCTGATGGACTACAAAATGCATATTTAGAATACCTTCAAATATTAGCCTACATATTTGACAGCCATATAAAGTTGATTGAGGTAAAGGTCTTGTTTTAGAGTGTTATAAACTAGATCATTCTTCATCAGCCTTTTTTTAACTATATCTTACCTGATTTGTTTTCTAAGCACGTTTATAAGAGGCTCCTAAACCTCTAACAATAATCCTGAAAAGAGAGCTTTGTTTTCTTTTTAATCCTGTTACTAGCCCAAGCAGTGTATTGCTCTTACAGTGTTGTGGCTGCATCGTGGATGACAGATGGTGAGGTTCTGATATAGAAAATGTTGGCTCAAGGTTAAAGGATTTATTTGGGGATTTTAAAACTACGAAAACCAACAGCCTCCTGTTTTTGAGGAAGACACTTTCCATTATTAATTGTTGTATTAATTGTGTTGCTATTATTTAAGCCTGTTTCTGACTGTTAATGGCCTCATATAGATGCAAAGAGGAGTCATCTGGCTTTTCTTTCTTATGATGTATCTAATCCATTTAACCGATTTTGTCGATGAGGCTCATTTGGCCAAAATGATGTAAAATAGTCTAATATGTGGCATTTCTAGCCAGTTGAAAATATAATTATATATATTATAGCTAATCCACATGTCTTTAATGATAAAACCTCCGCATGTTATCAGACAAAAGCCTGCAGGCAGCAGAGTAGCTGGCTTTGCTGTTCCTACTCTGCCAGACTCTGTCTGCTACGCGAGCGCCCAAATTTGATGTCTGAGGAGTCAAAACTGGGTCATGGTGCCAGTGGGCTTTGTATGAAAGGTGCTGCTGCAGTCAGTGTTCATTTGCTTTTTAATATCTTTTAAGCATATTGTATTGATTTTTGTAGTGCAACGTCAAATCATTTTGTTGCATCAGACAGTTATATTAAGTGAAATAGCCCAGATTACCATAACAAGTAGAACCATTTCTTCAAAGGGGATGCTCTTTTAAGCTTTATTTATTTTTCGAAACTAGAAACAGGGAATAGGGAATTTAAAGTAAGTGAGCATATCAGTCAATCAAACTTTATTGATATATCACTTTTCCTACAACATGTGTAACTCAAAGTGCATACAGAATACAGTCAAACTACAGAATGATGCAAGGATTATTTCACCTAGTCCAAGAGTAAATTTTTTATCAAATTTAGCTTTTAGTCCTCTTTGCAGCTAACGGTCCACATGCTTTTGCTTTTGCTGGTTCACATCATTAATTATATGGAAGTGTATCTTGACCTAACCCTTACTCTTTTATTTCGTACATTTTAAGATGTAAACCTTCTAGATATCTTTGAGAATTACCAGTGGCCCCACAATACGGTATTATCATGGTTCTTGAGTCCTAATTTCCACATAGGCCTATAGCCCGTTTCAACCACTCTGCTTGGCTCAGCCTCTCTTCAACTTTAAGCTAGACTGCTCTGAAGAGCGTTGTGCTGCTTTTGTTGAAGTATGCATTCACACCGTAAGCGATCCAGCTACCAAATTCGCGTCCCCCACTGAGGTAGCGTCGCGCATCCATAAATACCTCATTTTGGTCACTGTTGCCGTCGGCCGTCACTTGGTGACGTCACGTCCGCTCGAGTTTCACCGCAATCATATCATATATCATACTAATAGGATGTATAAGCGAACATTATTCCAGCTGTATCCTTTTAATTCACTTATCAAACACTAAACACTGCAGCTGATGCCCTGCAGCAGCATTATCTGTGAGTGTCCCGCGGTCCGTCTCGGCGGAACTAATGTCCTCACTAACTAATGTTTCCCACACGGACATGGATTGTTACTCTGTAGTCCGGATGAATAACTGTCTGTCTAGGGTACCGTCACATGTGCACACACCTGCTCATTGATCAACTTTTTTTTACTTTCACATCGCACGTCAAGCTATGTGGTAGTGTGAAAGCGGCTGTCGCATTGCGGGAGGGTTAGCCCGGCCCCATCGCGGCTGTACATTGACTTTGCATGGAGAGTGATCGCCGAGGTAATACAAGTAGCGTCCTTTAGAGATGGGCTTCAACCACAATTTAACAAAAGCCCTTGTTTTCCTCAACATGGGGATGTCTTTTGGAACTGTGAGGCAGCTTTGACAAGCTGAGCATGTGAACAAGTGATGGCTAGCTAAGCAGCGGATTTGAGTTAGCTAAGTGTTAGCTTAGCATTAGCTTTGCTGTTTTCAGCTTTTGCCTCAGCTGGGTGGTGCAGAGAGAGCTGAGCTGGATGTCCACTGTGTTTTACACTCATGGATCATGAATTTTGTCGACTAAACATTTTCGCCATAGAGCTTGAACATGTAATGCAACTTTATGCCAGCTTGTTAAATAAAGTTAGAAAATTTGCTTTTACACTATTGATTTCAATACTGAATTTATGAGTCGCACAAACAGGATTCTGAATGGTCTTTTTTCTAAATGACAAAGTATTTGCCTTGAAGTTACTTATAATAAATCATCAGCTGCTCTTTAACTGTACTAATGACACATGGTATCACAAATTCCCAGGGCAAACCTGAACTTGTCTTAAAGCACACTAGTGTTCCCTGGCTTACCATTTCAGAACCTAGGGCTGGGTGATATGGCCTAAAAATAAATTCCCAGATTTTTTCCCGACAAAACTCGATTCATGATTTTAAAATATTTTTTTCCTCTCAAAGCAAAAGAACTCCAAGTGACAAAAAAATGACATTAATCAAGTTCTACCTTTATGTTGTCAAAATATATTACTAATCAATCAGAATTTCCCTCATAAAATTAAAGTGTGTGTCATAAAATGTTGATTATGGAGCTCTAACCAGGCTACATAAACGCTGAAAGCTGAGGGATTTTCACAGCTTGTGAATGTGTTTCTCTTGATCAATAATATAATCTAATTTAAAAAAATAAATACAAGTCTAAAAATGCTTGTGCAAAACTGGATCGGGCCACCATCATGAAAACTGTAAAGTTTCAGTGTTTATATTTTTTTTCAAACTTTGCAACTACTGACAATTTAAGTGAACGAAAAAATCTCGATTTTTAATTTTTAAATCTTCTGCAGAAAATGATTAGAATTAATGGATTTAATCGATATATTTCCCAGCCCTATCAGAACCACTGCCTTAGTTAATCTATAACAAATTAAACTGTTCCATATGTGCTGCAAAAGCAATCTGAATTTATTTGGCTTAACCGAATGAGGGCATTTGAAGATTTCAGACAAAAACAAGGCATTGTTGCTTGAATATGTTACCGTATCTAGATAGCTTGGTCAGGAATGTCTGATACAAAGCAAACAGGAAAATAAAGTCTTATGGAGGGTAAATAGTCGCCACCTATGTAATACATGAAAATGAAAAGCGTGAAGTACAAAACCCAAAACCAGTGAAGTTGGCACGTTGTGTAAATCGTAAATAAAAACAGAATACAATGATTTGTAAATCCCTTTCCACTTATATTCAATTGAATACACAGCAAAGATAAGATACTTAACGTTTGAACTGGTAAACTGTGTTGTTTTTTGTAAATATTAGCTCATTTGGAATTTGATGCCTGCAACATGTTTAAAAAAGCTGGCACAAGTGGCAAAAAAAGACTGAGAAAGTTGAGGAATGCTCATCAAACACTTCTTTGGAACATCCCACAGGTGAACAGGCTAATTGGGAACAGGTGGGTGCCATGATTGGGTATAAAAGCAGCTTCCCTGAAATGTTCAGTCATTCACAAACAAAGATGGGGCGAGGGTCACCACTTTGTGAACAAATGTGTGAGCAAATTGTCCAACAGTTTAAGAACAACATTTCTCAACCAGCTATTGCAAGGAATTTAGGGATTTCATCATCTACGGTCCGTCATATCATTAAAAGGTTCAGAGGATCTGGAGAAATTACTGCACGTAAGCGGCAAGGCCCAAAACCAACATTGAATGCCGGTGACCTTCGATCCCTCAGGCGGTACTGCATCAAAAACCGGCATCACTGTGTAAAGGATATCACCACATGGGCTCAGGAACACTTCAGAAAACCACTGTCAGTAACTACAGTTCGTCTACATCTGTAAGTGCAAGTTAAAACTCTACTATGCAAAGCCAAAGCCATTTATCAACAACACCCAGAAACACCGCCGGCTTCGCTGGGCCCGAACTCATCTAAGATGGACTGATGCAAAGTGGAAAAGTGTTCTGTGGTCTGACCAGTCCACATTTCAAATTGTTTTTGGAAACTGTGGTTGTCGTGTCCCCCGGACCAAAGAGGAAAAGAACCATCCAGACTGTTATAGGCGCAAAGTTCAAAAGCCAGCATCTGTGATGGTATGGGGGTGTATTAGTGCCCAAGGCATGGGTAACTTACACATCTGTGAAAACACCATTAATTCTGAAAGGTACATACAGGTTTTGGAGCAACATATGTTGCCATCCAAGCAACGTCTTTTTCATGGACGCCCCTGCTTATTTCAACAAGACAATGCCAAGCCACATTCTGCACGTGTTACAACAGCGTGGCTTCGTAGTAAAAGAGTGCAAGTACTAGACTGGCCTGCCTGTAGTCCAGACCTGTCCCCCATTGAGAATGTGTGGCGCAATATGAAGCGTAAAATACAACAATGGAGACCCCGGACTGTTGAACAACTTAAGCTGTACATCAAACAAGAATGGGAAAAAATTCCACCTGAAAAGCTTCAAAAATTGGTCTCCTCAGTTCCCAAACGTTTACTGAGTGTTGTTAAAAGGAAAGGCGATGTAACACAGTGGGAAAAATGCCCCTGTGCCAACTTTTTTGCAATGTGTTGCTGCCATTAAATTCTAAGTTGATGATTATTTGCAAAAGAAAATAAAGTTTCTCAGTTCGAACATTAAATATCTTGTCTTTGCAGTGTATCCAATTGAATTTAAGTTGAAAAGTATTTGCAAATCATTGTATTCTGTTTTTATTTACGATTTACACAACGTGCCAACTTGACTGGTTTTGGGTTTTGTAGTACATAGACTTGGCTGTTAAGTGATCATTATTGTGGAGCATGCTCAGGGAGGTGCGCTTCCTGACAGGATTTGGGTGATGAAAAATCTGCAGTGTATCTTGTCTACATTATTGATCTGCCTCAGTGTTGAACGCAGCCAAAGCTAAGTGGTGCTAAGTGAGTTACCAGCAGGCTTTTAGACTGAAGATCCTTGTTGATGGACGGTTTGTTTTAACACAACTGGAAAGATGCTGTGTTTTTTTGAGTTTCACTTCTAAAACAATTTAATGCCACAACAAATCTATTGTGTTGTTACATGTTACTAGAGAAATCCGCAGCAAGCATCTCCATGTTCCTTTCAGCAGTGTTTTAATAATTCATGTTGTGGATTGAAGTCAGTGCTGCATTAACAGCAGATTGATAAAGTACACTACACAATAGCACAGTGTCTGCTGTCATCTGTTTGTCACTTCGTTTCCATTCTGCTTTGGAATCATTTAAGGTATGGCAGCAGTTTAGATCATTAAAGTCGCCCAGGGCTGTCACTTTCCCAAACTTTTAAAACCTTAATATCTGAGCCGTTAAGATCCAGTTCTTTAAGCCCTTCATGGCACAACAGTGGACATGTCGGGTGTGAGCACACATCAGTAAGTCTGTGGGTTTGGTTGGATGGTGCCATTTCTTCCTGGAGGAGCTGCCAGTGTTGTGCAAGGTACTTGTTCACTGACCTTTTCCTTCTTATTTATGTGGTTTGTTTCTCCTTGAGCCCTGCATTAATTAACTTTTGTAAACTTGTCTACAAGTTGGTAAGGCATATTGTCAGTTCCTTTTGTTCTTTGCAGAATAACACAGGGCACACCAGAGCAGCTTTTATTCTTTTTATCATTTACAAGCTCAATTTGCAAGCCTAAAATTGTTGTTTATGTGTTTTTATGTGTCTGTGAGTTAAATAGATTTTGATCACTTATTTTTCTTTTGTCACACTAAAGTATAGCCACTCAACAGTGCTTTGATGTAAATTACTTTCTCTTGCAGTCCGTTTTAGCCTCTTGCTCTGAACCAGTTTTAATTTTGACAGCATTTGTAACTTAATTTTAGTTTTTTGCCAATAATATCGTTTAGTTTGAGTCTAGTTTTCGTTGATGAAATTTCGCAACATTTTAGCCGATGAAATCAACTGTAAATTTAGTTACACTTGGATCCCACCACCATGAAGCTAAGGCACTTGATTGGATGTCCCTCTTAGCTCATCCAACCTTTCCACACAACCAAACCATCTGTGATTTGTTATATTCCTAACTTGTCTCTACTTTTTACATGACCACATTAGGTCTGATTGGATTATGTCTCAAACATTTTCATTTGGTTTTTATCTGTTGACATAAATGTCAGTCAATTTAGTTTTTTTTTTTTTGTCAATGTACACTTGTTTTTTTTAGTTATAGTCTAGATTTCATCAGACAAAAGAAGGCTGTTGACGAAAACTATGATAAAAATATTTAGTGGACAAAATGAACACTGCTCAAAGCTTTTTGATACAAGTTATAATAGAAATGAAATTAAGTGCTGTATTGGGGGTGCACTGACAAGTTTTATACGACTTTGAATTTAATTCTTAACTTAATCAATTCCACCCCCTCCTTAGATGATTGAGGTAGACGGATCTACGTAAGATAAATTTATATGTTTTTACCCAGTCAGGACGCTGAAATAGGCCAGTAGTTAAAGCGGTGAGACACAACATATACAATTTGTCAGGTTTTGTTTGTGTGCTTTTACACATGTTGGACTTCAACTCTAATGCTACGGCCACACCGGACGCGAATTCGCCTGGACGCGTGTCGAGATTACATACAAAGTCTATGCAAACAGGCGTCTTGACGCAAATTCGCCCCGGGCGGCGCGTTGGACGCGTTTGGCGCGGCGCGTCTGGAGCGTTGGACGCGTTTGGCGGCAGCGTTTGAAGCGTCGGCGTTGTGATGCCCCAAACACCACGTCGCTCGAGTTGAAAATATTGAACTTTCGACGCCAGTTCGCGGCAGCCAATCAGCGATGACATTCCCCCCCGACGTCATTGATTTGATGACGTGTGACGCTCCGCGGCCCCCTGCTCCCGCTCAAGCCCCTCTCAAAGATGGAGGAGAGGTTTATCGGCACTGTTTGCTATCATTCGGAGCTATACTATTCGGCGTGTATTCTCTACAGAGACCGGAACAAAAAGGAGCAGGCTTGGGTGAAAGTCGCTGAGGAGACAGGTTTGATTTAATGATGTGTGACGCCCCGGCCTCCTGCTCCTGCTCATACCCCTCTCAAAGATGGAGGAGAGGTTTATCGGCACTGTTTGCTATCATCCGGAGCTAAACTACTCAGCGTGTGTCCTCTACAGAGACTGGAACGAAAGGAGCAGGCTTGGGTGAAAGTCGCTGAGGAGTCAGGTTTTGAAGGTAAGTTCTGTAAATATTCGTTTCCGGCTGGATTTGCCTGCACGGGTTATCACTGAGTCCGACCGGCTCCGGCTCTCTACTGCGCATGCGCCCGGACGCGCGTCGTCCCACAGCTTGTCAAAATGTCCAGCGTCCAGCTTCGGGCGTTAAGCGCGGCGCGTTACAGGCTTTACGCGCGTTAAAATTCGCCAATTCGCGTCCGGTGTGGCCGTAGCATAAAAGTACCTTTTTATTTTTATTTTTAGATTTTCTGTTGTATTGGTTACCATTCACCCCTCCTGTTTTTTTTTTTTTCTTTAGGGTGAGGGAGTTGTGTTTACTTCTTATTACTTGTTTTGATTTGCTTATAAATCTGAATGTGACTCTCTAGTTGGGGGAGTTGTTGGTTTTCTAAAAAGGGGAAAAATAGGTAAATGTATCCTTACTGATTAACATGTATTTTGTCTTGATAGCCCATTAAAGACCAAAAAATCTGGGGTAGATACATTGATTCTATGATGCATTATTAGAGCCATTTTAAATTCTGCTTCATTAGATTTCATGATTCCTATACTTACAAGATAATCTTACAATAATGATCATCAAAGTATTGTATTGTCCTGATATTTTTATTATCTTGGACCATGTTGTACATATCTTATCATGAGCTTGTGATTTCCAGCCCTAATAATAATTTTGATATCTAATTAAATGGAAACATAAAATCTCTTTAAAAGATTAAGTACAACCCACTATCACTTTTCTGTCTTCTTCTCTTTTTGTCCATTTAACTTAGGCTACATTCACAGTGTGTAACTTTGCTTATAACATTTCTTGCATGATATACATGTTGAAGTTGCATGAAAATCACATTTATTTGTAATTTTGACATTTTTTGGATGCTATGGTCCACGTCCTTGAGTTAGACTATGATATTAGATCAGGATTTTGTCTTCAAAGTTCATCAAGCTCTTTTCAAAACTTATTTCTTTTCTTTTAGTTCTCTTTAAACTGGATATCTCTGCCCTTTCCTCCTGTTCTAAGTATTTGAGCTATGCAAATCTAAATCCTGCTGTTTAAAAGAAGGACTTTCTTCGACTAAAAGGATTTTAAAGAGTCTTTATCGTCACTCTGAATTAAGTACTGCACCATTGATTAGTTCTTGAATAGAATTTGAACGTCAGATGTGACTGTGGTTATATCCGGTACACGGCCCCGTGTTACCCCTAATACCTCTCCGTGGTTGTTGCATTCAGTTGACTAGCTGGTGGATTATTTCACTGGGCAGTCTGAAAATGGAAAGAGACAGTAATCAGATTGACGGCAGTTTATGACATATTCATGTTGAGTCCAACCCTGCAAAACAGTATCAGGCCTCTGCGGACAGTTTGTAGGTCAATACAGTATTAGCCGTCACGGTGAGTTGTGGTTGGCTTTGTGTATATGTGGGACATGCAGCAGGAACAGCGTGGATCAGGATGAGTCATGTATGATTAAAGCTCTTAAAAATATTAATGATGATGATTCATGTTTCTATATTTATGCAAATTAGATATTTTTACACAGGCCTAATGAGGTGTGAATCAGAAATTTAAAGCCTTTTAAAAAAAGTTCAAATAAATCAAAACAGTCATTTGTTATTAAATTTCCAGTTTGTTGTCCCATGAGAGAGCAGGACTGGGATTTGTCAGCTTTTCTTTCATTTAGGATGGTCACCCAAGCTTGGACGTTGTACATTGTATAGGTTGAAATGGCTTCAGTTTTCCTTCGTCAGAAATTCATCATCTGCCAAGAATAGCTTACTAGCAGAAGCAGGGAGTGGGTACACGTTAGCAGTGTAAGAGGAATCTTGTCCTGTAGGGTCATGTGTTAAAATATTAAACCCAGTTGACATGTTAAAGCTGCCAAGAGAGCACTGAGCAAGGATGGTACACAAGCAAAGGGCTGGTCCTACTCACAAGGGAACAGACGGGCAGGACCTGGTCCTGGTCCTGGTCCAGGACCCCTGCTACATACAGAGTGGTACACATGATGTCAAAACAATGCAACATTGTGCCAGGTTGTTGTGGCATAATGGATTGCATTACTTGTCTGTCCTGCTTTTTTTTTCTTTGGAAACTAAATTGTTTGCCTACATTCAGTTGCACTTCTAATTACCTCCGCCAAGGAGGTTATGTTTTTGGGAGAGTTTGTCCGTCCGTCCGTCCGTCCGTCCATCTGTGAACAAAATAACTCTAAAAGTAATGGACGGATTTGGATGAAATTTTCAGGACATGTTCAGCATGGGAAAAGGAAGAACTGATTCGATTTTGGTGTTGATCCAGAGCAGCGTCTGGCCGCCATGGCGAAAAATGTGATTTTGGTGAATAACTACTGAACTAAAATAGATATCATTATGAATCCAGTTGCTAATGGTATGTTTTCATGGTCAAGGAATCTAAATATTGACATGAAATAAAGGTAGGAGTAATATTTATGGTCAAAATGACAATATGGCTGAGGACTGTGGCGCTGGCGGAGGTCTGCGCTCTCCGAGTGCTTTTTAGTTCTTTCCTCAGTTGGGTTAAAATTAAAATTGGTTTAATATCACTTAAAAGCTTTTATGTTATTATTGCATTTGTTTGTTGCAAACAAAATTTGATCCAACAATGAACTGTAATTTTGGATATTTTTTGATATAGAAGTGTACTTTTTGTGTGTGTGTGTGTGTGTGGGGATGTGCATACAAATTTAGTTTTTCTGTGTTTCTTAAAGATGCAGAAAAGTTAAAGAATAAATAGGTGATCAAAAATATTCTAATGACCAACATTATTTTATATTTGGTGATGGGATCTCCAATTCTCAGCAACAGAATGAAGTATCCATCTATCACTCCATTTCTTTATTATCTATTTATCTAGTGATGTATCTCACCAGAAAAAAAATATGCAATAGTTTTTTTCTGATACCGTTCAGCCTTTGTTTCAGCCAAAGCTTTACTCTAAACTGTGATCAAAAAGTTGAAAGAAGAGGAGGTCCTGTTCTTAAACATTGCATTAACATAAAGTTATGCATTGTTGTTGTGTCTCAAAGGAACTTCTAACTTTCCTCCCAATCTGACTTGCACATACAGGACATCTGTACATTTACAGAAGCAGTGAATTTAAACAATGATTTCTTGACCAGTTTCCATGATGTGAAGCTGAAAAAGAGCAGCAGTGCTGCGTAAGTCCCTTTACAACATGGAGGGATGAGACCATGTGGTGATGAGGACGATTACTTCATCGCTAATCTGACTTGAAAACTCTTTAAAGTGATATTATGTCATGTCTCTACAGATTAATACTGACACCCTCTAACTCTGTGTGTTCACAGCAGGCTGCATGTGCTGAACAAACTGTTCATGATCAGAAAAAAAAGATAAAGCTACTTAAGATTTGATAATAAAATGTCATTACTGAAAAAGATTAATTGTATTTGTCTGTGAAGTCTTTACCCACAGCTAGTGAAGAAGCATGTTGAATATTTTTCACTGTGTAATGGATTCATCTGGTTGGATTGGAGGCAGGTTATTTGCAATGACAAAGCCATGCAGAAAAACAAACAATTATAATTACATTTTAGATAAATATTGAGAAACAGAGACCTTTTGGGTAATTTACCGTTTAACGGAACCTAAGCAGAAAGGAATAATGGCTTTTTAATTGCCTGAAATGCAGAGTTCTGGTGACCTTTATGCAGAAAAACATTTTTAGAAAAGGAAATTGGATTGTGAAACAGGGTAACAAGACATTGTTTTCAGTGCACTATTGACACAGGTCCTCATATATGTCAGTGAATATTAACTCTGAAGTGTGGCATATATAGTAGTTCAACCTAGCTAGTCTAAGACCTATCTCTGGTCAAACACTGCACACTGTAGAAATAAAGGGATCTAAACTGATGTAAAAGGGCATTTTCTTTACCATGAAGAATTCACATTGACATGGCAGGTGCAACAGTTGGATTGTGTTTAATCTAGTCATATAGAGGAGTGTAATGTAGCTATGAACAGTGCTAAGAGTGGACAAACCCTTTGATTTATCAACAAATACATCAAGTATTTTCTACATCACAGTTTCAGACCTGGTCTGTAGTAAATGGGGATAGGATTTGATAACACACCCTTTCAAAATCTGATGCAGTATTAATACAAGGCAAATTATTTGAGTCTTTCATTTGTGGAAAAATGTCGGCCCACAAATGTTTTGTGTGCCAACAGGCGTAAACACATTTCAGTCAATCAACTCACGTTAAATTGTTTTATTGTAGCTGCAAATACATGTTACAGGTCTGGTGTCCAGGCTCCAGTCTCATCACTCCTTGCAGAAAGGTTTACATTGAAGGCATGGAGGAGTGATGAGCAAAACATAGCAACACCCCCAAAACTGAACTGATTGGAGCCTGGCGCTGCTGATGAGATCTGCTATGTGTGGCCATTCCCCCCAGCGCCTGCTGTTAGTAGTTCACTAGGTAGTATATTCCTCTATGTGTGGGCCCTGGCACCAGCCGCCATTTCGCGATCCCCCAAGTGCCCGCTGGGAGCAATATACTACCTAATGTACTACTATGTGTGGGCCCAGGCAGCAGCCGCCGTGTCGCCATTCCCCCCAGTGCCCGCTGTGAGCAAAAGTATTAAAAAACAGGGAGAATGTGACATTTCTTGGAACCATGTAAGCTCAGCAGATGGAGAGAAGATGAATCATGCTTAATAAAGTTATAGCAAGTGACTGACAATAAGGAGAAACTACATGCTGAAATTTTCCTACACTACTCGCTGTGCTTCCCTTCTTGGTAAGGGCAGTTGGCTTAAAAACACTGAGATTTTTGCTTGGGGAGATCGTTTGGTAAGCTTCTGTTCATCCATTAATGTTTCTTTAAATTGTTTTTTTATTCTTTTTTACCGTTATGATCGCTCCTTCCTCCGCCTGATTGTGGGTATGTGTCTTTATACTCCCCTTCACACTGCCACGCGGCAACGCGCCGCCTCCAGTCATTTCAATGAGGGGCAGGTGGCAGACAGCAAGCGATTCTGACCCCCAGGGTAGGACCCAGAAGCGGTTGCCGCCAAAGAGCACACGCACAGATTTTGGCCTGCTGCTCAGAGTCCAGCGTATTGAACTTTCTGGCTGTAGTCGCCTGGCAGCAGCCAATCATATCGAACTATCGAAGAACTGGACGTGGGAAAGCATTTCTACTGAACTGTTTTTAGGGAAGGGAGTGTTGTGAGACACTTTTAGGTGGCCTCTGCTCTGACGTTCACTGAATCACCACTATGTCTCGGACCGTGGCGGCAGCAGCCGCCGCTTGAAAAAAGACTGCATGTCGGGGGGACTCCGCCTGCAGAGAGACGCCTTGGTTGTCGCGCGGCTCATCGGTGTTGTAAGCAATGTAAGCAAACCATAGCGACACAACTATGGGCAAGATAGTTATGTGCCTCAGCACTCGCGACACCCAACTTAATGCAGGACCATGCTGTGAAGGCGGTGACATGATGCTGCGGTGGTGTATTTGCAGTTTAAAACAAAAAATAAATAAATAAATTGAAGGAGTGGCAGGTAGGATTTAGGAGTGGCGACTGCCACTCCTACATGAGTGCAGAGGAAACACTGTATTTCCGTGGCAAAGACGTTGTGCTTGAATTGCCATCGGCCAACAAACTGGTGTCATTAAACTTAGGTCTTATGTCGTCATCTGTTTTATCTCAAAGTAACGGGTGATAGAAGTTTTGGATTTCTGAAATTATTGGCTTTTTTAAAAGTTGATTCAAAAAGTGGCTACAGTGAGAGTATCTGGAATACATCAGAAGGTAGTGGAGTTACAGTAACACTGGACTGAGTAAGGTGTTAACCCAAACTAGGATGGTTCATTGGTGGATAATATCTGTGAATTTGAGAGATGAGAGTGTCCTTTGTTCACTTCTGGGTTTGAGAGAATTTCATTTGCACAGCAGCAGCCATAAAGGGGAGTAGCAGTAGTAAATAGAAGCTGGTGGCTGTATAAAAACAAACACATTAGTTTTACTGACTGACTCAAATCAGGAGCTGGTTAGAAAGTTCTATGATTCACACCATATTGTCAGCTAACTGCACTCATTCATTCACCAAACACCAAATGGTAATCAATATTCACAGGACTTCGTGCCTTCTATGCAAATTCTGTGTTTTAATGTATCGTTCTTTTTCTCCCCCCCCTTTCCCAAGCCCTTCTTTTTCTGATAGGAGAATGAGGAAGAGGAGGAACTGGAAACCTTTGGAGTGCTTTGGAAAGTTTCTGTGAAGTCTCAATGACAGCGGCAGAGGATCCTCTCTAGTATTCATTTCAATGGCCAAGAAGGGGCGTACGAAGGGCGAGAAGCCTGAGGCGCTCATCTCTGCCCTTCAGGCAGCCAATGAAGATCTCAGGTCCAAGCTAACTGACATTCAGATAGAGCTTCACCAAGAGAAATGCAAGGTAACGTACTGTTCTGAAATCCAAACTCTCTAAATGTTTGTGTGTTGGATCAGGGATGTGGGTAGCATTGGGTAGTATCCAAGTTTTGGTCCCTAAAATGTTTCTGGAACAGTTCAGACCAAATGCTGTCTGAAAAGAACTTTCCTGTTTACTGGGAAAGAGGAAAACTGGCTGCAGTCTTCTTGTCATCCATTTGCAGCTGTATTCTTCTCATAAATTCTTCAATGAAAATAAATACTTAATCAGGATTGTTAGCAACTAGTTAAAAGTAACATGTTTTTCTTATTTATGCAAGTTTCCATCCATCCATGATATCAACATATTTCTGAAATGTTTTGCCTAAAATCCCTCTTAGATATTGGATTTTGGCATGCTTATAATCACCACAGTTTCAGCCTGACTCATAAGAGGCTGTTGTAGTGTAAATCCTCATGAGCAGCATCTCACCACATCTATTTTAAGAAGTGGGTATAGCTGCTAAAATATACAAATCACATTCATTCTAACACTGTGAAAGCTAAGATGTGGGATACACTGTTAGGAGAAATGCTTTACAAAAGTAATTTGATTACTGTGATGCAATCCTTTTTACTGTAACGTAGTACTAAGAGGCATTACCAAAAAAGAAAAACAATTTTTAAAAAAACAGCAATATTTTACTCGGTACAAATGTCAGTAATGCAAGTTACACTGCATTTTTAATTTATCCGAAATGAAGAGGTGTTTTTTTTGACAACTACTCTGTGAGATCAGCAGAGGAGAAAAGTTCTCTGCTAGGACTTAAGTTACAGTATCTCTAACACAATTAACCAGAATTTTACCTTTTGTCTGTTTGTGCTATGTTCATGTCTTGTGTTCTCCCATGAGCATCAATGTGGCTATTATCTTCTACTGTTTTTAACCTTAAGCCGTACTCGGTCAGATAGCAACCACATTACCTTCCACTGGATGTGTAATGAGCTTTTTGAGCGTAATGAGCTACATTTAGAATAACAAATCCATATTTCCTGTTATTTTGACAAGAGCAACTTAAAAGTAAAGTGTTCATAGAGTAATGTCTCACATTTCCAATACAGTAATATTATAATGTTATTAATTACTTTGAAATGACAGTAGCAAGTAATAAATGTATTACATTTTTGAAGTAACTAACCCAACACTGGGGATATATGTTTCTATTTTATATGACCAACTATTGGCTTTAAATATCAGCAACATGGTTCATATTTGTAGACACTTATAATCAACTTTTTGGGCTTGTACTGATTATATTGTGCATCCCTATGTGATCTATTAAGCTCCATTGTGTGAGATAAAAGACTTGTGAAAAGATTTTCTCAATTAAAGTCACAATTTGTAATCGCAGCCAAATGCTTTTATTTTGGAAGCAAAACTTAGGAGAGTCAGCTCTGTGATGTAGATTATCATTGTGAAATCACTGGCCTGTTTTTGGTAGGTTTGACTTGGAAGTAGCTCTTGAAAATGCATAAATACCAATAATATGATATAGTTTATTACGCTTTGATATGTACCCTATGATATGCTTTGGACTGCACGGCTTAAATGTTCAGCACATGATGAATTAATGTTTACATGTGGCAAACTCTGCATTTTAAACTGTGATTTCACTCAAAGCTACAACACATTACATTTGAGTCAGGTAATAAGTAACACCCTGGCGGTGTTGTTACATAATGTTCTTGCATCATAATGGCACGTATCGGTAGCATATGAACAGAAAGTATATTTTCCTGTGTTTAATGTACAAAGCCGTTAACATGTATGTCAGAGCAGGGAGATGATTTACCTGGATGTAAACTAAGGCACTACTTTTTTTCCACATTGTTTTGTTTGAACTTTTAAACCAGAACAACAACAAAAAACTCGCGCACTCAGCAAACAGGTGGCCCTCATAGCAATTATGCTTCATACAAGTACCAAACAACATATCTTGAGAAATAGGAATGTACAGGAAAATTAATTTGTGATGGGACAGCTTTATTTAAATCCTTTTTGAAGAATAGTGAGACTGTTGTGGGACCATTTGGAACCAATATGTAACAAAATAATCCTTATGATGACAGTGTTTTATCATTCAGTGGTCTAATCTGTCCTGACGTTTACCTTCATCCTGGTTTGGCAGCTTTTCTTTAGGAGACAAAAAGAGTTTGGAACATGTTGCCAAAGTAGCAACCAAAATTATTAGTGTTACATTACCTGATCTGCAGGAAGGTAAACCCAACGGCTTAGGACATCAGACTTTGATGTGCATCCTCTCTTTGCTGAGTTTGAACTCTTACCCTCTGGCGGGAGATTTAGATTGCAAAGGTCAAATCTAACAGGATGAAAAATTCATTCATATCACAAGCCATGAAACAACTTAATTTAAATTTAAAAAATGAGCAACCATGATGCATCTTAATTCTAAATAATGCAGTGATGGTTCTGTTTCACTTGTCCCTTTAGTACTTGTGTTTTATCCATCTCATAGTATCTGGATTTGTGTGATTGTGTGTTTATGTTTCATGTTTTTACCTGCTTCCAAAGCAATTTTCCCTTGGGGGACAATAGAACACAGTTGGAGTTGAAGTTTACAGTGTAATTTATAGGAGTGGGAGAAAAAATCGATTCACATAAGTATCGGATTTTATGTCTGACGATTTTTAAATCGTTTTTTTTTTTGGTTAAAAAATCGATTTTTTCTCCCCAAACTCTTTAGGCGCTGAATACTGTTGCTGCTTTTCGCCAGCAGATAGTGGACAGGTGACAGGTTTTTATTCGAAGTTTTGGCGTATTTTTATGTTGAAACACACACACCGGACCGGACAGCACATACCGAGGCCGATGCTTTGCCTCTCCGTGACCGGGGTAGAAGTTATCGGCGAGTGCCGAGCAGGGGACGTGGTCTGGGTTGCAGGGAAGCTCAAAACACTGCGAAAAGTGAGGGTGTTAGTGGGAATGAGAAAGACCGTGGAGCTCTTGTCAGATGAGGGGAAAGCCGGGGTAAAAAGCACAGTGCAGGCAGCAGAGGCGTTCATGCTCGGCCCGTAAATTACAGTGAAGATGATGGCAGGGTAACTAACCACTTTGAAACTATAGCCTTTTCAGATCTTGATAGCCAAATTTAATATTTTCTTTAAAAAACTCTGCCTAAAGGGTTAATAAGCCATTATTAAATGCATTTCAGGCTTTTGAAGAGAGAGTATAAACAGCTGGTTAAATATTTTGCTGAATAAATCCTAAAAACTGACTCACATGTGATGTGTATTTTTCCCGATGTAGTCTATAGGCATCATCATTGTTCATCTTTTTCGCTGGTGTTAAAAAAGCTAACTAAAATCAGCAATAACTTACATTCGCAATTTAAATCGAATCAGCACCTAAAAAATCGAATCAGGAGAAAAGTGAATCGTCCCAGCCCTAGTAATTCACATCTCAAGTGAATCTAGTGATAGCTCTCAAATGCATTTTTGCCTTTGTATAACCTCCTTTATGGCAAATTACACCAAAACACTCAATAGCAGATTTTGACATCTTTCTGTTTACAGTTGGAAATTCTGCAGGGCAGCGTTTAGGCCTCATTTCCACTGAGTTGCCTGG
Organism: Scarus forsteni; assembly: GCA_036419115.1. Classification (NCBI taxonomy): domain Eukaryota; kingdom Metazoa; phylum Chordata; class Actinopteri; order Labriformes; family Labridae; genus Scarus; species Scarus forsteni. Next base: position 10,662,407 of record JAZDUH010000130.1, on the reverse strand, counting down.
TTTGATTCAGCACGCTTTGGTACAGCTTTGGTGAGCTTTGGTTGCCACCTGAGCTGCCAGTTGCCCACCCTAGCATAGTGGGTTACGTCTATACAACGCGTGTGCTGAGGCTTTTAACAGTTCGCCAGGGTCTAACTCCTGCCGTCTGCCTCTTTACTGTGTTCCTTTCCCACTCATTCGCCCTCTTTCTGACTTTATCTGAGATCTCCCAACATTCAATGAAAGCAAAAACCACAACAATTTTGCTTCCATTAAAAGTCTGTGTAGATTCCCAGAGAGCCTGCTTGGGATGTGGAAATTTTTACAATGCTTGTAAGGTTTTATCCCAGTTCTATTGTAAACCAATAATGCAATCTTGTTTTCAATAATAGCTCAGTTTTATGGCTCACCTCACAAACCTCATCATAGTTACAAATCCTGAAATCCTCACTGCACTGTATTACTGTTTGTGTGATTAAATGACCTTCACACTTGTTGTGTTTCTCATCTCAAAGGTGAGCAAACTGGAGCGCGACAAGGTGCAGGAGGTGAAGCGTGTGCGGGAGCAGGAGCAACACCGTCACACCGCCATGTTGACCGAGCAGCGGGCGAAATGGCACGAGGAGAAGCAAAAGGAGCTCCAGGCTCTCAGGGAAAACCTGACACGGCAACATGAGCAGGAGCTGGCCCGCCACGCTAAAATAAAGGACCAGGAGAACCAGAGGCTCAAAGCTGCACTGAACGCCATGCGGGACGGCAGCGGAGAGAAGGTGGGTAGCAAAGTTAGAGATAAACAGAAGAAACGGCTCAATTTTCCTGAGGCGGCAGTGGCAAAATTGAATCCAAACAGACGGGATTCACACGAAAGCTACCTCTAAATCCCTAAAAGTTCACGATATCCTTGAAATAAATATTTAATAATCACAACGTTAATAAGTAAATCTTTCTCTCAACTCAAAAGTGTCCCGTGGAGCTTCTGCTGAGCCATTTCATAATCTCCCTTCCTCTCTCTCCCCTCTGCTGCTTTAGGTACGCACAGCGCTGACTCTGGAAGCCAAGGAGGAAGCCCGGCGCTTCTTTGACCAGGAGAGAGTGAAGCTGCTGCAGGAGATAGCAGAGCTGAAATCTACAAAGAAACAGACGGACGAGGCTCTCAGCAACATGATCCAGGCGGACAAAATGAAAGCTGGTGACCTGCGTGTGGAGCACCAGCAGCACCAGGAGCAGATCTCCAAAATCAAGTGGGACTGTGAGAGGGACATCCGCAGACTGGTACATGGCTAAATGTCTTTATGTGATGATTTTACTTGCTATAGCTGAGGTCAGATTGGACATTAGTAGCGCTTTGAAAGTTAGGATCATTTGGTTTGTTGTTTTCTCTCTGCTTACTGTTTTGTTCTTTTTCTTCTCTGCAGGTGGATGAAATCAAATCTAAAGACCGCACTATCTTTGCTCTGGAGAAGGAGCTAGAGTCAACGGCAGGCTTCTTACAGAAGCTGCAGCTTCAAAAGGATGCTCTAGATGAACAACTGTTTCTTGCTAAGGAGGCAGAGTGTGGTTTGGGAAGCCCCAAAAGAGAGATTCCTGGGAGAGCTGGAGACGGAGCAGAGCACTGTGGAAGCCCGGTAATATGAGAGGAAATTGTTTCGGTTTGATTCATTACTATGCAACTCAAAAAAATGTAATCTTCCCCCAAGGTGAAACTCAAAGATAAAGTTAGCATCAGTATGAAAAACAAGCATCACAGTAGAGACAGGAAAGAGCAAAGAAAGCCAAAGTGTCTGAGAGATTATAGTTCTAAAACATTAGAATATGAAAAACAGTAGCCCAGATAGAAAATATGAACGTAGATTAGACTGATGAAAGGAAACACAATATGTTGAGGGCTCATTTATGAAAATACATTAATACTAAGTGAGTGAAGTTATTTAATTGCTAGTAATACAGCAGGTAATATGGGAACTGAATGTGTAAAGAGAGCTGTTTTAGAATCTGAGTAATGTGATGTGATGATGGACAAGTGATAACGACCAGAGTAATTAGGATAATTTACAGAGCTGGGAAAACAATCAATCAATCTTTATTTGTATAGCACCAATTCATAGCAAGTGTTATCTCAAGAAACTGCAATAGAGCAAAAAACTTCATTTTATGGATACATAGTATATGCAGAGATACATACAGTATACAACCTACATACATAACATACACATATACATATAGATAGAAATAAATGCATCCAATACTCAACATGAATCACAAATCCCTCCATCATGGCGGCAAGAAAAAACCTTCTGTTAAGCAGCAGGAAATCTTGAATTTGGATCCCAGTCTCTGATGAACAGCAAATCCACACGATGCTGTGTTGGGTGTGCGAGCAAAGGAAGGGAGGTAAGAGGAGGCAAGGGGACTAAAGTAAGAACTAAAGTTAGTGGCAGATTCATGAACCATAGACCTGCTGTCATCAAATTTGTTTCTACGTAGAAACAAATTTGAGTCAATCTAATAATCATTCTAATAATGTGAGTTGCATTAAGTTTTCAATTTAAGTTTTAAAGAAAAAGTTTTTTTAAAGTTCACTGAAAGCTTTAACCTCATGTGAGTTTCGTATTGGTTAATGTTGTTTTCATATTTTGTATTAACTTGTGTCATGTCTAGGGATGAGAATTAGTATGGTTTTAATAATACTACTAATGATTCTGTTCATCAGTCTGATTCTTTAATGAATCTTTTATTGCCAGTTACCACAGTATTAACCAGTCAACCAATTAGAACAGTCTGGGCCCATGTGGGTAAGGAAGCCAGAAGGCGACAGGTGCTCTATCACCCCCCCAAATTCCACTGCATGCGAGAGTGAGTCACAGGCTCTCATGAAAATAGCGATGTCGCTCATAAAACATGTTATAGACTGAGAAAAGAAACAAACAACACCTCACTTTACTTCTCCAAGGTCCCTTAGCTGGTCCCAACCACACAGCTTAGTGATTTATTCTACTTCTATCCGTCTTTATCCTTGTAGAAAAAATGTTTGGTGTCATATGTACAATGTTATATTTATATATATATATATATATATATATATATATATATATATATATATTAGTGTTTCCCCTATAGTGTATTTGGGAGGGCGCCCCGCCCCCCCAACAGACGCGCCCGCCCTGCTTACATGATTCAGACTGACGTACATTTAAAAAAAATCGTATCTATTTTGATCAAAGTTCTTTTGACAGAGATTTAATTCAAATAAAAAAGCCAACTTGAGTCTACTGTTAAAGTCTAACGTTGTGTCGCTATGGTTTGCTAACATTCAATAAAATGCATTTTCCTCTCCGCTCTGACAAAGGCCTCCCCCCTCCGCTCCTCTCGCACAACACCGATAAGCCGCGCGGCAACCAAACCGTCTCTCCTGCAGGCGGAGTGCCCCTGACATGCAGTCTTTTTTTAAAAGGCTGCTGCCACCGCGGGCCGAGACGTAGCGGTGATTCAGCGAACGTTAGAACAGGGGCCACCTAAAAGTGTCTCACAACACTCCCTTAACTTAAAACAATTCAGTAGAAATGCTTTCCCAAGCGGCGACCGCTTCTGGGTCCTAACGCCGCAGTCAAAACCGCTTGCTGTCTGCTGCCTGTCCCTCACTGAAATGGCTGGAGGCGGCGCTTTGCCGTGCGGCAGTGTGAGGGGGAGTATACAGACACACACACATACACACACAGGCAGCGGAGGAAGGAGCGACCATAACGGTAAAAAAATAAAAAATAATTTAAACAAGCATTAATCGATGACCAGAGGCTTACCAAACAATCTCCCCAAGCAAAAATCTCAGTGTTTTTAGGCCAACTGCCCTTACTAAGAAAGGAAGCACAGCTAGCAGTGTAGGAAACTTTCAGCATTTAGTTCTCCTTATTGTCAGTCACTTGCTCTAACTTTATTAAGCATGATTCATCTTCTCTCTCCACCTGCTGACCTTACATGGTTTCATGAAATGTTACATTCTTTCTGTTTTTTTAATACTTTTTATACTTCATGCAGTGCATTTTAAATATTTTTGAGAATGTTGTATTGTATGAAAAAGGGCTCCATTGCTAAAAAAAAGTGAACAAAAATCAGTGTTCACTATTTATTGAGATCTAAATGCTCTGTAACTATGATATTACGGAGCATTTTTGACGAACCTCCCTCCAGCACTGATCCCCCCCCCAAGGCAATGAACCTAGGGGAAACACTGTATATATATATATATTTTTTATATATATATATATATATATATATAGATATAGATATATAGATATATATATATATATAGATAGATACATATATATATCTATATCTGTACCTCTACAGTTCACTTTTCTCCTTCCATGGTGTCGTGTTGCCTCTGGACCCCTCTGACCAACTGCTGACCTGATGCTTGTGCCTCCAGTTTTGACATAATGACAAACAATTGTGGAAATTTACGTGCAGGAGTGTGTGCATTGTGTTTTATTTTGAAACTTCCTGATACTACACTCGTTGACTTTCTGTCTGGTGCTTTCTTAACGACAGTGAATATATGATTCCACTGCAGCGTGTGCAGTGGGATTTGCCTGATAGACTAGAATGGGAGTGAAGTGCTGCGATGCGCGGCGCTGCGTGATGTGGCGCTTACACGTGCAGTGGAATTTGGGGGTAAGGGCGTCTTAAATAGACTGAGAATAGACTGTAAAAACTTGGAGTTTTTTGGAACAGTCATTAAAACTGATTAATAAAGCTGAGGTCAAAAATTGTCAGGCAGTAAATGTTGTAAAAGTCGCTTATGTCTATGGATACGTTCCACGTCATGCACTTTTGTCATAATAAAGGTTTCACATGTTTATGTTAATGCAAGACTATTATTTCGAAAGAGCAGTTTAGGAAATGGAGTGCATTCAGCAGCAACATTATTACAAAAGTGCATGGTTGTGTGGTTTGAGTACATTTTAAGGGACAAGCCCACAGCGTCCTGAAGCCAAGGTTTACTGCTTTGTGGTGCATGATTTAAAAAACAGGATTTTATACTTTTCCAGGTTTACTTCAGTCAGGTCTAGTGGTGATAGCACAGTCCACTTTAGTGCATCAAATGGAAAATGCAGTTTCGAACCTTAATTGTCAATAAATGTTTCAGACAGGAAAATGTAAATATTTTACTTAATGGCATTTATTCAATCTTCTTTCTGTTTAGTTCAGCAGTTTAAGATAAACCACTAAAGGAGAGGCATTTATGAATGGAGCTGAGCGTCCTGCCTTGAGTGGATGTTCTCCTTTAATTTAATTTGAATCAGTCTGACTTGGGTGATTGAGTTTACTCTGACCATACTCTATGCATGATTCAAGACTTCCTCAAAGAATTAAACAGGAACATAGGAAACAGGAACATGTAGTGAATATCTGACATAGCTACACAGATCAGGGAAAGCTAAAGAGGAAAAACAAACTGATTGGATTACACCATGGCAGCCTATCGACAAACTCTGACTTGAACTTTTGATTAAGATTTAATCTGTTTTTTGGAAGCAGGCCCATTTACTTTTAACGTGTCATGGCTGTACCAGATACGATAATTGAGTTGCCCTCTGATTTAATTTAAACTCTTTTAATTTTGGAGACTCCTTTATAATGCCAGTCATTCTAAACTTAATGTGGAACTTCCTATGAGGAATTTCCACTGGTTATGAAACAGTCTGAAAACAGAATTTATGCCTTTGTATGTGTTGACAGTTGTAGAAAAGTGCCAGACTCATGGTGAATTCATATTGATTAATCACTCTGCATGACTATTGTGTGCAAACAAGACCATCTTCAGTAAGATTGACTTTCAAATGATAGTAGAAGCCTGAGTGAAGTTGTTCGACAATTTGGAGTAAGCTATAAGATTAATCCAACATTCCTTTTGTGTATTAGCTGTATCAAATATTTAGATTGACTTTAAAAGGACTGCAGAATAAACTTTAACAGAGAAAGTTAAAATTTAACATGCAGAACATCAGCAAAGAGTTTAGAGGTACAAGTTAGATCACATGGGTGCAACAGTATACATTAATTAAAATTATTTTGAAGAGCTTTTTTGGATAGACAGTTTAATATTCATGTTTTGCCCCTGTGCATGGCCTCTCAGCTGGCAGGACAATTGTAATTTTAGATTTTCATTGATTTTAAGATGCCCATGTATCAGTGGGTTTTGATCCGGGCTCTTTAAGATGAAGGATTTCCCGATATCACTGTGTGTAGACAAACCCGTAGTAGAGTTATAGCCAAAACTCTTAAGTTTAGTGATGTGAATAATGTCCCTGTGTCAAACACTTCACATGGATCTCTCCTTGTTTTGTTTTCATTGGATGTAAATGTGTTTTGTAGACATGAGAACTAAACACCTGTGCTGCAGCACTGGGGTCAAAGCTAGTTGATACTCTTTTGTCCTTCTTTGCCCAGCACTAGTCATGTGATTAAAAGCTTTTAATTTGGAATGCATCTGAGCAATCTAGTCAAAGCTACTGTTTAATTGTAAATAAGAATAGAATGATTAAAGATTGCACATATATTACCTATTTCCACATCCCCATGTTTAAGTTATGCCAAAGTCACACATTCCTGTTTCTCATGGCGATTGTGCACGACTGTACACGATTGACACGGCTGGTGTGATCACTATGATACGGGGAAAATAACTGTCTCACCCCTGGACACACCCTGTAAATACACCCTCAGTAGTGCATCTACACCGCTTCGGGGGCGTTTATCCCTCTCCAGTTAGGTTAATACAGCGATTTGACGAGGATGCCATAAATTTTCGTCCCACTGACACGACGTCAGCCCCGCTCGAGCTCAGTTCGTGTCACGTAAGCTTCGACTGAGCCCCGTCACTTGTGCCATCTTGAACAGGACACAGTCGGGGCACAAACGGATACATTTCTGTCAGTCGTCCTCATAAAGCTTTCAGGATTGAGCCACGATCAGCCCGACTGAGCCCCGCACATGCCACGCCGATACTCTTCGCATTAGGACTGCATTAGGCTTCCATCCTGCTATACTGAGAGCGCCGATCCTCCACGACAGTTTTGCACAGTTCAAAACTGTCGGGACCCTTCCACGTTCCCCGCCTTTCATCCACGACTGAACAACGCTGATCCAGACCAAGAAGCGCATGCACCACGACCAAAGCACATTTTATCAGGATTATGACAATCGTGCACAATTGCCATGAGAAATGGGAATGTGTGACTGGGGCTTTAGATGTTGTTACAGATCAGTTGCTCGTAGTAATGAATAAAATGACATTTTCATATTCCATATATAGTCTTACATATGTATTTATTTAATATGTAATACAATCTCCCTATACTATCTTCAACTTACTGTTTTGTTGATCTCTTTCTATTTGTTTGTGTCAGGATCTAAGGAGAAATCAGAGGCGTATGGCTGAACTAAACGCGACCATACGCAAATTGGAAGACCGCAACTCTCTGCTGGTGGACGAGAGAAATGAACTGGTACAATCTCATTCTCTTTCTTCTACTTACTTACTTAAATGTCTCTGTTTCTGCTGAATGCAGCTCATATTCATCTTTTCTGTCACAGTTATATATCTTGTCTAACTCTCTTTCAAACCAGCTGAAGCGAGTTCGAGAGTCAGAAAAGCAGTGTAAGCCTCTGCTGGACAAGAACAAGCTGCTAAGTAAGAGAAACGACGACCTGACTCTTACCATCCAGAAGCTTGAAGACAAACTCAAGAGTTTGATGAAGGAGAACCTGGAGATGGTCAGCAGACAGCCACTTTAAGATGCTTTCTACATATCCTGTACTCTCAGAAATATACTTTTTTCCCCTAATTGTTTGTGTTCTGTGTACAGAAGGAGAAAATCAGCTCTCATCCTCCACTGAAGAAGCTCAAGTCTCTGAATGACCTTGACCAGGCGCACGATGACCAGGAAATCGCTTTTCTAAAGCTTCAGGTCCTCGAGCAACAAAGCATGATAGACGAACTGACAAGAGTAGGTCTTCTTATGTTAACCCTGACACACCCTTACCATATTTTGAAGGTTAATATTAAAATACAGTACAGGCCAAAAGTTTGGACACACCTTCTCATTCAATGTGTTCTCCTTATTTTCATCACTATTTCCATTGTAGGTATCAAAACTATGAATAAACACATGTGGAATTATGTGTGTGAATTATGTACTTAAAGAGACTGTGAGGAGTTTTTAAGTAATTACAGAAAAGTCTCACTTTTAGATGTATGTCTGATCGAAATACACATTTATCGATGAGTTTTATAGCATCAAAATAGGTTATCTATAAATGCTATTCTTTAGCCTCCTGGTCGGGTCGTACAGGGCTGGACTGGCCTGGATACTCAACTTCGGGGAACAAGACAATTAAAACTAGAGCACATTTTTATTATTTTATTATTTATATTACACGTCTGAGAGCGCCGGGCTGTAAGTAGCGATATATAGCCGTCTACAACTACGATAATAACTTTTCCCCGCATTGCTTGTCGTCACACATCAAAAACTACCGCTACGTAACTAGAAAGAGACACATTACCTCGTCGCTTTGCATCCTGTAAGTTGTTGAAAAAGAACTTGTAAAGCAATGCAGAGTTCCGACAAAGATCCATGCTGCATTTACCACAACAAACAAACGCATTTGGCTTCACGTCTCCGGTGCGTTCAAGTTGTAGTCAGAAGTAGGAATTTTGAGCTCCAAGTGGGAAACTAAAACTAGAACGTCCCCCGAAGTCTGAATTTCCTACTGGGAACTCGGTAAAACCTCGCCACCCCGAGGTGTCAATCAAAGATGGATGCCCCCAGTGTGAACAGTTATTTAGCTCCTGTAATAATCAATTTATTTGCACTTCTGACTGGGGTGTGTCGCTCTAGATCAGCTGTATACATAGTATTGTTAGACTTATATTTACAAGAATGCTGCCATAGTGATAATCACATTCTTCATACAACAACGCAGGGCATGCTAACAACAGCTAACAATAGCCTAGTAGATCGGCATGTTTTTTTCTGACTTCAACTGGAACGCCGATAAGTCGGAGATGATGTCACTCCCATTTCCGAGGTTACAGGAACGCTGCATTACGCCGGCGATAAATTCTCCTCATAGCACCTTTAACAAAAAAGTGTGAAATAAATGAAAACATGTCTTATATTCCAGTTTCTTCAAAGTATCCACCCTTTGCTCTGATTACTGCTTTGCAGACTCTTGGCATTCTCTTTATGAGCTTCAAGAAGTAGTCACCTGAAATGGTTTTCACTTCTCAGGTGTGCCTTTCCAGGGTTAATTAATGGAATTTCTTGCCTTTTTAAAGGGGTTGGGACCATCAGTTGTGTTGTTTAGAAGTCAGGCTGATGCACAGTCGACAGCCCTATTAGACACTTTTAAAATTAATATTATGGCAAGAACCAATCAGCTAAGTTAAGAGAAACAAGTAGCCATCATAACTTCAGCGAGAATCTACAATGTTATTAGTGATAAAAATAAAGAAAACGCATTGAATGAGAAGCTGTGTCCAAACTTTTGGCCTGTACTGTTTATTGGTCCTTGACTCTAAAATATTGTATTGCGCACAGCCCACACATTTAGTGTTTGGTAAAACCACCCAGATGTCTAAGAAGTTATCTGTTGACGAGATTACTTGAAAAGCCAAAAGTGGATTTTGATGAAATTTTCAGAGAATGATGTTATGACACAAGAAAGTGGTGAAGGGTTCCCAGTGCTGATCCAAGTCTGGATGTGGATCCAGGACTTGTTACACAGAATTCTAAGCAGTGTGAGATTAGACAGTTTTTGCCATTCTCGCTAATAAGTCAACAAGTTCTGAACAGATCTGTAAAACTTTGAACAGAATGTTGGTAATGGCACAAGGGTGACTTGATTAGATTTTGGTTGTGGTGCAAATCCAAATTTTGTTATCTATGGCCTTCATTTTTTTCTAGTGTTGGGTCCCTTTGCTATTGGACAAGACAAATAATTTTGTCACCTTTTTTAACTGTAATTACAATCATCATGTATTGATGTATTTGAAGGCCATCCTTAATTCCCAAAAATTTTAGCACTGCTGCTGCTGCACAAACTCCATCAAGTTAAGTGCTTTGTGTTACCAGCTCTTCAAATGAAACAAAGTAGAAACATGAAGACTGGACTACATAATATTCCCTGAACACCCAAGGCATTGACATTTCACTTAATTTGATTAAGTTTAGGTTTATAGTGCAGTTTATACGTAGAAGTATTTTCTGCAGTGACGCAAAAGAGCTGTGCTTGTATTGTTTCCTTGATTTGATAAAGTACTTAAGTTACATCCCATGTTCAGATTTCATTTTAAAAAGTCAAAAATATTGTAATGATAGATCAAAATTGGACACCACCTTGCATGAACCCAAAAGTCTAGTGTTCTATAGGACCTATTTTCTATATGGTGTCTGTGTTGTGATGTCACAAACATATTCTTCTGATGTCTTTGTTTTTCCTAGGACCGAGAAAAACTGCTACGGAAGAAAAGGCATAAAAGAAGTTCAAGGCCCATAAAGGTAAAGTCAGTTAAAAGGTCTCTGTGGAGCAGACCCATCTGACTCTGGCCTTTGGTTGCATAGAGTAGAAATTCAGATCATATAAGGCTTTTACTTGATAAAGTCTGTGTGAGGAAAAAGGACATTGATTAGTCAAACTATGACAGAAAAATGGTTTCATACCAAATTGTCATCTGGAGTCTCTCTAAAGATCCTCATCATTACACGCTTAATGTAAAAAATATGAATTTAAAGCCACTTTACTTTTCAAATTTAGCTCTTAAAAAAGTGACCTTTTACAGTTTGCAGTAAGGTGCATGGGTATTCTCTGCTAATTTATGATAGGATTTGAACTAAATACAAATAAAGACAAGCTTAAAGAGAGCAACACATAAGCGTGTAATCATTAAATTAGAATTTAGTTCTTCAGTATGGAGAAACACATCACATGACTATCAATTAATCATTGTTTAAGGGCGGTTATATCCTTATTAGTTCCTGAATAACTACATAATGTTCCTGAACTTATCTAACAGCCATTTAAGACTGACCTTTACTGAAGAACCCAAGTGTTGTTTTCTTATGAGATTCAATGTATGGCCTAAATTGCATATTATTATGTGTGCAAATATGCTGCTATTGACTGATCATGGTTATTTGCCTCTGTGCTGGGCATGCTTTGAACTTCCTTGAAAGAATCTGTGTTTTTTTTCCTGAAAATGCTTAAAATAGTGATGTAGTCAAACCCATTTCTGTATGTAAGCTTGGTGTCATGTGGCGCTTCCACCAAAGGAAAATGGGAAGAATGTAAACATTTTCTGAGGAAAGAAACAAAGACCCATTGAAGGAAGCACAATGTACAAAGCTCATAAAGTATGGAAAGGTCATTAGAATTATATGAAATTTCATGATGTAAAAGTCAGTTGTGATATTCAATCTACACACTGGTTAATGCATCGATAGCCATATTATGATTAATGTGAAATTCTGTGCGTGAGGAGCCATTAGATCTGTTGAATAATGATGAACTTAGCTAGAAGCTGAATCATTATCAGTTTTCTGGTTAAAAGGTTAATTACATATATAATCATGTTATTGTGCAAGTTTTATTGAAGATAAATGAGCAGTTTGTTGCTTGTGTGTGTCCTTATATTCACAATGCTAGTGTTTGAAATGAAGATAGTCTCTCCTTCGCCATTCTTTTACTGATATGTATCTTTTCCTCCTAAAACATTTGTGAGGAGGTTGTTCACCTGTCACGTGGGGTGGACAATTTTAAACTGCTCAGGCTGATAAAACTTGTACAGTTATGTTTGAATTGACCAACAGATGTAGTATTGGGGATGGGAATGAGGTTGAGATGAATGGGAAGAGTAGGGACTAAACTTTCTCCCGGGTAAAAGTAAGAAAGTTGATCAGTGTTTTAAAACCACGTTTTTCTCATCCACACTAACCAGTGCTGCTCCTGCTAGGGGTGTGTTATCCAGTCTAAAAGCTGTAATGCATATACTAATAATATGACAAAACAAGTGTTTGAAGATTGCAGACATTTGTGTTGTTCCCGATGTTCCTACCTGTTCTAATTGCCTTTTAATTTGACAAATTAGAGATCAGTGTTTTAGGATATAGTTGTTAATAAGCAGGGGACTTTTCCTGATATAAATGGTCTTTAAATGTATGCTGGGTGTACTGCATTAGGTTTTGTTTATTAAACTTTATTAAAAAATAAAGTACCTGCACCAGCTGATCTCAGTTCTATACAGTACATGCATTTACATTCAGAGGTAAAAAAAACTAAGTCAAAGGAGGGAAAACATTCTAATGGACAGCAACAACTGACCCTGTCTGATTGTTTTTGTACATCATTTCAGATTTTTCAAATGTTAATGAAGTCATTTCTTCCTCTGCAGAGGCACATTGTAGTGGATACCTTCTTCGGGTATGATGAGGAGTCTATGGACTCAGAGTCGTCGTCTGTAGCTTCATTTAGGATGGACAGGACTCCGGCTACTCCTGATGAAGACCTGGAGGAGGTGAAGACTGCTCTGTGTTTTTCAGCCCCCTTAATGAAGTGTTATTGGCATTTGACTTGAATTACATTGTGGTTTAGGTAGTTCTCTTAGATTTTTTTAGCCAAATTAAGCTATTCCTCTACTTATTTCAGAGTGGATTTAAAGTGTAAGCACCATTCATCAGTAGGCTTGACCTCTCATCTGTGTGTTTGTGTAAATAAAGGGTCTAACATCGGAGGAGTCTGAGCTGCGTTTCAGACAGCTTACAAGGGAGTATCAGGCCTTACAGCGAGCCTACGCCCTGCTTCAGGAACAGAAAGGAGGGATTTTGGATGCTGAGATGGAAGCAAAGGTACATTTTTTAAGTTTAAATTGAAATTAATTTCACTTTGATACTTCTTCTTATTGTCCTTCGATATTAAGACCATATTCTTAACAGGCAAACCTATTTTAAATAACGTTTGCTTCTTTGTTTTTCAAACTTTTTGTATTATAACCTCCAGGTTTGAGGGAATGTTGGTGTGATGGGATGGCTGGGATGGGTACTGGAATAAATTTTGTCATACTATCACAATGCAACCAAGGATAAACCTATGTAAATTTGTTTTCTTGATGTGTGTTGCAAACAAGTATATAATCATGTTAGAAATTGAAAACTAATAAAAGATGTTCAACAAAAAAATCTAGGCACATAATTAGTTGACTTTAGTTTGTGATGGCTTTAACAAAATGATTCCTGTCGCTTCTTTGTTGACATTGTCTTATGCATGTGTAGATTAAGTTTCATGAAAGAAAAGTTATGTACTGCTTTGTCTTAATTGACAAATAGTCAATAAAATCATATGACCACACACAAAAAAAACGTCTCTGGGGCTTAAAAAAGTAAAAAGAGACGGTGAATCCACACACCAGGAAGCATTAAATCAAATTTCTGAAATGTAACTACAGTATATGATGATGTCTGTTTTTCTTGAACTTCAGGCTCATGAGCAGCTCCAAGCAGACGCTCTCAGGTACAAAGCCAAAATAGAGGACTTGGAGAAGGAGCTGACCTTAAAGGGACAGGTAGGACTCAAACACACACATAAACGAATGAATGTACTCAAAGGGCTTTGCACAAATCAGCAGGAACTCCTGACAAGATTATTCAATCTCATGTATTTCCTGTGCTGTACTGTAAAGATAAGAAACACAACCTCTGACATTATCTTGGCTCGGAGAGAGATGTCATGTGATCAAGTGAGCACGTCTGCATGAGTATGTGACATTTAGAGTGACAATTAAAGTCAGTTATGTTTGAAGTATACAGATATGATAACAACAAAGCATCTTATTTACTCATATCTTTAAATGTTTGCGTCATTGACGTGATGTGACAACCACAAACATCCATAAAGTTCACATTTTTACAGCTCAGGAAAAATTCAGCCCTGTTTTTAACTGTGGCTGTTTGTCTGACTCTGTGTTTTTTGATGATTTTAATAAGATATAGAAGGGTTTCTACAGTCTACAAAGAAACACTTGACTGGTTACAGAAATACTCAATTATACCATTTAAATTATTTGTTTTAGTTAGGGCTATACAATTAATTGCAAATTAGATTAAATTGCAGTATGGCTTGTTGCAATTTTCAAATTGCAGAAGGTTCAATATTTTTAGCCCAAAATGTGTTGAACATTTTGGCATTGTGAGGTAGTTTTTTGCAATTTCATGCCTACTTTTTTTACCTCTATTCATACACTTTTTTCCCCACTTTTGGACCATTTTTACTTTTTTTTAACCCCGTTTTTACAACTTTATGCCTATTTTTCCCCCAATTCATCTTTTTTTGGCCACTGTCAGAACCATTTTTGGAATTTTTACATGGTTTTTGAAATTTAATTTCAAATTTAATTCCCAATTTTGCTGCCATAATCAATTTTCCTAAGCCACCTTTGGATTTTTATGCCAATTTTTCCCAATTTTTTTTCAATTTCATACCTATTTTGCACCTATTTATTAACCTTTTTCTGCTTTCATACCATTTTTGCCCAGCTTTTACAAGTTCATACCTATTTTGCTTCTGTTCATCACTTCTCCACTTTTTCTCCAATCTTTTACCCTTAGATTAATTTAATGTCATATTGGTTTTACTATAAAAAGATCTACTGCTTATGTTTGTTTAAGAATACATAAGATGAGGAACATTAAAACAATTGCAGAGTAAATCGCAATATTGGGGAAAAAATTTGATTATTTTCTCAAATCGTTCAGCCCTAGTTTTAGCCGAAGCTTTAATAAACAGGTACACTGTCAGACACAAACACACTTCTTTAGTTGCATGTATAATTTCTCTCTTGCAAATACACACATTCACAGGAGGGCAGATGGTGAGGATTTACATCAGCAAGACTGACATCTAATACAGTAAAGTCAATCGGCTGTAAATAATCTTTAAAGAAGTCATTAAGATTTTTTTTTTTTTTTTTGTCTACATGTGGTTGTTGCCCCAACACTCTTGAACACCTCTTCCCATTTTGCAGCTGCTTCAATTCTTTAGGAAGCAGCTTAAAACATTTGTTTAAAATGGCATTTGGCCTGTTGATGTAACCTTGAACACGAGTGCATTTGTTATAGCCATCTTTTTGTTTTGTTGCTTTTTATAACTTCTCTTTTGTTTTGTCTGGTTTTGTTGTTTTGTAAAGCTCTTCGTGAAATTGGCTCTGTGAGAGATGCTATATTAATGGTGCTATGAGGAGAATCTAGTTCCGCGACATAAAGACTCTGCTACCCATGAGCGCGCGTGGCGACTGTCGTAATGCTGCATTCCAGTAACCTCGGAACTGGGAGTGACATCATCTCTGACTTATCAGCGTTCCAGTTGAAGTCAGAAAAAAACATGTCGATCTACCAGGCTATTGTTAGCTGTTGTTAGCACGCCCTGCGTTGTTGTTCACAAATATCACATGAAGAATGTGATCATCACTATGGCAGCATTCTTGTAAATATAAGTCTAACAATACTATGTATACAGCTGATCTAGAGCGACACACCCCAGTCAGAAGTGCAAATAAATTGATTATTACAGGAGCTAAATAACTGTTCACACTGGGGGCATCCATCTTCAATTGTCAACTCGGGGGTGGCGAGGTTTCACTGAGTTCCCAGTAGGAAATTCTGACTTCAGGGGACGTTCCAGTTGTAGTTTCCTACTCTGAACTTGGAAATTCCTACTTCTGACTACAACTGGAATGCGCCAAAAGACAATTTTTGGAAAACTTAGTATTGTAGTTTTGTAGCCGGCTATATATCTCTACTTACAGCCCGGTGCTCTAAGACATGTCCAAATAATATAAATTTGCTCTAGTTTTAATTATCTTGTTCCCCGAAGTTGAGTATCCAGTCCAGTCCTTCCCCTCGACCAGAAGCTAAGGAGTAGCATTTGTAGATAACCTATTTTGATGCTATAAAACTAATCTCAAAGTGTGTATTTCGATCAGGCATATATCTAAAAGTGAGACTTTTTTGTAATTACTTAGAAACTCCTCATAGCATCTTTAAATAAACTTTACTTACTCCACTCACACCCATGTCAAACTTTCCTGATTATTTCCTGGCATGTCATGGCTTGACTTTGGCACACTTCAACTTCTCAACTTCTTTGTCTTGGTAAATTAAGAGTGAGGTTAGGGTTTAAAAGTCTGTAGTTTGTGCTCAAGCATGCAGCTTATTAAGACAATTTGGAGGAAACTGAGCACATGTGAATAACATCTTCCTGTCATCACCTACATCATGAGTCGGTCTTTTTTTCCTTTGTAGCTCGAAACACAATGTGCATAACATTTCTTGAATTGTCTCTGTTCTCTGTTAGGACTCCAAATGGGTGGAGGAGAAGCAGCTGTTCTTAAGAAGGAATCAGGAGCTGTTAGAAAAGGTTTGCTTATGTTTTCTGACATTGCAATGTCAGGTTTAACATTACTGCAGTTGGTTTAGCTTTAGCTTCAGTGCACAGTTTGAAAGTCTAAACTTCAGTTTTAAAAGTCTAGTTTCCATTTCCCTTTATCTTATTATGAAATGTATTATAGCTTTAATCTTAATACATGGAAATCTCTCTCCTCTTTAATTCTGTCTTTGTGTGGTGTCTAGGTGGAAAAGCTGGAGTCAGAGTGCAGTCGGGCACAGCAGGAGCTGCAAGACTCCAGAGACCAGAACGAGCTCTTAGAGTTCAGGATACTTGAGCTTGAGGTGAGTCACAACAAATCTCCTGCCAGCTTCTTGTGTAAGTCTTGGATTTTCTCTGGAGTTGAACTTAAAGAGTAACTAAACTTCAGATTTCAGCAGAGGGAAGCCTACACTGAAAAGTCTCAAAATGCTTCCTCGACATCCAAGACAGGGTTAGAGGAGTTACAATGAGACGGACACCCCTCGTGTTCCCTTGTCCACTACAACTTTTAGATACAGCAGGACAACAAAAGATTTTGTTTTCAGATAATACTAATACTGTTGATCAGTTTTGTCCAAATCTTGACATCTCAGCACAAAATATTAATACTGCACTTGTTGACTCCCCTCTACCATTTGTGATTGATTGTGTCTTTTTTAATGTGGTGATCATTATGGCTGTGTTACAACATATATTATTAATTTCTGTAAAAATATTTCTTTTTGATGTATTTTTTAATCTAATGTCAGTTACTCCTACAGAGCTTTTATCTATGTCTGACACTTTTTGCACCCTTTAAGGACTCTAAAGCCAAAAATGTACATGCAAAAAACTGCTATGCAACCATTATAGCTTCAGCTCTGACAGAAACTACAATATATCCAATAGGTTGATGATTTTAACCCTTTAAATGCCTGTCTGAATACATGTTACCTGTTTTATGTAAAGATAAACAAACCCACTAAAAATAAGATATATTTTTCATATAATTAATAAATGCTGGTGATTATAGTCTTGGTTATCAGATGCACAAGTTATAAAAGTAAGTCTGCAACTGCGAGGTGTAATTACACACAAACGCTTGCTCTCTTTGCAACATTATCAACATTCTTGTGCAGGGACTTCACTCAGGTTCATTTTAAGGTTAGCTTCACCTCTATTCTGCCTCCAGAGTTCAGCCATATGCTCAAATTAATTGAAAAGATTTAGGTATTTAGTTCTCGAAGATAAAAAAATATATATTATTGGTATACCAACTCTGATTAGCTTAGCTGAAGCAATAAACAAAAGCTCTGTGCACACCATGCGCATGAGACAATGCTGCCTTTATTAACATGTAGCTCATGATATCAGGACTCTATTGATTCAAGACATAATGTTACATTTTTACAGCTGTTAACACATCATGGTCAAAAAGAGTTTTCTTTCTAGACACTCAGGTCAACATGCAGGGCTCACAGCGATTTAATGTCACCATCACAAAACACTTAGTTTTTATTTCACACCCTCTTCTTGTCTTAAGAAAACAGTCTTCTTAGGATGACCTGATTAAGTTAGTGCTCATTACTTTTCACAGTGTATTTAAACAACAGCACTGCCATGAAATGAGCTCATCCGTCATCACACCTCAAGACATTAACAATAATTCAATCAGACCATAATGTTGGTGTCAGTTCACAATGCAATATGGATTCTTTTCAGTGCAAGGAAACTCCATTGTAAATAGGAATAAGCAACCAAGCTATTACAGGGGCTCTATAAGTCTTTCTGGTTTCATGTTTTCACAGATCAAACTGGGAAACTAAAAAACATCAGTACAGGCGGTTGGTTCACGGCTTGGATCATTTCTTATCCCTTAACTAGTCTACTAAATAAAAATACAGTGTTTTTAAAGCTGTTTGAGGTAAGACTGCACCTATAGTTTAAAGTCAGAGTTACACTTACAACAGTATGTCATAGTTCACCAGCAGAGTTCAAGCTAAAGAGCGTCCCATAATTCAGAAAATAAAAACAGCATGTACAGACTGCTAATTCCATACACCTCACTCCCCTCAACAGCACATCAACATTATGTCACTATAGGGACCAAATGAGCAGCAAATCAGTGTTGTTGTGTTTGGGGTGTGCTGTCAGGTGGATCTGAAGCACAGAGAAGACGAATCACAACAGTCATGTTTGTTTTAGGAGTGGAGGTTACATGCAGGGAAATGCAGATCATGCCCCTCCTCTTATACTCTTTAGATCTGTACATGTGATGGGTTTTATTGTCTGGTAAAGGCAAACAAAGATGATAATGAGAATATTTCTCTACAGTAATTATGCATGTCCTGAAGAATCTGCAGCCCATAGAAAAATTACCAGGGAAAAGTCTTTTGTGTGTCTCAGTTGTAAAGCACAGTTTTCTATGACATCCTGAATACTCAGTCTTATGCTGAAGGCAGATCATCCACCAGTGTGTCTCTTTTATCGATCTATAGCGGACAGATCTGACATGTGATCTCGGTGCTGCAGTGCAGATACTGAGCTGACTGTGAGGGTCTGAAGCGCCACCTAATGGACAGACAGGAGAACAAATGTAAAAAGAGAATCACAGTTGCAGAATAAACAGCACCACCTACTGAAACAATGTTATAAAAAGTTCAGAGGGAAATCAGTGAAAAGTTATGGTTTGTGAAAGTGCATTTCATTTGAGTCCACTGCATAGCTATTTCAGCCTAGACTGGCCCTCATTATTGACTCCTGGCTTTTATTAAGTGGTCCAGAGTAACCCAATAACAGTTGAAACTTGGTTTTATACAACATGCTTTTTTTTGTTGTAGGAGCGTGAGAGGAGATCCCCTCCATTCAATCATCTGAGAATGCATCCTTTCTCTGAGGGAGTCAGTGCTCTGCAAATCTACTGTATGAAAGAGGGGGTCAAGGTGAGTAATGCTTTATATTTGGAGTAGATCATAATGCAGAGCAGCCATTTTAGTCTATGACAGACTCTTGAGGTCACCTTTAATAGTAGAAAAAGTCACATTTATAGAGAAAAATGCAAGTTTTTCATTAGTTAGCTGTGAATTTACATGTAACCAAACTCAAAACTTTCAGACTTTTGAAGTTGTAAATGTAGAGAGAAAACTCAGATTTCTGAAGCTTTTAAAGTTTTAATCTCTATCTTATAAACTTGAAAATTCCAATTACATTTGCAGAGTCTTGGGCATACATTATTATCCTGTCCAGACTGTTTTTTTTTTCTTTTTTTCTAAATAATGCAAATTCCTGACAGTGTCTCTTGAAAGTTCATGTCTAATGATGTTGTGATGATTCTGGGCTAATATCAAATATTTCTTTTTAACTCAGTTCCAGTAATAAGTTTAGTTTAATCATGCTTTTGCCTGCAGGAGAGATACAAGACAGGCAGGTTCATGTTGTGTGATGTTAATGAGCTATTATTTACATTTTAATCTCTCACTTTTCAAGTGTTTCTCATACATGTAAGACTATTTAACAAAAATTAGAGTTTTTCATGGAATAAAAAGTTCAAGCTTATTAAAACTTGAATGAGTTTTCCCGTTTCTGATTAACACAATACACTGTTCTAATAACCAAATTCTTAAATAATAGCAAACATGGGATTTGTAAAGATTAAATGTTTTATTTCACTTTAAAGGAAACACAGTCCTTGGATAAAGCACAGCATTAGCTGGTTTCTTTCTCACTGTTTTGGTTTTTTTCAGGATGTGTGCATCCCAGATCTCATCAAACTTCTCGATATCCTTGGAGATA
The DNA here is from genome assembly GCA_036419115.1 of Scarus forsteni. Taxonomy (NCBI): domain Eukaryota; kingdom Metazoa; phylum Chordata; class Actinopteri; order Labriformes; family Labridae; genus Scarus; species Scarus forsteni. The sequence goes on along the minus strand of JAZDUH010000130.1, from coordinate 10,642,181 downwards.
ATGGGGTAAAGTTCTTTTGGAGTTAAGAAGCGTTCATATTTGCTGCTAAACTCAGCTCTGTAGTGATCCCATTGTTTTGCTCTTTTGTTTAGAATTTGAGAAATGAGGAACAAGTGGCCATAATTCAAGCTAGCACTGTCCTGTCACTAGCAGAAAAGGTAAGTTGAAAACAGAAGCATCATGAAAACATGACACTTTTGACACAGTGTGGAGTCGTGATTCACAGGTTTGTGTTTGATGTTTTGTCACCTCTAGTGGATTCAGCAAATTGAGGGGACAGAGGCAGCGCTGCACCAGAAGATGATGGACCTGGAGATAGAAATGGTGAGCATCTTTAGCACAAAACACAACGATATTTATATTTTTCTCCTTGGTTTTCTTAGTTAGAGTGATCTTACTGTACACAAGTGCAAACAGGGGAGGGAGGCTAGGTGTGAGTCCTTGAAGTGGTGGAGATGTGATGTAGTATAGAAACAGCATCTCAGTTTAGTTTAGGCGTTATCATACGATTACATTTAATGAATCAAGTAATAACTGGTTCTTTTGAAATGCGTGTTTACAGGAGATGTTCTGCAAACAGAAAGGATATCTAGAAGAAGAGCTGGACTACAGAAAACAGGCCCTGGACCAGGCCTACATGGTACGTATGTTTCTCTGTTTTTGTGGTTAAGACTAAGGCTGGGCAATAAATCAGGTTTTAAGAAATGGTCATAGTTTTATAAAATCAAATATCATTGTTGGCAGTTACATAGCTTGTGTTAGTATTGATTTAAGAATGAAAATACCCCAGACTTAATGCTGTAGTAAAATACTTTTTGAAAGGACTTTTACGGTAATATTATTAAGAAAAACACCTTTGTGAAGCTTTGTGAGGCTCATTTGAAGTGATTGCTGACCTGTCAGTTATTTCTATGCCAAAAAAAGAAAAGAAAATGAAGATAAAGAGTACCGTAACTTCTAGAGGATAACTCGTACTTGATTATAACATGCACTGCATATGTTTGCAATTTTTGCCTTTAAAAATATTGTACTCGAATATAACACCCACCCAAATTTTACCATAACCTTACTCTCTCAGACAATTTAAAAAATTACCTTAAATCAAAGCTTTAATCAATGAAATTTAAGTATTTTCACAACACATACCGTACACGATTCTCTCTCTCAGATCGATATTGAACAGCATTTGCTTCATGCATGTGCAGTTACTTGATTTCTGCCCGAGCATGCTCAGTCGTAGTGTACCAATTAATCAGGGAGCAGCTTTTCACAAAAAAAGAGAAAATTTTGCCTTTTTTTTTATCAAATGTGTTGCAATCGGGATGTTGGCAAGATGCAGTATCCTAAATATGTTCTTGTATTTGTGTATAATACATATTCAGAAAATTGGACCATATTTAAAAGCACAATATGTGTGTTATAATTGAGAAATTGAGGTATTTAATATACATTATCAATCTTAAAAAAGGGAGAGTTGATTTTTTTTGCCTATAGATTGTCCACATTTACCAGCCCTAGACTTGTTTTTGATTTTCAGACAAATTAGTAAATAATTTGGTAAAGGATGATTATCATGAAAAATAACACAAGCTCTTTTTTTTCCTCTCTGAACAGCAAATCCAGGAGCTCGAAGCGACATTGTACAATGCCCTGCAGCAGGACAAGGTGCCCCAGGTCACTACAGATAAAATCCTTTTTATCTTACAACTACATCTCCTCAGAATGTGCTGACTCTCAGGAAACATCTGTTATTGTTGTAACTTTTCTGCTGATCCTTGAAGAATATCTATTCATACCAGAATGAAAAGTTTTTTCATCTGCTTTCCACTCATGCCGACTACCTGCAGGTGATGAAGTACGGCGAGCCCCTGAACGAGCTCCAGAAGGACGAGCTGCGGACGGCGGTGGAGAAGCTAAGGAGGCAGATGCTGAGGAAGAGCCGAGAGTATGACTGCCAGATCCTCCAGGAGAGGATGGAGCTGCTGCACCAGGCTCATCAGGTCTGTCTTCATCTGCATGTGTGTGTCATGACACAGCTTTATGTGCTAATGATCGACAGAATATAAGAGCTGGACGTCATACTTGAGTTTGTTTAGCCAAAGTTTGACTATATCTGGACTAAACCTGGTTTCCACTTCAGTCGAACACAAGCCAGTAAACAGGAAGTTAAAGCATTTCTCTCTGGAGGGACTTCTGCTGTAACCAGTGGGGGGTGTACACAACCAGCTTTATCATGACACAGTACAGCCTTGAGTTTATGGATAACGATGAAGTCTTTGCAAATATAACAAAATTAACCATTTTATTATAATACGATTCAGGAATTAAAGATCTGACTTAGATTAAATTATGGATTGACTTCGCAATTTTGTCAACTCTGATATTTTACTTTAAAAAAAGTAGTTGAATTGAGAGTTGTTTTAATCATCAAAAATGAAAGCACTCAAAAAACATTAACATCATGACCATAATTTTAGGAACCTGTGTTTAATATGTTAAGTTAAAATAACGTTTTGTGCAACAAACATTTGTTTGGGAAGAACCCTCTGCTTTTTTATTTTTCTGATCATTTTAAGGCATCCATTTGTTCCTTTTCTTGTGTTCTCTTTGTACTATTTTTATTAATACAGTTACACATGTAGTTATTTTACACTTTATCCTTTGGCATGCGTCTCACACACATTACATTATTAGTTTTGTATGAAACCATGAGATTTGACTGTTTTATTGAAGTTACTGGATTTGGATAAAGCTTAAGCAATTCAGTTCAACCACTTTATTTATCCCCAAGGGGGCAGTCAAAGTCACAGGAAGTAGTACACATCCACGGATATAGTAAAATCAAAAGGACAAAAGCAAAATAACATTAACAGACAAAGTGGCTTCATAAGTGAAAAGAGATGAGTGAGGCAGAGGTAGAGCCTCTGTTCCTAGCTCGCTTGGTGCAGCTTATAATTAGGCAAAGCATAAATAAGCTGCTGCTTGTGCTATAGGGGATAAAAAGTGGTGTGAAATAATGTGTAAATGATTCTGCTTTTAGTGCTTTTGGTTCTCAGGGTAAAAAGTATCTGTGATTTCAAAATGTCTTTTTGGGATAAATTCCTAAAATAAGATACACGATGAACACATGCATGTAAGATTTTAGTTTTTAATTTAATAAATGCTTTTGGATACTAAAACGTGTTTTTAAAAAGGATGGATGCAACCTTATTACTAACAAGGACTACAAAAATAACTGGGGACCCTATTTCAACTAGGGCTGGGTATTTCCAGCAACTTCACTGTACGATACGTATCCCGATACTAAGACCACGATACAATACGTATCCGGATACACGTAAATTGTGAACATTGACTATGCTTTAAGCAAAATTCTTGACAAGTTTAGTTTTTTCTTATAAGAAGAAAAAGAACAAGGATGAGTTTCAAGTGGTTCTACAACTTGAGAGACATAAATTCAGATCCTCAAAGATGGTAGACCTAAGTTTAAATTTAGAACATATGCTTCATTATGTAGCTCGTCTTCTACATTGAACTGGGCCATTGTTAACATTACCCAAAGTGTATCTACAACAACTGTCAAAATATTTAGGCCGTATTGATTCTGTAGAATCCGTATCGATACACATATCCCAAAGGAGTGCGATACGATATTTTGCCGTATCGATATTTTGAGCGCAGGCCTAATTTCAACCGTGTCTGATTGTCCCTGATGATTTTTTATATAATACAATATGATATGATTCAATATTGCATAAATCATAGCTACAACTATGAGAACCAGTTTGGTAGGTCATTTGGCTTCGAGGAAACTCTTAAACAGGAGGTTACAGTGCGGTGTTACGCACTGGAAATATCACTGCTTCATAGCTGAACTTCCATGTTGTAGTTCCTTAATAGCAGTAGCTTAGTAACTTTTACTTTTGCGGTTAAGACCAAGAACACAGTGAAATATCCTGCAGGAGGCTTTTATTCGAGGCAACCGGTGCCTACAAAAATATGTCATTCCTGCAGCACTGTGTAGTAAAGGGATATTGTTCCTACCCTTGTAGATTAACCTTAAATGGGAGTTGCAAATGCTTAAAAATTTGAATATTGTTCACAAATAGAGCTGTGGATAGCCATGGTGTTTCAGTGTCTGAATTTCACAGCTGAAAGAGAATTTAATATCCTTCCCATCAGTGGTGACTAGATATACTCTATATATACTGGCAGCTAACACGCTAGACGGTTCCTAAGATACATGTGAATAAAGAATGATCCAAATGCACTGTTGTTAACTCTGAATTTGTTGCACATTTGCAGAGAATTCGTGACCTTGAGGACAAGACAGAAATCCAGAGGAGACAGATTAAAGACCTCGAAGAAAAGGTGGGAAATATTTTATGTTTTTGTATTGAACAAAACGCCACATGGTTGAATGTTAATGGTCAATACTACAATGAAACCAGCCAGTTTGTTTACTAATACTTGAAATCAGAAGTCATAGTGGTATTTGGAACAATACTGGACTCTAAAATTACTTTGAAACATTCTAGTCTGTCTGAAATTATACTAAATAAATGTCTAAGTGGAACACACAGGACTTCATCAAAGTAAAATGCAGGTGGATTTATTTTTGCCCAAACTCTGTCAAACTTTCTAATAATGCTATTCATGGTCATGCTCTATAGTTTCCGTGGAGGACTTTGGCTCAGGAGTCAAGCACAAATGTAAAGTCAAGCAGAGTCACCATCGTCATCTTCCTTTAGATATTAATTCTACACAGAGGGATGGAAAATGAAGTAAAACATTAAAAAGTATATGGAGCAGTTAAGTTTGTCTACGTTAAATGGCTTGAAAATTACCCAGTGTTTTTCTTGTCAGCTTTTAACATGATCCTTAGGAAAACAGTCCACAATAACAAACTGAATGAGTTATGTGTTTTTGAGGGGTTGGACATCTTCTCATCAGTGAAATTCTTTTCCAGTGGTTTTATACAGGACTGTTCAGTTAAACTGCCATTACAGTTTTAGCTAAAGCTCCACTTGATGATGCTATGAGGAGTTTCTAAGTAATTACAAGAAAGTCTCACTTTTAGATATATGCCTGATCGAAATACACATTTTAAGATGAGATTTATAGCATCAAAGTAGGTTATCTATAAATGTTATTCCTTAGCTTCGTGGTCGGGTCGGACAGCCGGCTACAAAACCACAATACTAAGTTTTCCAAAAACTGCTTGTTGTCGCACATCAAAAACTACCGCTACGTAACTAGGAAGAGATACATTACCTCGTCGCTTTGCATCCTGTAAGTTGTTGGAAAAAGAAGTTGTAAAGCAATGCAGAGTTCTGAGGAAGGTCTGAGCTGCATTCATTAGCGTCATAGCAAACACGCGCTTTGGCTCGGGTCACGTCTTTTGGTGCGTTTCAGTTGTAATCAGAAGTAGGAATTTCCAAGTTCGGAGTAGGAAACTGCAGCTGGAACGCCCCCCGAAGTCTGAATTTCCTACTGGGAACTCGGTGAAACCTCGCCACCCCCGAGTTGACAATCGAAGATGGCTGCCCCCAGTGTGAACAGTTATTTAGCTCTTGTAATAATCAGTTTATTTGCACTTGTGACTGGGATGTGTCGCTCTAGATCAGCTGTATACATAGTATTGTTCGACTTATATTTACAAAAATGCTGCCACAGTGATAATCACACTCTTTATGTGATATTTGTGAACAACAACACAGGGCGTGCTAACAACAGCTAACAATAGCCTGGTAGATCGGCATGTTTTTTTCTGATTTCAACTGGTACGCCGATAAGTCGCAGATGATGTCACTCCCAGTTCTGAGGTTACTGGAACGCAGCATTACAACAGGCGCCGCTCGTGCTCATGGGTAGCAGTCTTAATGTTGCCGCAAATAGATTCTCCTCATAGCACCTTTAAGATATGTTTATTCCTCTGCTTCGAAACTTTGCTACACCTACATAGTAGTGGCCTCCTCCATTGAGCATTATTGCCTTTGCATTTGTTGCTTTGCAGTAATAATCACTAGTTTGCAGAGTGACGTTTGTTGCAGTCTTAAAATATTTTCTGCTTTTCGTGCACAAGAAGCTGTGGTGACAGAAATAAAGCATACAGTGCCTGAGCAACAAGTAGTTGTCTGCAGGGATAGGATTTTATGGATACCAATGCTATTAGCAATCCTGCTAATTGACCCAGTCCTTTAACAATTCCCTTATTGATTCCTGCAGATTTTCTGTGTGGGCAAATGTTGGTCTATGGATATTCAGTGGCAACAATGTCACACACGCCACAGCATAAATAACTGCTTCTGCAAGTTGTTGGTATTTCCACTCATTTAAGGATGTGCAGTAGGCGACTTTTTAAAATATTAAGCCACAACTCTGACTGCTTCTGAATCCTGTAAGTGGAAGAAACTGATAAGGGAATTGCTTAGCAAAAAGACTCATGATATTGAATCTTTGATGGAACTGTTAACAATTCTTTACTGGAATAGGTTTTTGATTCCCATCCCTAGTTGTCAATCACAATTATAATTGAATAAAGAAACGAGAGGGTATCCCTGGATATGAAATATACTGCAGCTGCATTAGTTTAGTCAGCAGGCAGGGATTCAGGGTGCTAACTGGCCACTAAAAAGACATGAATGAGGAAATACATGTATGATACACTGACAAGTAACTCAGACTCTGCCGCCATTCCTTTACACTATGATACTGCATGATACATATTTACTAACTGTAGTTGCTCAGTGCTGTGCAGTGGACAAATCAGTGGGCTTGTAGTCTACAACATAATGATGTACAGCAGTGATCACCATCTGGCGGTCCGGTGGCCACATCCGGCCCCCCATAGCTTTGTACATGGCCCCCATATGATTATTCAGAGACATATCCAGGGCAAAAGTTTGTTGTGGTTTCAGAGGCATCTTTCTGCTGTTAAATCCCCAAAACCACCCATGAATTTGCCCAAAATATCTTTGATTGAAACTGTTTTATCAGACATGACTCCATATGAATATTGTTTTACATAAAGTCATCTGTGATCTGAAATTTAGATGCAAAAAAAAGGACACTGGAACCAAACAAAGAGCTGGAAAATATGAGTCTGTTACAGAAGGAGCAAGAGTATCTCCTTGTAGGTTGCAGCAGTGTAGGTGATAGGGACTGATCTCACTTTTGAAGGTAAAGTATTGCAAACGGTTCTGGAGAAATCCAACTAAGTTACTCACAAATACTTAGCTAGATTTATTTTAGAGTCCGGCCCCCATAATGTATGTCAGGAAAGAACTGGCCCTTGGATAAATGTAGTTGATAACTCCTGACGCACAGTTTCAGTTCAGGGGAGGCATGTTTTGGACTCTATGCTGGTTTGGGGCAACAGCACAGGCTACTGTGTAACTTTAACACAAAAGAATAAATCAGACCTAGCTGCATATTAACCTATTTAGTATGTAGTCTTTGAAATGATAGCTGTGTGTATTTTTCAGAGCAGGAAACTACAATGCACTGCTTTATTAATGTTTGAGAATGTTTTGTTATGAATCAAAAACACTTCCAGATGAGCTCAACATCAATATAAGAAGCTAACTAAAGGAATAATCACATTGATGTTTGAGGTGTTTACTGGTCCGGTTTCCCCATACAGTGAACCTTTTGTTTCTGTCTCTACTGTTACTAACATATCTGAGTTTTTCCTCTAATCCTCTTCCTCTCTTTGTCCCTCCTTCTCCTTCTCTTCTCTCCAGTTTTTGTTTCTGTTCTTGTTCTTTTCTCTTGCCTTTATCCTTTGGCCTTGAAGTCTTTGGCGTGTCCCGTAGCAGAGGTGAGTCCTGAAGGCTTTAGGTAGAAAGTTCACACCTTCTGCCATCTCTGTGCTGGACCTCGGTCAAATGTTTTCCACATCAAGCGAAATCTGCATAGCAAGTGTTCTGGCTTTATTCAGTGCCACAGCTTTGATTTTTGAATGAGTCAAACCTAGGGCTGGGCAATATATGGATTAAATTAGGGGTGGGCAACTGGCGGCCTAGGGGCCACATATGGCCCTCTGCCCCGCCAGTCATTTTCAAAAATCAGCAATAGTAAATATGAAAAAAACTCAAATTTCTAATCAAAATAATTCAATATAATCTTGAGTGATATTTTTAATGACTTTTGTAAGTTATTTACAACCTTACTTTGCTATTACAATGTCTCTAAATCGATTTCATGAAGCATTGGAACATTCTATCAAGTATTACTCAGTACTATATTTAAAATATGGCAGCAGCAAAATCTTTGAGCTTTAAAAATTTAGGAACACTCTTCATTTCATTGATTTGAAAATAGCTTCATCGACTGTAATTCCATGTATTTTGGCTACATTTGCTTGAATTCTGTGTCAAGTTCATTTAATCATACATAACTTTTTTTTGTGATGTAACATATGAATATTGGTATGCTAATTTTAGGATTCATTAATATTCTCTAATGGTTTTTATCCAACATTCTTTTTCCCCTGGAGAATTTCAGAAAATTTGAAACAGTGCGGCCCTCAGGCTGGGAAAAATGTTTTTGTGTGGCCCTCTTGGTAATGAAAGTTGCCCACCCCTGGATTAAATCGATTAATTCAAATTATTTTCAGCAGAAGATTTAAAAATTAAAAACCGAGATTTTTTTCATTCACTTACTTAAATTGTAAGTAGTTACAAAGTCCGAAAAAATACACTGAAATTTTAGATTTCATGATGGTTGGACTGTCAGGTTTTGCACAATCACTTTTATAGGCTTTTTTTTTTTTATTAGAATAAATATTGATCAGAGAGAAACATGTAAACAAGCTGTGAAAATCCCACAGCTTTCAGCGTTTATGTAGGCAAAGCTGCCTGCATTAGAACTACATAACCAACATTTTATGACACACTTTAATTTGAAGAGGGTCACTTGGAGTTTTTTTGCTTTGAGAAGGAAAAACATCGATTGAAATCGTAATTCGAGTTTTGTGCGGAAAAAATCAGGGATTTTATTTTTAGGCCAAATCGCCCAGCCCTAGTCAAACCTGACCATCTGTCAACAAACATTTCAGTTCTTCTACTCAGTGTCCTTAAGTTCATTTATGCAGTTTGACAATGAACTTTATTTCTTCCTTGTGTTCAGTAAAGCGAAATGAGTTTAAGAAAAATGTGTTGTGTAAATATTAAACTCAGACTATCTGGGTTGTATTTGCTTTATTTAATCTTTCTTCTGACATTATTTTAGTGTGTCAGTATTGAACTTCTTACCAACCAGAACTTGTTCACAGTATATTTTTTAGATTAGATGATCCTGATTTTTACAACAGTGATGAAAAAGGGGCTTCAGTGGAAGAAATAAAGATTTGACCGAGGTTGCACACTAACAACTTTCACCTCACCTTCACTTACATGCTCATCTCTCATTTCTTTACGTTCTTTCTAAATCACCTCTGGTCAGTCATATCCATAAATGTTTTTTGTTTTAATTATAAAGTGTGCATTTTTTTACCACCTAGGAGGTTTCCAGGTTGCAGAAACTTCCATGTCTTTTGTGCTTTTGCCTGTCATCATTTTTATCCTATACCTTTTCTTTTGTAACTAAACAGCCATTGAGGATTTGTATATGGTGTTGCAGGACAATAATTTCATTTCTAACAAACTGGGTGGTGTCTTGGAAATTCTTTCAGAATGTGGAACTATGGAGGAAATGCAAAAACATACACTTGTGTATATTTGAAACTGTTAACTTCTTCCATGTGAGCAAAGTCTTCCATCCTTGATACATATATAGTAGGGGTGTAACGAAATTTCGTGCCATGAAATATCGCAAAATAAAAAGTGACGAAATAAAATTCAAAGACGCACAAAATAAAAGCACGAAATAAAAAGCGTGAAGGGGCGCCGTGTGGACCTATTTTGGCTTCCCATGTAAAAGACGAGAGAACAGTGAGAAGATTGCGGACAAAACAACAACCGTGTGCAAAATATGCCGCTACAGTTCGCCGTATACTGCAGCGAGATCAACTATCATGATGTACCATGATACCCTTAAAAGATACCCTTTTTAAGAATATTAACATATCAAACATTTTATTTGTATATTTGTGTAAATCTGCATAAAAAACAATATTTAATTTTTGCATCTACTGTTGAGTTGACAGAATTTGATCATACTTGAAGATCAGAAGTATATGCACTGTTATAGGCTAAATATTATAGTTCACAGTTCAGACATTTATAGGTCTAAACTGCAGCTCTGAGGACTGCTATTTGTTTTCCTTTTCATTCAAGAATGTGGTTATCCTGATTGTTACAACAACAAAGCACTTCTTATGGAGATTTTGAGTTTGTATTTGCACTTTAGTCTAAATAAGGGGGGGAAAAAAACACTTTTTTTTTTCAAAGAGCATTTATTTTGTGCTGATGCAGCAATATTTTTGTATGTCTGCATTAGGAAGAAAATGAGGTTTTTGCACAACTTCCTACTGTTGGAGATTTTCATCTTTATTTTTGTATCGCGAGTATTTCGTATCGTGAGCCCTGTTTCGTATTTCATATCGTTTCGTGAGTTGACCATTTCGTTACATCCCTAATATATATACATGTAAGGTGTCGTAATTAAACCCAAAAGCGTCCAATGTAAACATTCAAGCCCCAATTCAATTGGATTTGGAAAGGAAGGGTGTGGTTAACATGCCCCTATCCCAGGTGTTTTGGAAACTGTTGTAGACATCAATTTCAAAATGAGTGAATATTTGCCAAAAACAAAGAAGTTTATCAATTTGAGCATTAAACATCATGTCCTTGTTTCATAATTTAATTTTTTTTTTTTATTTGCAAACATTTAACGAGACATACAAAGGATCAAAGTACAAAAGGAAGAATATGGAGTTGAAAATACATAAGATAAAATGACAGTTACAAGAGACAAAAACCAAACAGACAGACAAAAACAAAAACAAAAAAAATACGATTGTTATAGGAATAAAGTTAACTAAGCAGCGCAAATAATAAAACACAAATCGGAAAAAGTAGGAGGTATCAGTCACAAGTGTTCATAAAACAAAGAACACTGCTGTATAATTGAATTGAATTTCTTTTTTTTTTGTTTGAGCGTAATTTAATTTAAAGTTACTCTAAAAGAATAAGCAAATCATTATACTGCATTCTTTTTTTCATTTAAGTTTTACACAACATCCCAGTTTTGCTGAAATTAGGGTTTGTTTAAAGTCCATTCAATTTCTTTAATTGAGCTTTTCCAGAGATGGTTTAACAGCATGAAAAGCAGTTTGGTGGCTAATTAAGGCGAACCACCATGTAGGAATAAGGCGAGGACATGAATGAGGAGGCCTCAGGGCCAGCAGCAGGAAAACTGTCTGAACAGGCCAAGTATCCTAAAGGAGAAGGCAGGAAATGGGTCAAATCAATCAAACAAGAAGGGAAGCTTCTGAGAAGTTTTGCGTCAGGGCTGGGAAAAGTCTGAGAAGTGTGAGTGAGAAGAGGTCTTAATACTGGCTCAGTTGAAGCAGAGGCAGGATGAGTGGAAGACGGCTGTTGTGCAAAGTGTTCATGTTTTTTTGTCAATTAACAAATGCAAAGTGAAAAAACAAGTGAGAAATCAGATCTATATTTGGTGACTCCCCACTGCACTCAAAAAGAATCACTTCTTTATATGCACACTTACACAAAGTCAACAAATCTGATTGGATTATAGTCTATTAGAGACTATTATACCAAACTGATGCTGATGATCATCATTTTCATATGCAGGTTGAAACAGAGTCATTAACTTAAACTGAAACAGCTGCAGTAGAAGCCTGATACAGGGTAAGAAACAGCCAAACTCTGCTACCAAGTTGAGGCTGTGGAAGACTTTTATATTACAGATCATACACCATGGTAAGCCTGAGGAAAATAATAAGATACAAGGTAGTTATAATACATCAGCAAGGCCTCTGTCAATTCAGACTCTCTGGAAAAGGGGCAAAGAAACAGCCAATACTAGGAATACTTTTTTATATATTTGCCTGTATGTAATGCACATTGCTGGCTAATACTACAAGAGGGCGCAAACAATTACAGGCTGTATGTAACTACCCGTTACGTTAGAAGTAAACTGAAAACATGGTAATAATACAGAAAATAAATGAAAAAAACAATCATCAATGTCATTCAATATCAAATACTTATCAGCAACTGATGCCAAGTGGTCCTCACCATCTGCATCATCTGTACTCTATTTCTACAATATTTTCCTCTGTGTAATGTCATAATATCCTCGGTGTAATGACCTAATTAGTGTCCTTGTCAACTGATGACTGTCGGCCCATTTTGCAGATAGACGTAGTTCTTAAAGCAATTGCAAAAGCAGAGATTTTACTCTTCAGTGCTTCATTGTGAGTGTTTTTTGAACATTTGATGAATGTATATTAAAAAAAAGAAATGTTATTTTTGAATATACTGATCAGTAATTTTATGTGTAAGAAAATCCCGCTAGAGAAACTAAGCTAAAAGAAATGCACCCACAGATGAAGTCAGTCATGGTGTCAAAGTCAACTATTTACACAGTTACTATTTAAACAAATATACTAAAATTATTTCCCAAAAGATAATTTATTGGTTATCAGCTAGATAAACTGACATGTTAATGTCCCTGCAGACTCGCACATTGTTGAGAGGATGATTGAGGATCTTGTCCATCAGTTCACTTTTAAAAAGTTCTGTTATAGTAGTTCCTGCAGCTTTGTTGAAACCGTCATGTCTCCTCTTCCCTCTACACTAATCCTACCAGTTGGGTGGGACTGCAGCGCACGTCTAGATTGTGTTATTCTGGACAGTAAGCACAATGGATGCACTTAACCAAGGCAGGGGACGAGTGGCGGCCATTTCACATAGTCAACATTATTTTACCAAAGAAGTCATGCTAGTTTCACACAGCAACGCTTCCTTAAAGTGATACTATCAAAGTGTAGACTGAAGGTAATGCCAAACCATGTGAACTGATGATAATTACTGGAATATTAACTGTGTCTTATTTTAAATGAAGCCATCATTTTATTCTTGACAGTCTAATCTGCTTTTGAAGTTCATAAACCAGTCTGTTTCATAACCGGTTTCACCCATCACAGTCCATTATTACTAAAAAAATATATTATGTTTTTTATAAACCAAAAAGTGCAGCTGATGCATTGACAGATCTGTACTTTAGATTGTACTTAATAGATGTAACCTTAAACACTCTCTCGCTCTCTCCCACAGGTGCTCTGTCAGCGTGGAGATCTTGTTTGTGACTGCAGTGTTATTTATTTTCAAGACAAGTGTGGACCACCGTACTGGGCTGTGGCTGCAAGTGTCATAACATCAGTGACTGCTGTTGATAAAAGTGGACGTGTCGTGCGTTGGCCATGGATGTTCACATGTCAGATTATTTTTTTCTTTTTTAACAGAGGGGAGGGGGTGCTCAGGATACTGCCCAGGATAAAGATTTTTTTTAAAGTGGTGTTGGAACTTGAACATCTCTCCGAACAGCTGCGAAAACTGCAACAGGCTGCAAGTAGACACACATATTTTAAAGAACCAGATGCAGACACACATCAAACATGCATGCACACACAGACGCGCACACATATGCAAACACACGCTTTGACAAATCGAAAACCAAAGCCTGGGAAATGTTCTCCCTGCCATGCAGGGTAATAATACGTCATTAACCGCCATTTAGCTACAGTGGGAATAAAACTGGAGAGATAAACTCACAAACGAGGCAAACAAACTGCCCTCACTATCACTTCATTTCTTTTCCCCCTCTTTCTTTCTTTCTTTTCTTTTTCGATCCGGACCTGAAAGGATGCAACCTCTCTGTGAAAAGAGCAGAGCCAACTCAGGGCCCACGAGTGCAGAGGCTGCTTCAGGTCAGATTAAAATAAGTGACACTCGGGACATGCTGCGTCACCGGCTGACCTGGCCTCGCCGTTCCCAAAAAATGGTGCTTACACAGACTGCTTGGACTCTCCGAGGGTAAAAACCTGAGGGGGCACTGCAGAGACGGGCATGTACGGACACTAAAAGGGGGGTAGAGGACACTCAGGCTGATGCTTCTTCACTGAGAGATTGATGGAAAACTTCAGATTAAGGACGGAATATTTCAACTCTGATCAGGCTGGATTTTTTATTTGTCTTTAAAAACCAGCAGACTGCAAGAGCTTTACTCTCTGGTTGTCTTTTTTCGTTCATTTCTTTTCGTTTTTTTTACAGCCTACCAACCACTCAGATACTGTGTCCCAAGATTTCCACTGAGAATAGCATCTCTATTCTGTACTGTAATATATACATTTGTTGATATGTACATGTGTCTGAATGATTTCATGTTGCCCCCCTCTTTTCTTTCTGTGAATAGTTGCATTTTTCTTTAAAGTCTCTGAAGCAGCTTGAACAGTTGATTTATATGGCAGTTTATAAATGACCCAAAAAGAGGACAGATTTCTGTTTTATTGTAGTGATGGCTGCAAAGATGATTTATTCCCCTGAGATTATAACAAAAAAAGTTTGAATATGAATATGGAATAATCAGATATTCCCCTCCTGTTTTCCTCTCTTTGTTTCCATCTCACACAACCAAATGCCATCATCACTGGACTGTACAGAAGTAGTTACTCTTCTTGACCAGCAGGGGGTGCTGGTACTTCCTGAGTAGATGACAGTTTTCCCTTTAAAGTGACACAATCTTTTAGCAAACCTGTAAATACTTTCAGACTACCAAGCGAAATATCCTTATCAGCTCTGGTTGGATGATTGGTTGTTTGAAATTGAAAAAGCTGACCTTTAGTGTCATTGTACACTTTGTTATACAAAAAAAGGGAAAAAGCTATAGTCATAACCAAACATTCAGTCAGGTCTTTGTCCCAACAATACTGCTAATTTACACCCCTTTACTCTTTTTTACTAACCAGTCTGTTTTTGATACTAACAAACTTTCCTCAGAACAGGGGTGTGTCTGGACTTTTCCAAAGGGGTGGCCGGGCCCGAGCTCTGAGTTTGAGTGGATGATTATCATCTTCTGTGTCATATTAGTGTCTAAAAGATTTTAAGTTAACAAGTGTCCTAGAAAAATACATACAAATGAAGACAGGAATATGAGTTTGGCTCGTCGGTAGGCATCGATATAAAAAAAAAAAAACATTTTCTTTTGTGGAGAACATTTGTATTATTTTGTATTTTTAGTGGCACCATTGTTAAAACACTTACTGCAAGTAGAGCTGCAGCTGTTTTTCCTCTTAGAGATGCATGTTGCTTTTGGAGCAATATCTGTGTCAGCAGTTAATTGCGTAAAAAGATGATGATCAGTTTGGGCAGATATTACATTTTTTCACCATTATCTACTGCCAATATTTAAGCTGTGTAAAATACCCACAAATAGTCTTTATATTACAATATAATGTAGAGGGCTTTAATGGTTTACCTCATTATCACTGGATGCCCACTTTTATGAATAGTGTAGTTTATTGAAGAATAAAATGTTTTTCTTGCTTAACATTTGTTTCAACAGAAGTTGAGTGTCATCACAAAAACTTTTGGTATTGATATCAGCTGGTATTTAAATAAGTTTGGATATCAGCAGAAATCTAGTAATGTGCATCATCTGTTTTTTTACTACGACAAATAACTCTTTGATGGCACAGTATTTGAGTCAGAAGTAATGTGCACCTTTGATGAAAGCATCACTTTTAATCTGTAACATTTTTTTTCTCTTTGGTGAAGTTAATGTTACTGAACATCAGTTCTTAAACCTTCATTTACAGCAAATACAAAATTAAACACATGCCAGTTGTGTCTTTAAAGTAGGTGCACCAGACAGATACTATGAACTTTTATGATTGGTGTTATTTTCTATTTTCACTGCTGCAAATATTCACACCAACTTCAGCCTGTTCATAAAATAGAAAAACAGAAATGAGGATACAAATTGATGAGCAGAACATTCTTTGAATTAGCACAGTCAAGGAAGCCAATGATGTTGGTTATAAATTATTTTAATAGTTATTTATTTTGGTGCCATGTCAGCTGAAAGAAAGAAGGAAACACTTGTTTCTCAAAATTAGATGCATCAGAAAATGAAATTTTCCAAATAAATTTAATCTCAGAGCATCAAATATCTTCTGTCTCAAATACAATATAAGTAGCACTTCAGAAATGCAACCATTTATTTTTCAGGTTTTAAATATTATGGCCCTGATAGTAAGATAAAAAATAATCAAATATGAATTAATTCTCATAAAGTACATAGTAAAGAAGGAACCTGTCTTTTGAGTAAGGCATTATGGAAAATGCTAGTTACTTTAAGTTACTATGGTACTTTTTTTTTCATCAGAAAGAAATAACATTCCTATATAAATTCTGTATTTTTTGCAAGGGGCATTACAAGTTTTACACCGTGATTATAAAATGAGAAAAGGGTCCATCTCTAAAATACTGCAAAAAAAAAAATGCAAATTTTAGCCCAGATTTTCCAAATAAAACCATTTTAAGACAAATCACTGAGGTTAATATGTTAGTTTGATTCTGAATGAGCTATATGATAATAAAATATGACAGTGGTAATGGGTTTCCATTTTTGGCCTTAATGACCTCAGAGTTATTACTTTGATTACACAGGTACTATAGATCAGTTATTACAGTTTAAATTCTAATCACTAAGGAAAAAACTCATATTCTACCAAATTATGTGTTCTGTCCATGGTGAAGAAAAAACCAAAGCATACATGCCCTTTTTTAACCCAGACAGGAAGTAAAACAGCCCTGACATAGGCTAGTACAACTTTTATTTTTTTTTAAAAAAAGAGAAAGTCTCCAAGAACCATTTTTAACCTCATTCGTGGTTTTCTTTAAAGAAAAAGCAGAAGTAAAACTCATTAAATAATACCTTGTTGATTGAGGATCCCTTGACATCTGTAGTCTATTTCGTAATTAACTACATATTTGTGTAGAACATTGAATATTTTATTTTACAAAAGCAGCACTTTGTTGCTGTTTTCTACCTCTTTCGGATAAAGAAAAGAAGAGATGTATCTCAATGCCTTTATCGTAATATACATTTTGTTATATCTCTACGATATAACAAAGAAATATTCACATTGTAAAAACTGACTTTTAAAATGTTTTAAAATTCATAACAGAAAAGACTTAAATCTGTTAGAAAACAAAAGTATATTGAATTGAAACCTCTTGATTGCCAAATTAAATTTCACGAGTATAAATTCATGAAATTCCACAGACTGGGCTTGTAATAATTATTTTAGTGGGATTCCTTGGGCCCAGGCCACCCCACCCTCCCTCCTGGACACACCCCTGCCTTACAATGAAACAGGAGAAAGTGAATGCAACACTACGCCTGCTTCATGTCTCTCCTGTCAGGCTCACTTTTTCCACTCCCTGCAATATTTACAAGTGCACCGCGCTCTTCCCTTCCTACCTGAACGATTGTATCACCCCCCCTCACAGGTTTAGGGTGTCAGCGTCTCATTACATAGCAGACTGTAACTTTACAACCAACTCCATTCACTTCACCGAGGGGATTCAAGGAGACTATTTCTGTGCAAACTCAGCTAACAAGCAGTTGCCTTAAATGCGCTTTCCCCATCTTGTTTTGTTTTCTTCAGTTTTTCAGGCGGTTGATATTATCATGTAATGTAATGTACTGTAATGTATTGTATATTTTTTTGTTATTATTTAACAGAGTTTTTTTAATCTTTAACCTGTTTGTCTTCCAACAATTTAACCCCCGCCCCTACTTTCATCTAGATTATTAAATAAACAGAAAAATGAGCAATGCTGTAAAAAATGAAAATTAAAAAAGTTTAATGGCCTCTGACTGTACAGACACTTTCTTCATCTTCATTACAGGTGAGTCATGTGAAGGTTACTATTTAAGGTAAGGTCTTTGAATTCCAGTCCTTTACTTTCTTTGCACTCCTTTACTGTAGCCTTTCTTCCTCACAGTTCTTCTATCTGATGGTTAATTGTTCTGAGTACTCCACTGATTTAGGAATATGTTGGTTAGGGCTTCTTTTTTAAGGATAATAGCTACTGATGTCTGATGAGAAAGAAATACATTACTTTATTTAATATACTGCTACATGACTATATTATAATCAGACTCACATAATAATGGTTAAATCACTCATAATAGGATTTATGTTTTTTATCTCATTGATCCAGGTCAACCTTTTTACAAGTATTTTTAAAAAATAATTTTAAAAAAATCACAATAAAAAAGGTGTAAATTAAAGTCCAAATAAAAATGCAAATTATGAGATATTTGGTCCATAACACTTAAAGTCAAAAAATGTTATACCAGTCATAACTGCATTAAAACAATGAGAAGAGGAAAGTCAAAATAAGAGGATAGCCATGATTACATGATTAAATATTATTTGGGATGACTGGTGTAATTTGATACAGTAAGATGGTCAAAAATTCTGAATATATTTCATCATTAAATTTGACTTAAACATTTTCGGATAAAAGGTCCATATTTCGACATATTGTATTAGAATTATTAGATCAAAGTTGGAAAAGCTGGAAAAATATGACAGGAAAGTCAAAATAAAGAAAAAAAAATCAAGATAAGTTATTTGAGTAGATGGGCTTGGGAAATAAAATGACAACATTTTAATTAAAAAAATGACATATTCAGGCATAATTAGAGCAAAGAAACTCAGAAAGTGCAATTTCCAAATAATGAGAAACTACTTTTGTAATCCATAATCATGATAAATGTTGAAATTCTGTGATAAGTGAAATTAATATTTTCTTACTTTAGAGTAGTTATTGTCAACAGGACATTTTTACAAATAAAAGTTCAAATTAGGATGTAGAAGTTAAAGTATTAAGGGTACGTTATTATTACAAAATTAAAGCTAGACTCATTAAAAAATATTCTATGGAGGAAGAAGTTGACATCAAACGTCGATATAAAATGTTAAGCTTTTAAGTGAAAACCCCAAGATTTTAATTAAATAAATCATGTCTGCAGGTTAAATAGCCAAAATAACAATGTTGTTATTGAGATCAGACAAGAAGAGTTGATAAAGTAAGTTGTGATTATAAGTTTCCATTTGGACAGTCATTAAAGGTGTTGATATTAAAAGTGTAGTCAGTGATGTGGGAGAAAACGAGTGGAGAAGTTGTTGATAAACAAATTTAGACACGCCTCTCCCTTCATACCTCACCCCCTGGCTCCACCCCCGAAAGCTGATGGATGTGCATCGTCATGGAAACGGCCGTAGAAACTGCGTAGCTGACCAACGTAGCTAAGGTATCCCCAACTCGTCAGACAACTCGACTGCCATTATTGATAACAACACGACAACAGTACATTCTGGCAGATTAGATAATTAGATGAATGCCCGACGGCTGTTACTGTTATGTGAAGCACCACAAAGCTAATGTTGCTTACCTGTCCAGCAGAAAGACGGCGACATCCACGTCCGTTTTCAGGTCTTTCAATTGGCGGAGTTCCCTCCACCGTTGGAAAGCAACACCAATGTTGACCCG
This sequence comes from Scarus forsteni, assembly GCA_036419115.1. NCBI lineage: Eukaryota > Metazoa > Chordata > Actinopteri > Labriformes > Labridae > Scarus > Scarus forsteni. The sequence continues at coordinate 10,622,640 of JAZDUH010000130.1, read as the reverse complement.
GGTCTTCGCTCTTTTATGGTCATAGCCCTTCTTTTTCACTTTTCACTCCTCTGACCTTTTTCTTTTAGGCTGTTTTTCAGCCATTGCTACTGCACATATTGTATCTCTCTCTTACGCTAACTGTGCACGCTATGCAACCTACGACTCCCCCTCCCCCCTCTGTCTGATCTGGGCATGAGTATGATCGCCCCCTGGATGTGGGGGGTTACCCTGTTTTTGGTGACTCGGCCTGAGCCACAGTATTTACCTGCTGAAATTCAGAGCCAAGGCTGTGTATTGAAACCGGACTTTTTTTTCAACATGCTGTCAGTGGTGACATCTTGTGGATGGAGAGGAGAAATACGGTGAATTTGACAAATACTGCACTAGATTAGAAGATTAGAAGATCGCTCACTGCACCTTTAATATTAGATCAATCTATCTCTTCGTGGTTGTTCTCAGTCATGGCACCATAATAATTGTCATACAACCACACAGAGAGGAAGACCCTCGTGAAAATGAGATCTCAAAGAGGTATCCCCTCATAAAAGTCCATTCAATATAAACAAAAGGACAAATTTATGGCCTAGGCATCCATGCATTTATCACTATAATGAATTATTATTGTAACTTGATAAAAGGGGGAAAAAAGCTGCAGCTATGAATTATCATTTAATAATATTTAGGCTTAATATGATGAAAAGTCAATAGTCATCACGGTGAAACTCAGAATAACAAGATAGTTGAATTCATGTTGAAAGACCCTTTCATTTCTGTATCACGCCTTTATACTTGAATCATCAAATCTGAGCTGGTGAGTCTTTATTTCTTTAGGCTGATACAGAGGCTTCAACAATAATACTTTTATTTGAGGGCAGTATTGAAGTGTAAATTGAAAATGTATTATAATAACATTTTCTTTTTAGGTACAAAAATACTTTTAGAAGCTTAATTAACACTCTACATTCAGACGTTAAGCAAGTCGAGCAGGGAGGGCTGTAGTTGTCCCTGAAGCTTGTCTAACTGGCACTTTACTGTCTTGACTTTGTTCTTTCCTGCGGCAGATTCAGTCCAGAGTAACAGTCTGTCTTTTCACTTCGGTCCTGACTGTCACTGCCAAACCAGAGAAGAGGGGACAGGCCAGGTTTAAAACTGTGGAGCAGCCCCGTCACAGGACTCTGTCACAAAAGCACTTGTATCTATCATCTTCTCGTCACGACCACTGCACTCACTGAGGCTTCACTGTGTGCTGACTAAAGTGCTGCTCTCATAACACAAATCAAACAGGAACATGCAGTTTTCAATGACAAAACCATCCTACAAATGGAGTAAGTCGGCCTATTTTTTCCTCATTTCTGATCCCTCTAACTTTCTGAACACGTAATCCTCGATGACATATTTGTTGTGTGCAAATGGAAAGTGCTTCCTCTGCAGAAACTCTCTTGCGGCCTCTTCCTGAGCTCAGACCTTCATCGTAAACTCATTTGACACGTTTCAAATTCAAAAGGGTGGACAGCTTCAAGCCAGAGCTTTGATTGCGTGTTGCTGTGAATGACATGAAACCCTCCGTGCTCTCATGTGTTAGACTTGTTATCCCTCCTGGTTGTTGGACTTTACATGTCTGACAGAACATCCTTAGAGCCTCTTTAACCTGATTTCAGCAGCAGCTGGTCTGCAGCCAAAGCAGCCCGGCCGGATGCAGCTGCCTGCTCTGCTCCATTCAGCTGCTTAGCAACCCTGACCTCATGGTTAATACTTATTTAAATGTTGGGGACTGGAAAATCACTTGTTTGAGTTTTTCTTAGCGTTTTAACCAGAGCTACTGTTGTATGACTAAATTTCCAAAACAAGTCAGCAAATGAGTTCAAGGGTTAGAAAGCTGTTTTTTTTGTAATGTACGAGGTTTGAGTGATTCATTGTGACCTCTTAACAGGCTTTCAGCTATAAATACACTCAAATGTCAAGCTTAGATAATTTTAAGACAGATCTTGAACCTGATTTGCCCCTCTTAACTTTTGGGGACCTCACCCAGTTTAGGGTTTGTCACAACAGGTTGTTTGTCCAAATATTCCTTGTGTTTGTGGTGTTAGGACAGTTATTTATTTAAACTCCAGATGAGAGGGCCCATGATGGAATATCTGCTAATAGCATAGACTGTAAAAAACATGGACGTCAAGTCGCTGGACTTTTGTGAAGTCGACACAAAAACTGCTCCCCCTGGTGACTGGCTGCAGTATAGGTCAAATCTCCGTCTCCCCCATTCATCTGAACGGGCCGTAGTGAAACTTCAATCAATCAATCAATCAATCAATCAATCTTTATTTGTATAGCGCCAATTCATAACAATTGTTATCTCAAGACACTTTACTTTATCATACTTTGCTGTTATTAGAGCTTAAAAATGACCGCGGTTAACTGCACTGTTGTCAGTGCCTTCACCAATGATTATTGACATACGCTGTATGCTGCGGAGTTTTGCATATGGTCAGATTCTCTACTGGCTGCACAATGGCGGCACCCTGACGAGGGATATTATGGCTTCAAAACCGTTACATGGTAGAAGGCGGAGCCACGCTATCCAGTTCTTATAATACATCCATGGCTAATACTCATTAGAAAGCAAATGGGGAAGTATCACCAGCAACATGTTTTGTACTTTTGCAGCTTACAAACGTGGCAGCATACACACACGCTCTCTTGCAAGCTTATAGGCCCTCCCCCACCATCTTTTATCATACTTTTAGTTGCAAACAGGATGTTAAAGCTATGGAAGATTCAGCTCTCTAGTGGCCTCTATGGACAGTGAGTGTAACTGCGCTGTTATACAACAGAGCACCTCACACCAACGCCCATTTGTTGACATACAGAGGGAGGAGAAGTGAGCCGACAGGACGTCCTGAGAGACAAATGGCCCTTTTCCACTAGCACGCCTTGGCCGTACTCTACTTGGCCCTACTCGATGTGCAGCGTGTTTCCTCTAGCCTGGTACTTCCTAAAACAAGCTAGTTTTAGTACCTACTCTGCTCTGGTTCCAAGTGAGCTGCGTCGATACTAAAAGATGATGTCACCGTCTGCCGGCTACTGATTGGTCAGACAATGTCGTCATCGATGAGTCATGCTAGAGCGCGACGACCTAGCATGCTAGCGGTAGCTACCATTAGCTTACCCTCATACGTCTTTTTTTTGCAGCTCGATTGCTCTCGTCCTCGGCTTCATTCTGTTGTATAGCTTCCAAAACTCTCCTGTGCTTCTCAAGGGCTATTTCTTCTTACCACCTGCAGCCTTCTCCTGCTTTCCTTTTTTACTCGGTTTGTGACAAAAAGCCACAGATTGCTGTGTCGCGCTCAAAATGATGTCACCGCAGTGCTGCTCAGCTGTTTACAGCGACACTGCACCCCGTTGGGCAGGCGACTGGGGCTAATGGAAAAGCAGCACAAGGTGAGTAGAGTAGAGCCAGGTAGGGTCGAGTAGAGGAGAGTAGGGCTAATGGAAAAGGGCCAAAATACTCCATGTTGACTGACAAGGTACAGTCTGATCATGTTTCTTTTCGAATAAATCACTTTTCAAGTGTCAGTTGTTAGCAACATGCCCTTACAAGTCCAACAATAACAGGGCCAAATTGGGTCGGACATCCCTCCTCATCTTTCAGCTCATGCCAGCGAGTGAACGTCTGGCCAATGTTTATCCTTGTCGAGGCTTTTACCATGTTACTCTCCCACTTTCTTTTCTCATCTCTTTTGATAAAACTTTTCTGTACTTTGGGTTTTTCGCTGCTCCCGCCTTGATAACAACTCTATGTTTAGCTTTCTTTTATTTTTTTTTCTTTTTAAGGTGGTTGACATCCATCTCTTCAGTGTGTTACCGCCACCGTTTAACTTTCGCCTCAACTTTCGTCTTTTAGTGTGAAAGTGTTCCTACCATCCACCTTGAAGTTACATTGTGCCAGAGAAGGTGATACAGAGATGTCATTCAAGCTGCTGTAAGGTAATTTACCATCACAATGACTCTAGAAATATTATATTAGGATGGAAAAACTACATGGTGTTGCTTTAAAATGTCAGGGTAGCACAATAGAAGTTATTGTTTGGACACATTCGATCAAAAAGGAAATAAAAAAATGGACCATGTTCTTGTGGAAGCAGAAGTATTTGCTTCCTTAATTAAGGGAGGTCCAACTGTAAATTATACTTTGGTAGCCTGACCAATGCTGGTTTTATCCACTTTACAACATTTTTTAGAGAAAAAGCAAGTAATTAAACTTTTCCTTTGCAAACAGAAGACATTTTCAGCATAAATATATGCTGCTTGAGGAAGAATAAATTATGGACCGGTTGCAAAGCAAAAACAGGGCCTAATAAAGAGACAGACAACCATTCACACACTCCCCTGCTCCTAAGTGAGAGAGAAACAGTTTACCTATCAAGCATGCTTTTGTACCACAGGAGGAAGTTGGATGGCCTTACTTATTCATATACATTGTGTTAATTGCATTTTCACTGATAACTCTCATATTTGATTTCATAAACAACAGCAAAATTGATAAGTGGATGTATCATATTATTTGAGTCAAAAATTATTAAATCAAACACAATCCACTGAATCAAAAATCTGGATGACTCATCACACTGCTCCTGCTGCTGACTCACAGATCAGCCCTCAAACACTCAGTAATTTTTCTTTGTATTAAATCAAATACTTTGTATTTTTACTTGCATCTGAAAGAAACACAAGATACTTGTGCCATGATAAAGATAAGTACCCAATGCAGTGACCCCTGTCCCCTACATTGTCTACATACAGTATATTTCTGAGGAGTTACCAAACCACCACCGCATTACCACCTTCAGCTGACCCAGGCTCCATACATGCAAGCTCTGGGCAGTAGGGATGGAAATCTCCATCCCCAGGACGATACGATATGCATCTCGATTTGTAGGCTACGGTACGATACACTAACCATTCACATGAAGCATCTACCAATTCAGGATGATACGATTTATCTTCCTATCACAATGCAATCAGGATGCAATCACGATGCAATAATGATGCAAATCTGTGTAAATTCAACTCAACTTTATTGTTCCTTCAAGACCACTTCAGACCACTTACAGTAGGCTACTTAAGCAGTCAGGAGGTGTGTTTGTCAACTTAAAAAAGTAGGCCTATTTCACAAACAAGGACATAGGCCCACAGTGGAGCTCAGCCTTCAAAGCTGTCATTAACAATTCAGACTAAACATATAAACAGCACTTTGAAAAAAACAGCACTTTGAAAAAAACAGCACTTGCAGCACACTGAAAATAATCATTTTAAATTAAAAAAAATATATATATATAATAACATGACATCGGATTTTACCGATGCAAAGCTTTTACAAGGCGATGCATTGTGGTTTCAGCCCAGTTTCTAATCCGATGCACACCACTCCAACCGATGCAATCTACCATAGACCCTCGCAACGATGCACTGATTGCGCATCAGATAAAATGCCCATCCCTACTAGGCAGCTGACGTGCTAATAGAGCCTTCCCTAGTCCATAATCACCTCACTGAACAGGAAAAGAAAAGTACAATCATGAAAAATAATCCCCACTCACACTCTATAGAGAGGAAATGAGTGCTTTTGTCTTCTTTAGTATTCACCCACAGCTCTATTTATTTCTTTACTTAATGTTTATTTAACAGGGACGATACATACAACATTGCCACAGAAAATGGGAAAATGTGAATGTATATACGACCTGTAGCTTCAGCTAATTTGCGGCCTTTGTCCCTGGTCAGGATTTAGAGTACAATAAAATATACAGAATACAGATACAACTATACAAATACAGTAATACAGTGAATATAGTCAATAAGTACCATGAATAAATAGACACAGTTGTAGTAAATTAGAGGCTAAAACACAAGTTACATTTAACAATAAAGATTATAAAAACAGTATACTGATAATTACCTGTAAGAAATTAATGTTCACATTTCTGCTGCTGTCTAAGCTGCTGTTTAACATGTGCACTGAACATTTTAGGTTCTGTTTGACATTTAATTTCAGATGGTAAGGAATTCCATTGGTGTATGCCTTAAACTGAGAGGGAAGACTGCCCAAATGCTGTCCTGCACCTTTGGATTTTACAGTTTTGTTTTGTTATGTTCCTTGTTATTGTCCTGCAGCTGTCTGTCTGTAAAGTTCTGAGAGACATCACTTGTAGAGCCAGTCCCTTTAAGCACATTTAAGTAGTAAAGAAACAAAGGTGTCTTGAGTAAATCGGTTATTAAGTCTTTTCACCTTAATAATGTAAAGTCTTTTGATAGTAAAGTCTAAAGGAATAACTAAGTTTGTTTTAAAGATTTTGGAATATCTTATTGGGCCAAAAATCACATTCTCCAGATTATGATTCATACAAACACAGACACAGATCACTTTTTTTATTTTGCTGTCTGAAATGAAGGTGAGCCAGGGCCTGTCAGACCTCAAGCATTATCATCCACCATTTCACTCCTATTGACTTGTCTGTGTTACCGTGGCCCACTTACCTACTTCTACCACAGTCCCACTTGCCGTGAGGCCTTTTGTGCCAAATCCATGAGGAAGACTGTGGATGAATTTGCCAAACTCCGTCATATGAGCCTTTATTTCATCACACTTGGATGAGCATGCTCTTCAGCTACTGGCAGCATGAGGGTTTAGACTTCTGGGGGACATTTATTTCACTAGTCAATCTACCTTGCATCCATTTTTGATCTAAGATGGGAGGCATGTTATTGTGCTTTGTTCTTTCCTTGCTGCTGTTAGTACTTTAAAAGCTTCACTAAGTCAGAGTAATCTGTTTCTGAGCTTTATGACCAAGTTCAGCTGATTCATGCAGAAAGGAAATAACCTTTGCTAACATTCTTCTGGAAATAACAGAAACCTCACAACATGTGTTTTATTTGAATAAATTAACCTTTTTTTCTGTCACTTTTAGGGAGAACCACAAATAACTTCTCCTTATAAAAGAGGAGCACTGGTTACATTTTTCTGGTTTTGCAGGCATGACATTGAAAACCAGACAGTCTGTTGCTGATGGCTCTGCTACCTCCCAGTCAGTCTGAACCACACATAAACTGGCTCCAGTTTGAGACAGGCATCTGCATCAGCCTCTGAGCACTGTCCTTGTTCTCTCGCTTAACTCCCTCCCTGTCATCTCAACTGGCTGGTGTCACTATTTAAACATGTGGCAGGCCAAAACACCAAGCCGCTGCATGCCTGGCAATCAAAAAGAGCCCCCCCCTCCCTCAGCATTATTTAGTGTCAAAACACAAGTCACGCTCTTCTGGTTAAGGACAGCCATTTCCCAAAACAAAGACGGTTACAGAAGCACTAACTTTAAACAGGCTCTTGGCGTAGCCACAATCTTTGATGCTTTAATAGCATTCATGAGAGTGGGGACATTTTTCTGCTGGCAAGTCTGGAGCTGTAACAGTGGAGCACGGCAGAGTGTGTATGGAAATAGAGCTACTTATCATATTCTACCCAGCTCCAGTAGTCTGCAGAAAAACTTCACTAATCCTGCTTTACAGAAAAAGTGCCATGTCTCCCTTTTCCCCCTCTCATGCATTTTGACATATGGGCTTTCTGATTGTCAGCAGAGAATCTGTACAACGTGCAAAATCAGCCCCTGTGTGATAGATAATACATGTAACAGAAATCTACTAGAACCACTGCCTGGCAGTAATATGCCTCCTAAAGCTTTACAATATTCAGACAGTAAAAAGATCAGTGGTGGCTCAAGAGGAGGGGATGTGGTGGTTTTGTTCATTCTTGAGTCAGAGTGGATATGTGTGCAAAGTTACAAGAAAACTCCTGAAAGCTTTCTCAAGATATTTCAGTTAGAACTAGAAAAGCATTCGGAGAGCACAGACCTCCGCCAGCGCCACAGTCCTCACCCATATTGTGATTTTCACCATAAATATTGGTCCTACCTTTATTTCATCGAAACATTTAGATTCCTTGACCATGAAAACATACCATTAGCAATTGGATTCAAAATGATATCTATTTAAGTTCAATAGTTATTCACAAAAATCACATTTTTCGTCATGGCGGCTAGACGCTGATCCGGATCAACACCAAAATTGAATCAGTTCTTCCTTTTCCCATGCTGAACATTTCCTGAAAATTTCATCCAAATCCATCCATAACTTTTTGAGTTATTTTGTTCACGGACGGAACTAACTGTGCACTAATGTCTATATTGCTCATATTATCATGTATGTTTTTAATGTTGTTATGTCTGAATGTGAATCCGCTGCAAACCAAATCGCCCTTCAAGGGACAAATGAATAAAATGAACTGAACTGAACTGAACTGAACTGAACTGAACTGAACTGAACTGAACTGAACTGAACTGAACGGACGGACGGACAGACAAACAAACTCTCCCGAAAACATTGCCTCCTTGGCGGAGGTAACTAAGGGATAATTATTGGTTCCTGGTTACTGGTTAGAGCTTTTCACGTCAGGAGACAGAATCAAAGGCAGACTGGTCCAAGACAGCTGGACAACCCAGAGACATAATGCCATACAACACAGATCTTCGTTACGTGACAGCAAAGTAAAAAAAAAAAAAGAAATATGTACAGAAATTTCTTGTACTTCTTCACATATACAAGCAAAGGAAAAACAAATTCACTTTTTGTCACTAATGTGCTTTCCTGTTTTTTAGGAGTCATGCTATTGTTTATTTCCCATACAAGAGCATGAGGATGAGGATACTCGCCTGAAGTCTGTGCCCGCATGAAGCCCTCTGCTGCCAAGAAGAAAAAAAGAAACCAAAAAGAAAACTTTGGTTTCATTTCACTGATGACAGCCTGTTAGATAAGACCTGAGGGTGAGTTCTGTTTGAAAAGTCTGTAGCCTACAGTGTGACTGACCTTGAGACCTCGGTCTCTGAGGGCTTCTTGTCTTTTTATCACTCTTCTCTTGTTCACACGCACACACACTTTGCACTTCACTGGGATGTGAAAGGGAGTTGGTTGTCACTTCTAACCCATATGAGGAAACTTAAGCCAACAAGCAATATCACAGGGACCCCAAGCACGGGTTTGTCCTAAGGCTGGGAAATAGATTAGTTTTCATATTTTGGATTTGAGCATCAATACTTTAAAAAATCTATTGGTTTGGTAGAACTTGATGCATGACATGTTTGTGGTTAAGTAATATTGACACCTGTTTGATTGAAAAGCATTGACAAATTTTCTTAAAAATGTTTCAATCAAAAAGAGCAGAAAAACTCTGTTTCTTTCTTTCGCGTCCCCCCATTGAGATTACAATTTTATTTCTGCCTACCAACCACGAAGTCACTGAAAGGGCAAAATGAACACTTGAATATTTTATCCTTCTTTTAATATCAATGTTTAGACGCAAAAATCAGTTGTGTTTATTTGACCTTATAGAATCCACATATAAAATATGATTATTTTCTAACCAACACAACATTATTATTATGACTCAAAAAAGATTTCAGTCCAGAGTTTCAACTTAAAGCTCAAACAAAATACCACGTTTGACATTAAACAATACTAACCAAAGATTACCAACAAAAGACATTTGAACACATCTCACAATGACTGTGATATCAATCCCACCTTTGACAAAGAAAACCAATCACGGTGCAGGATTTTGTTTTGCACTTGGGTGGCCAATCACAATTCCAGGTGGACCAGGCCCCAGTTTGGTCATGCCCCTGTCTAAAATAAGCACACTGCCTTTGGGGATTGCTCCCCACTGCTTGGGAACCACTGCTGTAGTCTAAAGTTGTTAACATTTCTTTTCCTGACAACTTCTAACGTTTTTCAAAATAACAATATAACAGTTAATTTCATGACTTGTGGTACCACAAAGTCTAACATTGCACATCTCTTGCTGAAATCAGTGAAGTCAGTGCTAAAACTAGAGACTGTATAAATTGGACAAAGCCAGAGAGATATGAGCCATTTGTTACTGAAAGGTGCTTTTGATTTCAATCACTGGCTGCTCTGATGAACAAATGCTGTCCAAACTAACATCAGAACAGCAAAGGTAACAAGAAGTAAAGGCTGTCTACCAAACAGTGACACTACCCGAGCTCACAGTTGTCTTAATCCTGCTGATGGATATGCATGACCTAAAGTTTTTATAAGAATCAGTATGAGCAAATGATTTTTACTACTTATAAAATGCTTCCCATATAAAACAAGGCGATAATATCCAAGTTAGTCTTCATATTTAAACTATGATCACATTGTGGGCAATAATGTTAGTAGTACTTATAGCAAATCATCTTTAATCAAACATTGAGCCTGGCAAAAAAAAATGTAACCAACATGAAATAAAGGGTATTGTTTTACCCAATAAAATAAATAATTGATAATCTAATGAAAAAAAAAGATAAATAGTCAAACCTTACCTTTCACTACACTCGACAAAGCAAACTGAACTTACAGTTTTAAGCTAGGACGATAGATTTAATGGAAAATTGATGACATTTCCACAAAAAGAAAGCAATGAGGTTGTTCTGCTTTTCATTTTTTTATCTCCAAAGCTCTATGCATTTTTTGTACAGGAGCAAATCCAAAGAGCTGCATTTACTCTCTTTGGTCTTTGTTTATAAGTGCTATATGGACAATTTTGGATGTGCTGAAATGTTTGCATGACAAAATATTTCCGTCTTCGCTGGTGTAAGACAATTATAACATGGAAAATGTGATGTGAATATAAGTGGGTCTACAAAAGATGAGATTAATAGCAGCACAAAAAAAAGAAGTCCATTGGGTGATGCTCAAGCAGGGAGAATAATAAATAATGTCAAAACTTTGGTCACTGTCTTGATGATAAAACATGAGGGGGAGGCCTGCAAACACAGTCGGACCTTTACGACCCCTCTCCAAGAAGTAAAACCTGCTGATTTATGGCTCTTACATAACGTCATGTCTGTTTGCTGAGTGCCTCCTGCCTCCCTCTGTAACACTCAGCACTCTCTCAGTTTGAGTCCTGCAGCCTGAAAGCTGTTCGTCTCCCTCTGCTGCTGACACCCTCCTGTCTCATTTCTGATGGTGTCAGAAATCTGCACAGCAGGTGACTCAGGTGGGTTTTAAAGCCCTTAGACAAGCTAGTGAGGGAACACCAGCTCCTATCAACTCTGTTTGGACGTGATCTTCTTTGTGTGTGTTGCATGGATCATCCCAGCAGTCTGAAAACCATCTGGTAAACTTTGCTTCCTGCAGACTGTCCAGCATAGGCAACCCAGGAGTCTGCAATGGATGTTTTAGATTCATCCCTGTGAAGGAGCACATTATCCTCTACAATCAGTCAGCTTATGTCTTTGTTTTCACAGAGCTAATATATGGATGAAAGCATTTTTAATTACAGTTATACTAAAAATCTCCAGGTTTTACAGTCTGATTTTCCAACATCAGTTTAACAAAGTACATTCATCCTTTAAACTAACTTTGATAGTTATTTCCCAATGTCTTTTCCATATTCATTTTCAGATGAATGTTGAATAACTTTTACAAAATTTTTATAATTTTGGTCATTGGTTTAGGTCACTATTTTCTATCAGACACTTGTATATCCTTTAAACCTAAGAATATTTGAACAAAAATAGGCCTGAATTGAACTCAAGTTTTTTCCACCCAGACATTTCCTTCTACTATGTTGCCCACCTGTATTTCCCCCTCCCAACTACAGTGGCCCTGAAGTGCAAATAACAACAGCAAAGGACTAAACACAACAGCAAAGGACTAAAACACTATGGCCAGTAACTTAACACAACAACAAAGAACTAAACACAACGGCAAATACCTAAACACTTGTAACGTTTTTGCAGGTGCTGTGTCCTGTTTGCATCATAACTGATGGCAGGATATACAGAAGTTTTCTTTTCTTTTAATTTTTTTTCTTAATTACGAGGTCCTGATCTCATAATTAAGAGATACGTTGTCTTTTTTTAATGTGGTGAATACAATGCACTTCTATGGCAGGGGTCTGCCATCTTTCCGATCAACAGAGCAATTTTCCATTCATGTTCTGAAGAACCCATTCATTTAATTGTTTTGGTGTTAAAATTCTACATCTTATAACCTTGAGAAAAAATATAAATGGCCTCAAATGATCTTTGTTGTTACAGGCATATTTGGACAGGGTTCATGACCCAGTGGTAAAACTTTGCTAAAACTTCCAAATGTTCAGCTTTGTTTTCAGAATATTTGAGATTTTCCAATGTTTTTAACTTATTGAATATTTAACTTGGACTATTAATTTTACTGAAGTGCAAACTGAAACAATCATTTACCTTATTTTAGTAAAAGACAATTAAACAAATGTTTTTTTTTGCTTTTCTTGCATAAAAAGGAGACTTATTTTGAAAAACAACCCATAACATCACTGTGTTAGCTCCGAGTAGCTTGTGTACTTAGATCTGTTTTTTTGTTTGTTTGTTTTTTATCTGGTTAAGTTTTTTTTAACCAGTACTTTTTTGCTTTGTCCTGTGTTGGACTTGGTTACATTTGTTACAGCATCTGAGCATTGAGTAAAAAAAAAAAAGAAAAACTAAACTGATCAAGGTTTTTTTTTATCAGCCAGTGTTGTCAGAATACAAAAATGTCATTTACATGTAAGTTTAATGATTTAATGTCCATCAGGGTGAACAGATACTGTTTATTATTTGTCCATTATGATGATGTAAAACTGAATCTGAGTGTAAGAAAAGTCCTGCAAAATATTTTTTTTTACTTTTAATGTTGTTAGAAGGGGCTAAGGGGGCAGAAGATCATGACAAATGTTACTAAACTCTCAGTTCACAGAGAACTCTCTGATTTCACTTCCTGGAGTTTGCTATGTAATAGCTAAGGAACCTTCACCTACATGGGGTTTTTTTGCTCATCACAGGGGAGATGACCGTTTTGACAGTCCCCTCCACAGCCTGTAAGCTCTCCTCTCCCTTCCCATCAGAAATTGTTTGGGCAGCCAATCAGCAAAAAGGCACAGCCTGCCCCTCAAATCCAGTGGTTTCCAAAGGGGAGGGGAAAGGATCGGCATTTTTCTCTAAAGGGATGGATTTTTTTTGTTTTCAGTACCGCAGCTCAGAAGTGATTGAAGTCATGATGTAAACAGACAGGACGTGGGACCTTTATAGCCTAATTACATATCTCAGGACACATTTGTACTCAGTAGTTTTATTGCTGTGGTCAAACAAAGATAGATGACATACAAAAACACAGACACTAATTACTATTTCACTCATCACTCTCCAACTGTTGTTCCACAGGCACGTCACAAAAAATGTTCCCAGAACACCCAGTACTGGGTACATTTTATATTATTATTATTATTATTATTATTATTATTATTATTATTATATCCTTTATTTAACCAGATAAAATCCTAATTGAGATTTAAAATCTCTTTTTCAAGAGGGACCTGGCATGGCAGCAGCAGACAGTTACACAATAAAAACAACAAATACATTCAGACATCAGCACATTGAAACCAAACTGTTCTGGAAACACCAATTCAAAACAAAATGAGAAGCAGTCAAGAATTGAAACAGTCACATTGTCCAAGGCTAGCTTTTTCCCGGTCCCTTAACAAAGTCTTAAATTCACCAACAGTGACCAGTGACATGAAGTACATTCACTATCAATTCTCACAGTACTTTACCTTTACTTGAGTAAAATTGTATCAATTTAAGTATATTGAACTCGAATACAGTATAGCCTATATATGTGGTCTCTTTCAACCCTCGATTATGTAACCAAACAGGATTTTCCCCGTTTTTTTAATCATTCAGAGATGTATTAGAATTTTTTTCTTCAAGACAGACATACCATCTTGGATATGCTAAGTTGTAAGATTTATCATTTAAACCATTTAAGATATAGGTTTAGGTGAAAAATGAACTTTTTTTTACCAACTAAATGCTACTACAAGATAAAAAAATGTTGATTTTAAAGGGTGAATGATAGGTCAGGACTACCTGCTCCATGAACCTGTAGTGTCGTCTCATCTCTGGCACCACACTCGCGCGCGCACGCGTCCTCACGCACGCGGCGCTCAGCAGTAGTTCCTCTTGTCTCTCTCGGTCACTGTGCAGGGCTCCAGCATGGCAGAGCGCAGGGGAAACCGAGACAAGGCGGAGGCAGAGGAAGACCTGCCGGTGTATCTGGCCCGGCCCGGCACGGCAGATCAGGTGCCCCGGCAGAAACACGGAGGCTTGTTCTGCAGCGTGGAGGATGCCTTCGAGTGTAAAACCATAGACTTTGACGCCCTGAGCGTCGGACAGAGGGGCTCCCGCACCCCGAGGACCCGCAAACGTGAGCCCGGTCAGGATGCGAGGAGCCCGGGGAGTGAGGGCTGTAACAGTCGCTGTAGTGACTCCACCATCAGCCGGGGCAGAGGAGGGGGAGAAGTGCTGCAGGATCTGGGAGAGAAGGTAAGGGTCCAACTTTTCTGAGAGGCAGCAGATGATGCAGCATGTGGACACGAAATGAATGAGGAGGGATGTTTCTGACATCTTCTACTCAAGTGCTTGACAGCTTCAGATAAATGTCATTGTGCATTAAAGAGCTGGTGGAAACTTTTTGTTAGTTATGGGGTAGACTGTGTTTAAAAATAAGTCTTCTATATGAGGCACAAAACAATTCAGAGCATCACAATATATGATAGGGCTATTTCCATACATTATTCACTGTCTGGGGTAACTGTCAGAGTGAATTAAAAAAAAAAAAAAGAAAATATTTGTAATGAGTTATAGTGTTAAGTCATTATTATAGTAATCTAGACCTCCCTCATAAAACCCCATAATAAAGTTGAAATTATACATGTGGTGCATGCCCTATTTCACTTGATTTGATTTTCAGTGATCATTTTGTTTTTAAAAAAATAAATATAATGTGTCCAGTAGTGCACCAGACAGCAAAATCTTCCTCCTCTCAATATTTTCCAATCCCTGTTCTTACTATTTTAGAAGCTTGTCTTATTATTAAATCTATTATGTCAATTTCTGCATTTGCAAAGTCTCATGTTTTGTTTATATGAGAGTTACAGCATCAATTTTCAGGCTTCAAACCTTGCAGCATACCTAACTATGTGAAAGCTGGATTAACACAACAGTTGTTGAATGATTTAGCTGTTAAATGATCCTTGACCACCTTTACAGCTCCTCATGTACAAATGCTCATTGCATAATAGACATAACACCTATACAGGTAATTCATGTGTATAGCATAAAACACTCATTTCCAAGCTGAACAGTTTTATTTGCATAGCATATAAGGGAAATTGGAGAATATTATAGTTCCTGCAAATAGTGAAAAGGATATACTCTGAATTCGGAGTTAGTATCTTTTAATGTGTTTGATGTGAATAGTCAATCAACACTTGAGGAAACTGCAAGAAAAATGTTCTGCTGTAGAATAGAGGGGAGTAAACTACTATAAGCATAACCACTGAACAGAGACAGAAGTTTTCATGCATTTAAATATAAGAAATGTGTGATCAAAATTTTTTATAATGTTATTTTTGTATTTTGCACATCTTTTTATGGAGAGACTTGATCATTTAGTAAGAAACAAACTTTAGTGTGCCATCTCTGAACCCAGCAGTGAATGTATTTGGGTGTGAACATAGAAAAAAAAACCCTTTTTCTGGCCCAGACTTCAACATAAATCTTATAGAAATCATTGATAATATAGTTTGGAGAAACTTTAAAGCAGTTTAAAGTATTCACTGTCCTGATTACATTTTAAAAGCTCCATCTGTTGAGGCAATAAAATGACTAATGCTATGCTGTGATGTATTTGCAGCCCCATAACCCTGAATTTACCGGATCCAAAGTTTTTCAACGGGAAAACCACAAAGCTTCAAACAAATTCAAAACAAAATGTTATGCACCCCTCAATTACTTTCTATAGGATGTTGCATTCAGGGGTAAAACTTATCCCATGGATATGTAAAACAGTCCATCTGATCATCTGATGTGTCATGTTACCAGCCTGAATATCAGGATACACTCCCATTAGTAAATTAAAACACAGACATTTGCCCAAATCCCTCCGATCCATGTCCCAAGCAAGTGTCAAGTCATTTAGTCTAAGTCTAAAGTAAGTCCCAAGTTTTTTCTATTGTGTGCAAGTCAAGTCTAGTCGAGTCACAAGGTTATGTCAAATCAAGTCAGCCACAGGTACTCAGGTCAAGCCGAGTCATAGGTTATATCAAGTCAAGTTCCTCACCATTTTTCCCCAGCCCTCCCAAAAAGCACTCAGGTTTATATCCTGAGGAAAGAAGCCTTATCCTCCTAAAGTCAATTTGAAAAAAATAGCATGTAAACTAGTCTTCATGGATTAAAGCAGCATAAAGCTGTTAATTTATCCATTACAACATTACATGTCTGATCATTTAGACCGAGGTCGATGGGAAAGGCTACATTTATTAAAGAAATGGCATGTTTGATACAAAAAAGTTTATTTGGAACATTTTGCAACATTTAAGTTGCAGGCTCAAACTGCTTTTCTGACATTTTTTCAAGTGTATTTTTTAGAGGTAGCCAGAATAATACCTTAATAAAAAACAAAAAAAGTACAATGACAAAAAAAAAAAAACATAAGCCACAATTTTTCTGACTCATGGTTGTCTCATGTCGAGTTGAGTCTGGGGTCGTTGTCTCCCAAGTCCGAGTGGAGCTGCAAGTCGACAAATTAGTGACTTAAGTTCACTCGAATCTGAGTCCCTATGTCTCGAGTCCAATTGTCTGTTAAACCTTCTAATTTCATCAAATATCACCCTGTCACTGTCACAAAACACATACAAGAATCACTGTATCATTTTAAAAAATGATATTGATATTTTCAGTGTTATATTTGGATATGTTTTATGTAAAAATAGTATACCGTATGTGATAGGGACTGATCTGTCTTTTATAATTAAAAAAAAAACACTTGCTGTTTTTTAGACTGTATGTAGATTATGTATGACACGTACAGAGCTGTAGAGTTTTCATTGTTTCAGCTCTTTGACATAAAATAGGTTTGCTGCTTGCTAACATGAAAGGATGATAAACCAAATGAAGGTCCAACAGATGCTTCAAACGTCAAAGGGGGAAACTGCCACTTCAGTGTGGCCACTATCGTATCAAGTAAACAGTACAATGATTTATCCAAACACCAGATGCAGATGTTGGATCTCTCGTGAGACACAGGAGAATTTAAAGTGTCAAACATTTTTCTCCTTCAACAAGTTTACTCGTGGTGGAGAGGTGGGGTACACCCTGAACCAGTCACCAGCTGATGACAGGGCCAACATAAAGAGACAGACAACCATTTACGCTCAGACAGAGTTCCCAGAAAAGCCCACAAAGACACAATGAGACCATGTAAACTCCACACTATGGATGGAAAGTGATAAGATTTTATCAATACCAGTGTTATTGACAATCTTGCTTATCAATCCAATTCTTTAACGATTATTGATTGATTCCTGCAGATTTTCCGTGTGGGCAAATGTTGGTCTGTAGATTTTCAGTGGCAACAATGTCAAACATGCGTCACAGCATAGATAATTACTTCTGCACGTTGCTGTTTTTCCACTTACTTAAGGTTGTGAAGTTGTTGCCTTTTGTAAAAACATAAGCCACAGTTCTGGCTGCATCTGAACCCTGTCAGTGGAAGGAATTGATAAGGGAGCTGATTAGCAAAAAGACTCATAAGCTGTTAAAGATTCTCAAATGGAATTGGTTTTCGATTCCCATCCCTACTGCACACAGAATGACCCTGGTGGTAGTGAAGTTATCCTCAGAATCAAATTATGAAATTTGATTTTGGCGTGCTGGTAAACACTTTGTTTCATCCCTGCTCAGAACAGGCTGTTTTTGTGTACATTTTAATGAGGTGTGTCTGACCACACCCCTTCCAAGAACTGAATATGGCTTTGGATTTTCAGCCCTGTGCTCTGATGTTTACTGTGGCTGCACAGACATGGTTAGTTTTGTTCCTTGTTGGATGTGGGCTACACAAAGCATTATATAGATATTTATTTTGCATCACAACTAAAAAACACCTTATGTGTTTTTTGTTGTATTTGTTAACCATTTAACTACCAGCTCAACTGTTGATCAATTCATCATGTCATCAATAAACAGGTATATTTAATGTTTTAAAAAAACTTAAATCAAATTGTTGTCTGAATTAACTAACATTTCAGGAAACAAAGAAAACTACAAACAAACAAAAAATAAGATATTTTATGCTGTGGGATTTAAAGGTTTAAAAAGCTAACAGTTGATTGACGCGGTGACAAAAAATTAAGAAATATTTGGCAAAAATCGATTAGAGAAGGGAGAAAATTTTATAAATTAAACAACAATCAAAAATAGCTTAAAACAGATTATATTGAGTTTAAAAACACCAAAATGTTTTGGATTTATAATGGATTTTGTCTGATAAATCATATCGGTAAATGGGTACGTTTTTTAAAATAATAATGTTGATAATAATAATAGATTTGATCTTTTAAATCTTTAAAGCCCGCACAAAGAACATATTAGTTCTTTGGGTTATTTGTAGTTCATTCTATATCCTAAAACACTGTCAGAAACAATGACATGTTTTTAACACATTAAATATTCCTGAATTTATTGACCTGGGAGTTAAAGGGTTGAGTTAGTAGCCAAGGTTGAGATTTCATGTTGTGTAGATGGCTGTCTTAACAAAGAGCACTGATGGGACCCATTCTTTTATTATATTGTTTTTTAATGCAACAAATCTTCAGTTACCCTACCATTCCCACCTTTAAGATACTACCTGTTTTATTACACATCATAAATACAAAAACAAGATACTTGTGCAAAAGAATATGGTATTAATCAGCATATATCTTCAAAATTTCTAAGGGGCCTTAAAGAATAAAAAGAACAGATAATTGCTACAGCTTACATTTGTATTAAAGGATATCTAGAGAGAAAGTCAATACATCTACCATTGATTGGGTCTCTTCTGGCACAAAAACAAGGATTCATGTGTCTTCCTCTCTCCCTCTCTGTCTGGTACATGCCCACCCATGCACACTAACAGCAGTCAAACACAATTTTAGCTGAGAGAGGAGGCTGTCAGACAAAGTTTGGATTGTTAATTAGCCATTGCAAGACTTGCACACACACTCATGCTTAATCTTTAAAAGCATAAACAGCATAAATGAGGTTTTATGACGATCAGGAAACACTTAAACAATCCGCAGTAATCTGATGTAACACAATACATCATAAATTAACAGGAAACAGGTAAATTGAATTCTCCGCTTTAATGCAGCAGATTATCTGTCTGACAAAGTGGTCTGAACCAGCAGAAGAGGCCGTGATTCAATGTACTTCTGTTTAAAATTCAAGACAACAAACACTTCCTGTGTGTGTTTGTCTCTACTTCTTAGTCAGCCCTTGTGAAATGAGTTTTTTTAATGACTGTGGCTATAGAATCAAGCAACATAAAGAAACACATTAACGAGAGAAGTCAGAGATAATCACTCTTTTATTTGACTTTAGTTTGAATCCTACAGTCACTCTCGGATGATGACGCATGCCCCACTCGTTGTTTCTGCCTATTGCATAGTGCTTGATTCAAGTCCCATTACATAAAACAAAACTGTCTCCTGTTGTTTCTGCTGTGGAGGCAGATCTTTTTTTTTCTCCATTTCTTGATTCACAGAAAACTGAGCAATAAGCACTGATGGACCTGTTAAAAGGCAAATTCTACAGGACTGATTTGAGTCAAAAGTTCTCTTTATCTTATGACTGTAACACAATATCCACAGCAAACCACAATTTAGGACATATAATCTTTATTATATGTGTTTGTCCCCATTTAATTTGAAGCCAGCCAGGCAGCAGATGCTGAAGGCCAGTGGTTCACTAGTCTAGACCCAGAGACCCACCACAAATATTTTTAATGAGTAATCTCAACTAGGAATGTAAATTATTGTCTGTCTTTTATCGGCATTTGCAGATAATTGCTCTAAATGTAAAAATTAGCTAATAATCAATGTTTTATTAAGTGTTTTGATATTTTTACGCACATATTGGCCATATATGTCCTACTTATTGGCTGTCACATTGGCAGAGCACAAATGTATCATAATGGTTTACCTCATCATCACTGAATATCCACTTTAACAAAGAGGTACCATTTATTAAAGGAGACATATCATGATTGTTTCTCCTTTCACTATGCCAGACTAGGATGCCTGTAAAGCATTTCTGCCCTCAGTACAAGTCATTTAGTTCCTTCATTGCCCCTCAATAGCGTTCTCAAAATCCTCATTTTAGGCCATTATGAAGCTCTCGTTGAAACGCTCGGTTCTCAGGCTGACCTACAGTTACCTCGCAACGTCACAGCCCTTTGTGCTCTGAATGGTCAGTTTTATCAGAGCTGCCGAGAGGGTTGAGCCCAGCCTGTCCTTCTTCTACTGTATTTTCCGGCAGGCTCAAAGCAGCGACCGCGTATTGAGTCCCCCTACAGGCCAGAGCTGGTAATGAGTGAGTGTGAGCTAGGGAGCTATATACTGCTGGTGGGTGGGTGTGTTCCTCGGTGACGGTTTTGTGGCTAACGGACATCACAGAGGAGGAAGTGTTTTATCAGATTACTCCAATAAAAAGAAATGTACCTCGTGTCGTCACAACGATTTAAATCTCGCGGACATCTCGCAATGACCTATTTTCAGAGGCATCAAATCTTGTTCTAGGATATCAGAACGAATACAATATCTCATTTTTTGAAAATTAAGGGGGTGTAAGGTCTTGTTTTCAAATTTATTATATTATATGTAAGTATTAAATCATGCATTAGCATGATATGTCTCCTTTAAGGATTTAAAAGATGTTTTCCTCATATTAACATCTGTTTCTAACAAAAAAAAAAAACGACTGGCACAACGTAAGAAACAGGTCAATTTTAGTTTGCTGGAAATTTTGTGTGCTCGACAAAAAATATCTATCTATGATATCTGCATATCAAAAATCACCAAAAATTGAATATCACTAATACCAACCTAGTTTTTACATTTAAATCCCCCAATCAGATTTATCAAATAAAAAAGTTTCTTTTTTTAACTGTTGTTAAAACAAGAGATAAAGAGACACAAAACAAAACCGAGTGAATTGATCAGATAACACTGAATTAATTCTAATGCTATTGTCAGCACTGCTAATTGATCAAATGCTTCAGATATTTCCTTATTGATTCCTCAATTAGCTTGTATTTTTTGTTTCAACAGCATTAAATACATGACATGCCTACCTCCTCTCGTGTTGTTTTGTGTCATGTGTTAATAAACGCTTTGACATATTTTCATGTTTCCACTCTTCCTTGAAAACCAAAATTTGCTTTCTTACCTTATTTATTATAAAACTGAATGTCACTGACTGCTTCTGTCTCCTGTTCACAGTGATTATCTTCCTCGACCTCTTTCTCATCATCAGACAAGGGTTTGATGTCCTTGTTTTGCAGGAAACAAGGAACTAAATGAAGGACAATGATAAGAGAGTCTCAGAATATTAGAGGAATGACATTGCAGACTGCAAAGGGGGTGCAGCAGGTAGTACTGTAGCGTCACAGAAAGACAGTTGTTTGGTTGACCCTGTTGTCAGATGGGCCTTTCTGTGTAAGTGTGTGAGTGTGTTGGGTTCTCTGGTACCATTTCCCAGACTAAAACAGGAGCTTCATAGGTTAATTGGTGTCTCTAAATGACCTTGAGTTGTGAGTGTGTGCATACATGGTTATGTGTCTCTTTATTATTGGCTGGAGTCAGTCCAGAGTTAACCCGCCAGTATCAGATGAGACTGGCTGGTTTTCTAACCTGACACTAATCATCCATCCATACTATAGCAATAATGCTCATCCCATTTGGGGTTGCAGCTGTCAACCAGCAAGGGCAAGGTAAGCACTGGACTGGATGCCAGCCAATAACAGATAAAATAAAAACTAGAAAAGCACTCGGAGAGCGCGGACCTCCGCCAGCGCCACAGTCCTCACCCATATTGTGATTTTCACCATAAATATTACTCTTACCTTTATTTAATCTAAATATTTAGATTTCTTGACCATGAAAACATACAAATGACGAAAAATGGTCCTATCTTGTAATGTTAAAGAATCCTTTAAAAAAAATTCAGGATCCAGACGGTGATCCGGATCACTGCCAAAATCAAATCATTTGTTCCTTGTCCCAATCCGGACATTTCCTGAAACTTTGATCGAAATCCGTTCATAACTTTTTTTGGGTATGTTGCTGCTAACCGTGAAACAAACAAACAAACAAACAGATGCTGGCAATAACATAACCTCCTTGGTGGAGGTACCAACTATCCTTACCAAAACTTACAACTATGAGCAGTTAAGAGGTAAAGAGTTAGTGAGACTATTGCTGTGTTTACACAGCGCTGAAAACGGTCAAATCCGATAAGTGTTTGTTGCGTTTTGGCCTTGCATTTAGATAGAACCGCAATGTGTTTACATCTAAAATGGAAACTTTTGAAAATGGGCTCCAGAGTGGAAAGATTTGAATCCGCTCTCCATTCAGCTCCGTGTAAACCTGTATCAGAGCGTTTAAGGGTGAAACGATGTCACCGCATGCGCAGTACTCTTTCACATGAAGGCTGTGCGCGCATACCAGGAACAACAACAGCTTCGGCTATCTGCCGAGTAATGTGTGAGCCTCTTACCGTGCTGGGTTTGTTGTCCAAACAAAACTATCCAGACAGATTTGTTATCCGAACTGATTTGTTGTCCAGAAAAGAAACTCCTGCGTCTCTGCGCGTCTATTCGCCATTGTTGTTTGTGAAATTTTTCTTCTTCGTTCGTGTGTTGTAGTAGCACTGCCTCTCTGCAGACCTACAGCGCCATCTACTGAACCGGCATGCACACTACAGTGGATTCACTCGTCTCCAATATCGTCGTATGAACGCAGAAGAATTTGAAAACGCAAAGGAAAAATCTCTGCGTCTTTAGTTAGGTGTTTCCATGTGAACGTTGCCTATGAGTTAGAGTCTAATCAAACTAATTAAAACACCAATGTGAGGGACCAGGGCCTTGAATTGCTTCCTGGTCAGACCACATTCCTTTGTGCAAGTGATGAGTTCAAGAAGCTGATAGGCTACTATGTACACTGGGTCTGAAGTATTGCATCAAACAGGAGCTCATTGTACCAAAGAATTAGAAAAAACAACATAGAAATGAATTCATCATTTTATGTTGGATGCATTCAAGCCCGACGCAACAAAGAGAAACTTTTATTCAAATAGAAAAGGTGACTGCTATGTTTGTATATTGTTCCATGTGATACAGTTTCTTGTTAAAAGCTATTTTCTTAAGCCTCTGAAATAGCAGTTACCTTACATGCTGTTTCTCATAAGTTTTGAAGCTTCTAGGAAAATAACAGGCAACCAGAGAGGATTGTTGCTTAAAGAATTTTGATTAAATGTAGGGGCCTTTTCATCCTCAACAACAAAATGGATTTGAGGGAGAACAGTGACTGGATATTAATTTTAACAAAAACAAAAGAAAGCTTTATTTAAAAAACAATAATATATGGAGTATGCCTAACAGACAACTAATAAACCCTCAATATTTTGTTGATTATGAAATAAATGCCAAAAAACTAAGCCAAATCATTAAGGGCGCTGAGCACAGAGGATCCTTCCTTACTTGGTGATACAGTAAAAGATTTTAGTGACTTTTGTCTCAGGTCTCACAGCCACAGACTGTCATTATTGAATTGATTTTCTCCTCTAAGCCTAATATACTGAACACTTCCTCAGTTTGGCAGGCAGCCATGCCCTCCCCCCTGGTGGCTTGATAGTGAACTGCAATATTGCACCTCCTGAGGGAGGAGATGATTCAGCAGAAACAGTCAGAGCAAAGGGCTGTGTGTGGGGTTTTAGCTTCGTCTGGAAACTTTCTGAGGACATCAGACTGACAACAGAGTCAGGACATGTTGACTACTGCTGTCACCCAGTTCATGCTGGATAGAAGTTAGGCAAACCAGTGAATGTGATGTTTTATTAATGTGTGGCTCAAGTAGAGATTGGCAATGTGGACTTTTTGAAAAATAAACAAGATACAGGGCAAGATGTAAGCCTTTTTTATTTGCAAATCTTAAGACGATTTTTAAAAATAGATGCTGGTGCTAACAAGATTGTTTGCTGTAAGATTCACTTAAAATATTATACCTATTTACCACAGGATATATTTGTTAAAATAGGCTTACCTGGATGTCATTAATTCATCTACATTTTTGTTCAGGGAACATTTCTGTGCATAATAAAAATCAAACATTTTGGTACCTTTTTTGATACTAAAACATTCTGCTTCTCTACACAACCACTCCTCTATTCTGAGTTTAAAAAGAAACATAAACAAGTGCTTTATTGGCATGCAGCAGTTTGCTACTGAAATCCTAAAATCTAAATTTCCATACAATTTAGCATACATTTTTATGTATCTCATTAGATACATTAGGTGTTTTTGGCAACTGATAATCAATATCAGGACATTTTTATCATTCATCTAGTAGTATTCGGATGTTTTTAGTGATATGATGATCAAATTTAATAGGTAGAGATATCATAAAAGTATGTATCAAAAATTATACACAAAGCATTAAAGGGTTAACAGAAAAAAAATCCAGATAAATATTGAGGGCAGCTACTCAGTTCCTACGATAAAAAGATTATACTATCAATCATTATAGAGCTTCCAAACTTTAAAGTCTCCTTTATCTCTTTAAAATGCAAATTGTCCTTTTTTAATGTCACATATTATCCAGAATGACATTTGTATTATTATTATTTGTATTTTAATCCTATATGTCTTGCTATCTTTTATGTCTCTGGCAATTTACATCAGATATTCACTGGGCTTGCAGACAAAAACATTAACAATCCTGATTATAGATTTATTCACCTCCCTCTGGTCTGGAAGCCTTATTAGTGCAATCAGCAGTAATGGACTGGAGAAAGGGGAGTGGTCAGCCAGATGTCTATGAGTGCAGCTTTTAGGGAAACCCCCCTCACTCCCCTCGCTGTCCCTCTTTGTTATCCAGCAGGGTGGAGGTCAGACTGGGAGGAGCATTGCCCACACCCATGCTGAAAATATATCCCCGTATATGGAGCATGTGCACATCTGAGTTTGTCTATAGTGTATACATCCTCCTTAACATGTGAGTCACATATATTGTTGTTAGATTAGCTTGCTGAGTCAGCTGCTTTGGAGGAAAATACCGCTGATTTTGTCAAAGTGATGTCATTAGAGTTGTCTCAGTTGAGGCCTGGTCACATTAATTTAATACATTTTTGTGATATTGGCGGGTTAAAACAGAAAAATCTCTGTTTTTAATGGACAAGTGGCTTACTGAGAGATTTAGGATTGTGCATTGTGTTTCATTTACCAAAGATGAAGGCCGTCTGAGCTGTACATTTGTTTTTTTGTTTGGAAATGCATAACTTAGCTTTAGCAGTAATTTCATAATTTATCAAAAATATTACTCATAAACCAAATGTGCAGCTGTGTGTTGTTTTGCATGTTTCACTGGTCTTTGCTTCTCTGTTTACATCTGGGAGCTGCTTTTTATGCTGTTGTTTTTTTGTTAACACTACTGTTCAGGCAGAACAGGGAGTCCAAAGCAAAGTTAACCATGGAGATACAATAGTGTATGATATAGTTCTAGTATTGTGTGATACCATATACTGTTGTATGCCTTTATATTGTGTCATGCAGTGGAATAGCATATTGTATCATGCAGTAGCATATCAACTGGTCAAAGTGATATACAAGAAATGTGCTGTATTTTGCGTCATGAAATATTTCATTGTATTATCATTATGCAGATACACATAATTACCAGTAACACTTAATCAGAGTAAGACATGCCATGTAAACATCAGTTGGAAGATAATTATTCAAAAAAGCTCATCCAAAAGAAGTTTCATTACAAATGAGAGGGGTGATTTACGCCAATCGCTATTCAAAATGACATCCAGAAATCAAATTTTTTTGTTTAACTTCAAATAATACCAGTCAATTTGAACATCACCAGGCATGATGAGATGCAGAAAGTCGTGTTAATGTTTTATTCCAAGTGCTATATGCCCTGATTTTTACACACCTTTGCATTATAGAGTACTTCAGTGTAAAACAACAAAAAAGTCTGTGGCATTGGGACCTTTCCCTCTACTCTATTGAGCAGATCCAGAGGCTGCCTGAAATCGTAGATCCCAAATTGCAAATGGCGCTGGACTATGCTTAACTGATCAACCAGTTATAACAGACCAGGCTCAAGTGGGAAGCCTTAAAGTGACAGGAGCTCCAACAGAGTGGGTGCGTCCGAATAGTCCTTTTTTGACAAGGAACCTTCCTAACTGAAGAAATGAAGCATTTAAGCGTCGGCCATGATAAGTGCTGTTTGAATTCTCCAAAAGTTAAGGAATGGAGGGTAGTTGCTTCCTTTATTATCTCCTTTAGCTTAGGAAACACTGGAGCATCCTTTCCAAAAGGAGAGAAGAAAGGAACGCCCCATAATGCACTGCGGCAGGTGACATGCGTGTATCGGCATCGTAGTTTGTCGTGGTTTACTTACGTCACAAGAAATCCTTGTCACATAAATATGACACCAAAGTTAAAGTGCAGTCGAATTCCTCTTTTACCGCAGTTCTCCTTTTGTTTCCTCTTATTCCTTCCTTTCCTTGACCCTGTGACATTTTTTTATCGGGGTTAAGGTAAAGTGGATAGGAAAGGACTTAGGAAGGACTATTGGGATCCACCCAGTGTCTCAGACAGAGTGAGAATAGAGGTGGATCAGAGGTACTCAGAATGATGTTTTTTTTTGCTGTAGTGATTGTAAACATACTCCAACAGTCATCAAATCAAATAAACCCAAGTTCAACATATGACCAAGTTTCATTTAATACAGTAGCATATGTGTTATGGTGTTGTTTTGTGGACTGTCCAGTCATCCTGTCTTCTGCTGCATTTCACAACTTCTTATCCCACTGAATCATGCACAGTTCCAATGTGTTCTATCATCCAGCATCATATTGTAAGTTGTACAGTACCATAACATGTTAAACAAAAGCATATCTTGTGTTTCATTACGCTGTGTAGTATCATACTATAAAGAATCGCATCATGCATTACCTTACATTATCGTATCAAAGTCTCTGATATTTAGCAGGAGGTGCAGTTGTGAAAGTAGGATGCACTAATCAGTTTGCCTTCTTCTACCCTCTGCTATAAAGTGATTACTCATCAACTAGGGGTGAGCATCTTTTCCTTTTGGTTCATCATGGTGCTAAGACTGCTGATGCAGCGCTGAGAACCTGACAGGGTGTTTTCTGCGTCCCTGATCTGTCTGAGTCCTGTCCGTCTGTCCCCGTCAGCTGCTTAATGTGCTCTGCAGAGGTAGCCGGGCCTGCAAACTTCAACTATGTGGCTGATCCATTCTCAGAGGCTGGAGGGTGCTGAGGTAATGCTTTACACCAGCAGTGCCATGAATGGGCATGTCAGCACGCAGGAGCTGTAGGGCCAGAGCAAGGAGAAAAATTAATGAATTCTGATTTATTCAAGAAAAAATAAATAACATTTACAGAAATTAAGGTTATAAACTTCTCTCTCTGGTGTTTTAACGGGAAGACATTAAATATTATTTAGACACATTCACTTATCATGAGGTTTTGGTTTGTTTTGGTTTTATTGGATACAGATGCAGGACAGCATGGTGATGCAGCAGGTAGGATAGTAAATAATAATAATGAAATATAAAGGGAAACATTACAAAAACATGTTTGAATGTAAAAAAACAGAAAAAGAGTGTTTAATGTTTGTATTTAAAGTGAGAAACAATGACATATATACGAGATGGGCCCAGTATAAACACAAATAGACACACAAAGATAGGCACACCCTGGGTCATGTGGCTCCTCGTTATGTTTGCATCAGTTCTGAGGAGGAGGGTTGAAGAGGAAATGACTGCTGATCCACTTTGGGCTCAAACAATAGAGACACATGGCAGGGTGGGGGCATGCAGAGAGGGCGTGTGTGTGTATGTGTGTGTCTGTGTCAAGATGAGCAGACACGTGGGGTGTGTAATGCGGTGGGCCAGCTCTGTGACAGCTGCCACACCAGTTTGCCCCCCTCCTCCATCCAGGCAGACAAAACATCAAAATCTGTAGATCAGAAATGTTTAAGATTTATGTTCTTAACCATCTTAGTCCAGCAAGTTATCTTATGTTTCTTTCTGTTTATATCTATTTATGTTAAGAAAGAGTATGTATTGCAACTGGATTTGTTTTTTTCAGGTTTCTTTAACTGGTTATAACAGACTGAGAGAATAGAAATGCCTGTTGATGAGGGAAACAAACAGACTTACTTCTTTTTAGTGCCTAGCTCTAATGCTGCCACAGGATAGGTGCCAGAAATGTGATTATAGCTGTAGAAATATAATTTTTAAAATTTTGCCAGCAAAGATCCTTGATAACAGACATAGCATAAGAGCAGCTAATGTAAATGCCAGCTTGCTTAGATGAGGAGAGTAGGGCTGTCACTACTCCCAAAAATCAAACCTAAGCAGTTTCTGAGCATATACGCTAAAAACAATTCTTAAAGAGGTCCGTAGATCTGTTGTGGGTAAGGAGTTGGCCAGCTGCTTTGCAGGTAATCCACTCACAGTGGAGCCCAAAGTGCTTCCACATGGTGCTCCTCAGATGGTTCAGTGTTGTTGTCCTCTCAAAGTGGCTTTACCATTTTTGTACTTTCTTATGTTGAGGTCAACAGAAATTTGCTGGATGTAATGAAATTGCCCTCTGCGGGTGTCCTAATGTGCAGATGACGTGTATATTTTCTATTCAAATGTATATTACAGTTTGAGCATGGATTTTTACCACCATGTTGGAGTGAATATTTGAATATCGAGTATAGGGTGATGAAGAGTATTGCCACAAAGTTTGAAAACAATTATCTAATGATTTAACTCCACGGAATGGTGTTTTGCTCACTTGACTATCCATAAAATACAATATATTAACCTTATTTTTCAATCAATCAATCAAATCAAACTTTATTTATATAGCATTCATCATACAAAAATGTAGCCCAAAGTGCTTTACAAACAGACAGATAATTAAAATAAGATAAAAGAAATTTTGACCCAGACCCACTCTACCCAACCCTTGAACACACCCACCCTGCAATCCGTATGCAGTGTTGATAAATGCATCATAAATAAAAAACAATAGTAAAGCAGGAACATTGTTGTAACCAGGGTGCATCCTAAAAGTTTAAAGTGAGAAAACACTGGAGGCTAGGTTAAAGTGTAAAATTCAATGTATCATCAATAAAAATAAAAAACATTGAAATGAAGTAAAAGATAAGATAAAATAGAATAATAATAAAAGGGAGCTGCATTAAGATTAATAACACTAAAAAGATAATTCAGGTAAAAACCAGACTACAAAGGTAGGTCTTGAGGTTGTTTAAAAAAACATTAACATTTGGTGCAGTCCTTTTCTATCTCAAAAGAATTAAAGGATATGAAAAATAAAATATCTGTAGATGTAGACTTAAACCAGAGAGGAGTAAGTCATAAAATCAATCAATTGAACTTTATTTTTATAGCACTTCTCATACAGGACTTTGTACTACAAAGTGCTTTACATGGAAAATAAAATAACATAACAATAACAATAAATGAAATTAAAAGTAGAAGGACAGGAGGAATAAGAATAAGAAGACAGGAAATGCTATCTTGAATAAAAAATGAGGAAACACAGGAGCTTAAACTAAAATCAGAATAAAAAATTATGATAAGACGTTAAATCAAAATACTCTAGGGTAGAAAAAGTACATACATAAATAAATTAATAAAATAACATTAAGTAAATAGTAAGGTGAGATGATAAAGTCTAAGCAGGTGCGCAGTAAAATCAGCTAATAAAAGCTAATAAAATATATGTGATTTAAGTTGTGCCTCTTCTGACTATCAGCCTGCTATTGCTTTTTGCTGGCAGGATCTGTCGTCTCCATGCTGGTTCTCCTTTTTTTTATGATATTTATTAACAAACAGAGGTGAAAATTATGATTTAAAAAGCACTTCTGATCTTACACATATAGTTTGTGGTCCACCTCTGAATCTTGTCACAGAGAGCCATTATAAATAATATCTGCTCCTCGTCTGGTTTCAGATCAGAGGTACTAGAGAGAAGCATCAAAATGGAGCTTTATGCAAAGGGCTGATTTTTGCTGAATCATGGAGTCAGGAACTTCCTCTGCTGTTCACTTTTGACCAGAGTATGTGATGTTTTATTCAGACCACATGGGACCAAGTCAGCAGGTGGAAAAACAGGGCAGTTGACCCGTATGAAGATGTAGCAAGGAGGCTCCCAACAAGTTCTCATGTAAAACCAAAACTCAGTCGACATGACTCACAACCCTGTCTTGAATAGTCTGAACTTCAGTCAGTGAAGGAGTGTGACACCTAAAGCCCCTGAAAGTTAAAGACTGCAGAAGCTAGGAGCAGAAGATGAAGAGACCTACATAGATTCAGCAAAGGAAAGGGTAGACATGCAATTAGAATTACAATTTTTATTTTATTCATTTATTTGATTTGAAAAAAAAAATAATAATAATTCTTAGAATCACAAAATGTGTATATTCTGATTATTTTACTTCAAACATTCTGAAAAATAACCCTGTGAAACATGGAATAGAATAGCAAAAGGCTATGAAACAATGTAAGTTCGTTATTTAGTTGGATAGTTAGTTAGTTTGTTAGTATTAGACATTTTTTGTTCAAAATGCGGGTAGGGGAAAGGATAGAACATATCTCGTCCTCGCCCTTTTCACCAAAAATGAACTCAAATAATTAAAGACTGTGGCATTTGTAATATAAAAATATAATACATTTAGTAACAAAAGCAAAAAGATGTCAACAAACATCATCCACCACAAAACTCAGTGATATATATTTAGGTGATACCTTTGTTCTTTTATTTTGTCCATTTGTAGTGTGTTACTTATTAACATGTAAATTATTCTTTTACAGTTTTTACAAACTCCAGCTGGGCTGAACTGTCAATACCTCTGTTCTGAAGCAGTAAATAATGTAAATAAACAAACAGAAAAAAGAAAAGGGTAATATATGATATATAGTAGTTATTTCCACCCAGGTAACATGATTAGCAGACACTAGCACACTCATGAAATACATGATGTTGGTGTATGACCCTCTGGTCATAAGACTGGGTTTTACAGCAAGTCTGAATGATCTTCATGTAAACTTATAACTTTTTTTATTTTATAATATCTTGATACTTACTCTTGTCCTAATGAGTCATCATTTAGAATATGGCTCATCAACATCAGGCCGTCCTCAGCTTCCCATCTGGCCCCCAAAATGTTAGCAAATACAAAAAAATGAAGGGACAGTTGTGTAGGATTTAAGAGTGTTTTTGCAGTTAAATCCCTATAACTATGATAGGGATTTAACTAAAAAAAATAATGAGGATTAAAACAGTTTTAGCAACGATGACTTTTTTGAACAAATCCCCTTGTCAGCTTTTTTTCAGCCAACACTGAGAGAACAAATATACTAAAGTTAAACCAAGTGATGGAAAACATAACATCCACCGGATAAAGGAGCAAGAAAATGCCCCATGTGACTCGTAGCAGTATGGGTGATAGGGACTGATCTCACTTTGATGGCTAAGTATACACAGAATTTAGAATTAATTAAATAAAATAATCATACTAAGATGTTAATTGCACCAAAATATTCATATTATTTCCATTTGTTTAACCCTTTAAGGCCCAAGACCATAGACTATAGCCAGAAAATTCTAATTTTGCAGAGCTGAATGTTTGTTTCACTTTCTGCTAAAATCCTAAAAATATCAAAATGTCCATAAAATTCAACATATAGATTTTTCATATCTCAATTGATACATTAGGTGTTTTTGGCAACTGATAATCCATTTGAAGACATTTTTATCATTTATCTGATTGTACTCTGATGTTTTTTTTTGTAATTTGTTGATCATATTGAGTAGAGAACGGTATTATAAAAGTATGTATCAAATATGATACAATTGGCTTTATAGGGTTAAAATTCAGCCCCCATAGTGTTTTAAAGATTTGGAAGCAGCTGTGAGGGCACATGTAATCATCCCTAATGTTGATAGAATTTAATCTGATTGACCGTTAAATCTGGACAATGTGAGAAACTTTGTTTCCGGATCTACCATTGTATAAGACAACTTTGAACTTTTCTGATTTTTTATTGAAGTATGAGTATGCACTGATCTCCCTTCTATGTGATGTTATGAATGTTATTGTTGCCTTTAATTGTCAAGGTATGGGCCTGTGTGTATTATTGTTATATAAATATTAAAAGTATGAATAAATAACACACCCTCATACAAATGTACTGGATGGCCCCTGATTTAGATGATTATCCACTGGATCTTTGTTCCTATTTTACATCTTAAAACCCCCCAAAACATGTCTTTCATTTACCATTATTAATTTTGCCAGGAAATTAGCACAGAAAAGGCTTCATATGCATCTCCTCACCTATCAACAGTGCTCTAAAAATGGCTTATCAGTAATAAGTGTATGATTGTGCACATTGTGCAGTGTGAACATTAATGGGAGCTGTTTCCCTTTCTCATTGGTTGCACTGTAGTCCATTTATTCTCTAATCAATTAATCATTACAGCATTTTCTCATTGATCTCAGTGACTTTAGAAGCTATACACTCAACAAAAAAATAATTTTGACACATCTACTCCAACGGGAACACTTTGCTCTGTTGGACTGGACCATGAAACTCACTAATCTGCCCATAACAATTGAACATGCCCTAAAAGAGTGAGAAAAATGTGACGGCCCTGTAATGCAGACAGCTGGCTGCAGGCTGCGTGCTCTGCAGCGCGCTCTGGTGGCAACACTGTGACCGTGCTGGAGCTGATTGAGGGAGGGGCCCCTGTGTGTGTGCATGAAGCTCAGACTCTCCTGAAGCTCTCTGAGCCTCTTCGCATCGCACCGACAGAGCGGCCACCATTCCCTGAAGCTCCCATCCAGCCAGAGGGCCGCTGCAGCATCCGCACACAGGGGGAATACTGTTTGTTTGTGAGCCGGGTACCTGAAGGTGGAATCGGACGGAAAATGTCTTACCAAGGAAAAAAGAACATCCCGAAGATCACTGTGAGTAGAGGAGTCGTTTCTGCTTCATTGGCTGAGGGGAACTTTTGGGTTGTAAATCAGTGCTGGTGCTGTGGCGATGAATCAAAGAGGTGAAATCTGCACGGCTCAGGGGTTTGGATTTGTCCTTATGGTGTCAGAACTGATCGCTGGGAGACAAAAAAAATCCGCACTGTTGAGAGGCATGACTGGCTGCCATAGTGACCATCAGGCTGGGAGATGAGGCGTTTTCTTAAAGGTGTCCCGCATCTTCTTTGTTGAGAGGATCCATGCGTGCTGCAAGCCGGCTCGCCCACTTAAATCACTGTTACATATCTGCTTCATCATGTGTCGTCTGCAGGGCATGGATGTTTTATTGATATTTATTACTGATCACACTTAAGGGTGATTTTGGAAAAACTGGCAAATCAATACAAAGGTGCAGTCATTTGCTTTCTGGGGGCACTTAAACAAAATATATGACTCTTAAATTTGACAAAATACAGACCAAAAATGTGATGAAGGTTCATGCTGAAGTAAAATAACGGATTTTTAAAAACGTTTGAACCATTTTGGCAAGAATATGTGCAGCTGCTCTCCTCTCAGGGAGGTGATCAAGGCCTAATTCATTGATTGAACACTGATTTTAGTCCCTTTTCTGTCATTTCCACCAACCATTCTATTAATCACTGTATTTTGGAGACTAAAAACAAGTCTTGCACATGCCATATGACAAGCATAACAGTAGAAAATATAAATAATGAAACACAATATAGAAATTAGACCAATAAAGAAAATAAACAGTCAGAATGGTTAATAAATGAGATAGCAACCCATTAGTTTCTTTAAGTCTGCTGATTAAGAAATGATATAAAAATATCAGACAAAATCAATTAATGTCTCATGCTTTTAATTCTTTTATAAGTAGTTCAAAATGATCTAAAGAACTATTAATGCTCTGGTCCATGAGCATAACGTGCTCCCTGCAGTGTGCAGACATGTACTGCTGCTCATATTGCAGGCTGGTGGTGCAGGAGAGAAAAAAGAGGTGGGGGGAAATACACGCCCATTTGTGAGGGGCTGTGATAAGCCAGTCTAGTAATGGGGCGTTTGTAGTCAGGCCTGCATCACCGTGAGAAGGAGAAAGATTCAGAGCATCTCGGGTGGAGGAGGTTGAATTCGGGGGCAGGTTTGTGGTGTGCGTTACAGCTGCGGAGAAACCTCTCCCTCTGCCTCCCTTCTGTGTGAGAGTGTGAAAAGCCTGCCTCCAGTCCTCATTGTTGCAGCCCAAGCTGCAGTCAGGGGTGTGTGCTGGGCTTTGTCCTGTCTCCTCAGCTGATGTTACACCAAAGGGGCTGTTTCTGGGGGAGAGCTGGGTTAGTGTGGCCTGTGGAGGGCTTTTTTTTGTTGCTGCTCTATGAGCTCAGTCTCTTGGTGGCTAAAAGTAGGCCATGTCTCTATAATGTGCAAAAGTGGGCCAGAGCTTTCCATGGCATCTTATACATAATCATTAGGAAAGATATTTTAATTGAACCAACCCCCAACAGAGGGGTTTGGGTGGTTTTCTGCTTACATGTGTTGTAAAACTGTGTTTCCCACAAATTAAACTGTACTACTGTGCCTGGTGGGAGTTTTCACCTGGTTTCATTCTTGTGTTTTTTGCTTTAAGTATTCATTAGCATTGCATTCAGCAAGGATGCACAGATAACATTACATCCTAATTTGCTGTCTTGCTTTCTGTGCAAATTGTCCCACTGACACAAACTAATGCTAAATGGTGACACGGGGACATTCTGCATTTTTATACTTATGCCACTGGGAAATAAAAGGGAGAGGTTTAAGAGGCTGCTAAATTAGGAGAGGCCATAACATACTTGTGAAACCAATGTGTGAGATAGATAAAGGGGACCATATCAAATATTTTCTTGTCTTACCTTCATATGACTTTCAAAATGTTAATTCATCAGAAATACATGATATTTTTATTTTCTAACTTCAGACATCTGTAGCTTTTCAGAGTTTGCCAGCTTGTTGTCATCCATGTTCTAGACTTTGTTTTTAACCCTTAATAATATAAAAAGAAAGTTGCAAAGGATCACTTAATAAGGGCAAACAAAAAAAGGCAAAATAGCAACACAAAACAAACAAAAAACCCCCACTAAATAGAAAACATTTTAGCTGAAAGCACACTTCTTTAATCCATCCATAATCACATAATTTTCAGAGGTATGTTAGAATGGAATATGGGTACAAAACAGCTCACAAACTCTTTGTTATATCTTATCGCACTTCATGATTAAGTCAACATCAATCTTTTGTTGAGCTCCACCATTTCCAGAAAGTCATCCTCTGTTAAGCTCCGCCCTCACTAGCTGCCTTTACTTGCCTCTCTCCCATTTGTAACAATTAAAAATGACTCACTTTTTGACCACCTCTTGGTCATATTTAATTCATATGACTCATTTACAAATTTTGTCCAAATGAAAGAACAAAGATAAATCTACACTAGAGTGTGGAAAAAAAAACCAAATCTTTATGAACCTCAGTTCTTGGTCAGTTAACCAATCAGAAAGCCAAAAAGGATCAATTTAGCAAACTTAAAGCAAGGCACTGATCATGTGTTGTTGCAGTGAAGTGTTTTCCATGTATTTAAAGATTCCTACCATCATCACTTTGAATTACATCTGAGAAATTAACATTACTTAATATTTGGGAAAAAGACGTCCAAATCTCTACGTAAGTTGATCCCTACCTTTCAAAATGTAACTTCTCTATAATACAACAATTACTTTTTTGTCTTAGCAATCTCTAACACCTGAGTATTCCTACGTGGTATGGCAACTTAATGTTGGGCTTGCAGCAGACACAATATGGTTTTTCATAACTTGGTGTGGCCTTGTCTGTAAAATTTATAGGGATATGTACGGACAGTCAGAAATCGCCTGCACAGAACCGCCTCTTAACTGGAAGATCTGTTTGCTTGGGTTCACGCTGGCTGTGTGGACACTCATGACCTTGTGGATGCGTCATACATAAAAGAAGCCTTATTGTTAGTGAGGAATTGTGTTGAGAGTTCCTTGTCTGGGAAACAAATCTGTCTGGATAATAAACAGAGCACAGTAAACAGCACACATGTTGCTCAGTAAGCGACTGAAGCTGTTGTTGTTGCTGGTCTTAGGTACACGCATCTGAATGCGCATGTGCTGCACATTACCGTTTTCCCAGAAAAAACTGATCACTGTTTGTGGATTCAGGAACTCCAGGCCTTGTGTAAATTGAAGCTGCAGATGCAACAAAAACTCTTCTGGTTTGGTCGTTTTAATTGTCGTGTAAACCTGGCCACAGCCTAATTTTATTATATTACTATTGGCGGTGTAAGGCCTAAAGTTCTTCTATGGAGTGGTCAGGGATGGCTTTGTCCGTCCTCCTTTTTTTCAAAAAGTACTTCCTGTTGTTGAGGTCAAGAGAGACAGCTGCCACAGGTGCCCTAGTGCAGGCCATAATCCTGCATAAATCATGTAGTCTGACTTCTGCATAAAGGTACAGTTTACTAGTTTGAATGAAGGGCTTAGAGTGGACTTTATACCGTCATTTCTGTGGGAAAGACTGTGTTAAGAACACCAATATTCACTGGCATAATCATCACTGATGCAGTACAAACTACTTTCTCAGAAGAGATCTTTCTCTTTTATCATTAGCTAAAGACCATAAATTTCTTACTGTAAAATTGGAATCATGCGTAAGTTGTCTGCATTTTGATGGCCTCCAGAGAGATGCTATCTGGACACTGAAATCAGATTTTCAATTGAGTGGCTGTTGTTGTCCATAAAGGCATAACGGGGTTGTAATCAATGGGTTAACTGATTCAGTTGCAACCGCAGTGTAAAGTATGTCACTGAAGTCCTTGATCATGAGCAGATGTAAAATGGTTTCACACCACTTTGGTGAAACCATTGACTGTTAAGTCATACATGTAGCCACTGAATGCTGGACCGCCCTTAGGGGGGAAAGGGAAAAGCTTTTAGGGGCCCTGCTGCTAGACGATGACTGTGGTAGTTAACTGAGTCATTCAATCCCAAATCAAATGAATAATCACCAATCCTCATTTTTTTACCTAAATACTGTATGTTCCAGTACTTTTGTAATTGTTTTAATATCTTTCAATATATATACATTAGCTACTGGCATTTTGATCAGCTCTACCCCTGCAAGAAGAGAACCAGAACCAAAGGTAGACTGAATGTTGCTTCAGATGGGACCATGATTTCCCACATAAAAAGTTGATCTTTTTTCTTCTTAAGTTCAGTAATTACACAAAGTTCTTCTCCCCATCAGTAGCAAAGCATAGCAACCTGGTGTACTGATTTTCTCCTTACAGAGGCAGAGCTAATCAAAATTACTTTGAATAATCTATTTACTACTGAAATGAACTGCATACAGAACCTTTTAAAAAAAATGATCCGTCTTTTTAAGCAAAGAGACATCTTTGATTACTGCTGCCATTATTTTTTACAGAGTCAAAAGTTGTTGGCCAGTTTATTGAAATAAACTAAAGGCCAGTGGAGCTGGACTGTGTAAAGCAATTTCAGGACTCAAAACAAACACTATTAAATCAACTCTTAAAGCTGATTGGACTGGAATCTAGGTCTGGATGATTATGGTAAAAATAAGAATCCCGATTATTTTAAGTGATATTGAAATCACAATTAATATACACAATTATTTATTTATTTAAAAACTTCAGTATTGATTTAAACACAACTTAAAAGAACCAGCGTGTGGCACATACAGTATTGTTGATCCACATAAGTCACACACACTCGCTGTGGCTGCACGTGGAACACAGAAGCGCAGGAACTTGCATAGACGGCACTCCACACTGTGTGGCATATTAATCGTTTTTCTTCGATTATAATGTTTTTATGATTGTCAGATGGCAAACTTGAAATCATCAAAATCCAATTAATTGTCCAGCCCTACTGGAATCAGGAGTCAAACATTGACTAGAAGCTTTGCAGTAGTACTACCAATGAGTTTGCACATGCATATACTTTTAAATGATAACTGAGGAGGACCTATTGCCTAATGTGAGCACGTCTGTATGGTGCAGTCCTTCCTGAAGAACTTTAAAGGCAGTTGCTGTAGCAAGGTACTGTTGCAAAAACTTTAGTATATAGCTAAAATGACATATTGAAGTTAGAAAAAATAAATTCTAATAAGGGACCCATCTCAGCCCAAAACAGCCCTGCACTGTATTTTAACACACATGCACATCTCTGATAACTGTAGTTTTAATTTTGTGGTACTTTTATTTGAATTCTGTTTCAAGATATGCAGTGAGAGAGAAAACAGCTGGACTGACAGATGCAAAGTAATGGACAAAGTAATCGAAACATGTAAAGCAAATGTTGGATAAGAGCACAAAATTTGAATTTATCATTGCAGGTTGCACACTTAACTCACTGTCAGGAAGGTACACTGGTCCCAGAAGTTTCCTGCCTTAAAGTCCAGTTACATTGAATTTGGCTGTGTTTGATGTAGCCCACCTAAGGAAGTGGATGCCACTTCAGTTTTTCAGAGTTGTGCTCAAACATTTACTGTGGCTGCATAGATGTGTTGTTGCCACTTGAGCTGCTTGGGCGGAACAAACTAGGGGCTGTTTGAAGACACATGTTCTGAAAATAAAGGCAAAGAAGAAGGGAATTATTCTTCTTTGTCCAAGAATTGTAGTGCAACCATGGGCATATATTTCTGTATAACACCATTTGATACTGGCCTTTACAGAGATATCTTTGAATATGAAAACATGACCAAGGTAACTTGTGGTTTGCCTTTGCTGTTTGACAGAGAACTTTAGGCCTGTCTCAGCTGCCTTAAATAACAAGAAGTAATGTTACTGAGACAATGTCCATGATTTGTCTGTGGATGACACTGACTCTGAGAAATTTGTCCAACATCTGTCTACTGGCCATTTGCAGAACTGCTGTGTTAGGATCCTTGGCACTGGTAGAAGGTTTTATTTTTTTAAGTTGAAGGCTCCAAGTGAATTGGAAAAAGATAATTGGCTTCCAGATAGGATGAGACAGAAATACAGTTACTCTCTAGAACTTACATCAGTATTTTCTCTCAAAATACAACACAAATGAAGTCTTTAGTGGACATAGTTGCATAATCCTCAAGATTTAATCCCTTGTTGACCTGTTAACAGCTGTTGTCATGGTTGGAATAGCAAGTGGGACAGAGGATTTTCTTTGAAATGACCACTGGGAGCAGCACTGCTTGTGAAGTTGAACCATTGTAGAAAGACCAGAAACAGTAAATGCTTGATTGGATATGCTGGTTGCCATAACTTTGTGTCCAAATAACAACACTGATTAGAAACTATAGTTGCGGTTATGCAAGCTGAGTTGAACAGGCACTTGTGTGTCTTTGTACCCACTTGGCTGATTGAAGTTTAGTTTTATGTTACTGCTCCCAGAGTCTGATGGCAGAAGCAGGGATCCCAATCAACCCCAAAATGGATAAGACTATATATAATGAATGAATGGATGGATCCAGTTATCAGGCCGCTTATCAAGCCTTCAGTATGACCAAACACAATCGACATTGGTGAAGCAGTTTGATGGTGCACTTGGTGGGTAATTAGAAGCTTGTAGGCTTGAGCCCAGCTTTGGCTGTTACATGGCATTGTCTCTTTCAGCAAGACCCAAGATGCTCCCACTGCTGTGTCAGTGATGTGTAAATGGGCCTGAAGTGGCATGAATGTCTTAGTTGATATTGGGTATGTTTACATGAGAGCTTTAATTCCCCTTTGATTCAGAATTAAACTTAAATCATCTTTAAACAGATTAAAAATGCACCTAATTCTGAATGAAACTGACCATTCCAAATTAGACTTAATACTGAAATAGGTGACTGGTTCATTCTGATTTCAAATTTGAGTTAAATAATTCCCAGGTCAAGTATACATTATTTCCACTTTAAATTACAACGTACTTTTGGTTATTCTGCGCATGCTCATTCCCTTGTCCTGTCTTGAAGTAAGCATGGACTTGAACGAAGACAATTTGTTTAATTAGAGCCTTAAGGTGCGTACACACCGGACGCTACTTGTATTACCTCGGCCATCACTCTCCATGCAAAGTTAATGTACAGCCGCGATGGGGCGGGGCTAACCCACCCGCGATGCGACAGCTGCTTTTCACACTACCACATAGTTTGTCGTGCGATGTGAAAGTAAAAAAAAAGTTGATCAATCAGCAGGTGTGTGCACGCGTGACGATACCCTAGACAGACAGTTATTCATCCGGACTACAGAATAACAATCCATGTCCGTGTGGGAAACATTAGTCAGTGAGGACATTAGTTCCACCTGGAACCGTGGGAAACTCACATGATGCTGCTGCAGGGCATCAGCTGCAGTGTTTTGTGGTTGATAAGTGAATGAAAAGGATACAGCTGGAATAATGTCTGCATATACATCCCATTATATGATATATGATATGATCGCGGGGAAACTCGAGCGGACGTGACGTCACCTAGCGACGGCCGACGGCAACGTTGACCAAAACGAGGTATTTATGGACGCACGATGCTACGTCAGTGGGCAACGCGATTTTGGTAGCTGGGTCGCTTGCGGTGTGAACGCAGCATTAGAAGATTTGGAAATAATGGAAAGAGTGGATGGACATAAACATAAAAATGCAGACCTTTTTAAAGTTGTAGTGTCCAAGTTGAGCTGAACTGGAATTTGTTTTCTTCCAGTCGATGTAAATGTGTTACATCCGCCCCCTGTCCAATCAGAACCATTCCCAACCCCCAGACCTTAAGCAGAACTGAATAAAGGTGAAGAAATGTGTTTTCCTCAATTCAGAATTACTATTCCCATGTAAATGCAAAGGAAAATACTTCAGTTCTGACTCATTTAATTCTGAATCCTTAATCCAAATATAAAAACATCATGTAACCGGAGCCACTGATGGGAAACTTACATAGAAACTCCAAATGTTAACCAAAAAGTGAATGGGTGTGAATGTATGGATTTGACCTGCAGTGTAAAGCTGCTTGAGCAGTCAAGTAGACTAGAAAAGCACTATATAATTTCAAGTACTCAAGTCCATTTACCATTTAGTCAATTTAAGCTGGAAACCAAGTGAAAGGAAAAAAGATCATTATATCCAGAGTCAGAAACCTGAAGGAATATGAATGATTTATTTGTGAGTCTCAACTGAAAGACTGACCAGCAACAGCATCAACAAACTAGAAGCTGGAACATTGCTATCCTGAAATTGTAAACACTGTAATCTTCCACAACTCTGGTGCCACTGGACTAAGACCACAAAATACGTTCTCCTGAAAAGCTGTGCTGTCACTGGAGAGAGAACCATGGCATTTCTTAAACTTTGTATAAATCACCAGTTTCATACTTGGCTTAAAAAGCCAGAGGTGCAAAAGCTCTGAACAGCCACCTCGTGTTATGTCTCCTCCTATTGGATAAAACTCTCTAGTGAACGTGGTTGTCATAAATTAAAAAGTATAGGACACGTAACAGGACCATAAATGTAGTGATTACCCTCCTCCTCTCTCAAACTTTCCTTCTGTATTTCCATGTCTGCTCGCTCTCTTCCAGCTGTTTCCTCACGTCTGCTCTCTGCCAGAGTGGCTCTGTCAGATTTCTAGGTGTGGTTCTTCCCTGGCAGGGTGCTCACAGCAGCCCCTGTGTTGTTCCAGGGCCGGTACATGTCATCAATAATCCTCCCCATCTGGGAGCAGCATCTGTGGACATCAAACCGACGTCTCTGCCCGGGAAATAAAACCTCTGATTCCTCCACGTCGTTGACCACAAACGCCAGCTCTGCCACACCAGAGAGAGCGATCGTTGTCACCAAGCAGACTGGGCCAGAGTGAAAACTAAATACTCCCTGGCCACCCAGATCTCGCCATGGTGACCGACATACAGTTTAGACAGCAGGAACATACAACCTATGAATGATTTGTTGTGTGCTGATTTGATTCTCGCCTAGATTCTGCACTTTTCAGAGCTGGAACTGAGCTCCAAACAATCTTAAAGTCTTTGTTCTAATGCTGCTGGCAGTGGCTGCTGAAATTCATTTAGATTGATAAGCCTCATTGTTTTCACTTTTTCAGAAGATGAAAAAAATCCCAGCCAGTTTTTTGGGTGATGAGTAAATATTTTCTCACTTGCTAGGCAACAGAGGCCTTGGTGCTCATTCAGGATGACTTCCCTCCTCCACCGTTCCCTCCCTCCACCCACACTGGGGTCTATGTCACAGCTAATCCACAGCTAACAGCTAATTGCACACTTTTCCAAGACTGTTCTCCCTTATTAAGCAGCACAGAGGAGTGGCTACTGGTCATTTGCACCCCAGTTTATGTGAGCGCCTCCTTCTAGCTTGCAGGGAGTGGAAGAACTTCAATATCAGTTCATCATCCTGTTGTCTATTTTTAATAACTGCTAGCGTGTGGAACATAAAAGGACAGTTTCCTGTGTAGTGAGAGGGGCTTTATTTTTGGTGCTTTGTTTCCCTGCTATTGACTGACAAGATTTTCTCTTCCTGTCTGACCTTTAATCTTTTTTGTTTTGAGAAATTTAATAGAAGAAGTTTTCTGCCCTCAGGAACAAGAGTGTTTTCAAATGACTCCTTGTTTCAGAGTGTCAGAAGTAGAGTCCTTTAAAAGCTGATTGTTTTGTGCTGATTTGATGCCCCCTGCAGACAAAACAGGATGGTTGATGTCTATCAAACATAGGGATGGGTATTGAAAAAATATTATTACCTTTTACATTACTGCTTTGACTTATCAGTAGGGCTGGGATGTTTCACTTTTCTCCCGATTCGATTTTTTTTTACGATTTTTAGGTGTCGATTTAATTTAAATTGCAATTCTACAATACTGCAGATTTTTGCAGTCTTTAGTTAGCTTTTTTAACACCAGCGAAAAAGATGAACAATGATGATGCCTACAGACTATATAAGGAAAAATATACATCACATGTCAGTCCGTTTTTAGGATTTATTTCACAATATATTTTAACCAGCTGTTTATACTCTCTCTTCAAAAGCCTGAACTGCATTTAAATGTGGCTTATTAACACATGCTAAAATGAAGCATTTAGATTTGGGAAAAAAAGATTTTTGAACAAAAAATCTATCTAAAAATTGTCAAACAAAAAATCCTGATACTTAAGTGAATCAAATTCTCCCACCCCTAATGTAAATATACCAATCAGGTGACATACTGAGACAATAAAATGTGATGGAAAGCTCTGGAAACAACATATCTGCCTCTTTGATATGTTGGAAACAGACTGAAAAATTGCTAGCATGGAACAGGAACCCCCTTAAGTCACTGCTGTTAACACATACTAAAATGAAGCATTTACATTTGGAAAAAAAAACAATTTTTGAACAAAAAAACCCCCAAAAAATCCAGATACTTATGTGAAT
This sequence comes from Scarus forsteni, assembly GCA_036419115.1. NCBI lineage: Eukaryota > Metazoa > Chordata > Actinopteri > Labriformes > Labridae > Scarus > Scarus forsteni. The sequence goes on along the minus strand of JAZDUH010000130.1, from coordinate 10,578,967 downwards.
CGATTTTTTTCTCCCACCCCTACTTATCAGTGTGGTTATTAATGATTCCCTTATCTTTAGTGGCTACAGTGTCAAAAGCGTCACTCCTGATATTTGATGTTGCATTGATGAATAATTATTTTACAAGATTGTGGTGTTTGTGCATCTTTTGTCAAAAAATGTCCCCACAGCTTTGACCGTTTCTTCCACTGCCTGAAATGATTACATTTTTGACTTTCATGATATCATCTGTGCAGACTGCCTCTGAAAAGAGCACGATGACATTGATTTGCAAAGTATGCAGAAGCAGAAGGAATTGACAAAGATGTTGTCAAGCAGTAAAAATTGCTTTTTAATTTATTCCTTGATGTTTCCTGCTTTATTTGGTAGCCTGTCCACTGTGTCCTTTCTTGTTTTACTTCCTGTCTTGTCTCTACTGATTGGTTAGCCTGTGTGATCCGTCTCACCTGTTCCTCATTTGGCGTACCTGTGTCTCATTATCTCCCAGTGTAGGTAGTCTCTGTGTTCCCTCTTGTCTTTTGGCCCTTTTCCACTAGCACGCCTTGGCCCTACTCTACTCGGCCCTACTCGATTTGCAGCGTGTTTCCACTAGCCTGGTACCTCCTAAAACAAGCTAGTTTTAGTACCTACTTCGCTCTGGTTCCAAGCGAGCTGAGTTGATACTAAAAGATGACGTCACCGACTGCCAGCTACTGATTGGTCAGACAATGTCATCACTGATGAGTCATGAGCGCGACGACCTAGCATGCTAGCAGTAGCTACCATTAGCTTACCCTCATACGTCTCGATTGCTCTCGTCCTCGGCTTCATTCTGTTGTATAGCTTCCAAAACTCTCCTGTGCTTCTCAAGGGGTATTTCTTCTTGCCACCTGCAGCCTTCTTCTGCTTTCCTTTTTTACTTGGTTTGTGACAAAAAGCCACAGATTGTTGTGTGGCGCTCAAAATGACATCACTGCAGTGCCACTCAGCTGTTTACAGCGACACTGCACCCTGCTGGGCAGGCGACTGGGGCTAATGGAAAAGCAGCACAAGGCAAGTAGAGTAGAGCTGAAGTATGGTAGAGTGGAATCGAGTAGAGTAGGGCTAATGGAAAAGGGCCATTTGTCTGCTCATACCTCTTTCATCCCTCATCCCTTCAGTAAGTCTCTTGTACTTCTAGTGCTTTTCTTTTAAATCGTTTTTTTGATTTCGAATTTTGATCAGTTTCAGTGTAAAGAAATCTTTTTAGGTGGAAAGCTGCATCCAGGTTCAGTTTCTCGTTGAATTTCTGTTGAGCACTATTGTTGATTTTGACTTTACACAGTAGTAAATCATGGCCCTTGCATCAGTGTCTAGAGGAGTTTGATAGTGGGTGAGCAGAAGTAAGTTGCTGAAGAAGTGGAGAACAACAGTAAGGCTTTTAAGGTAGTGGCTAACAGAAACTACAGAAGTTATATGGTAAAGTCATCTTAAACTAATGACTGACTGAGTCTGGTTCAGCGATGGCAGATGGTGTATAATTTAAATCAAGATTAGGATACACATTTAATGCATTTTTATGTATTTCTTGCATAATATCTGCATAATATATAAATACCCATCATGTTAAGCTGATTCAAGTGATCATTCTCCAGAGAAGTTTAGTTTTGTTGTCGTAAAGAGAGGGAATAAGTCACCATTTATGGTTCTGTCCTGTACTGCTTCTGCAAGGAGTGCACGCATCAAACGCTTGCATGAGTTATTTCAACCTTGAATAAGATTGTGTCAGCTTCAGACTGCTACTAGAATCTGCTCTGCTGTGGACTTGAGGGATATTGCCATTTATTCATCAATTGGTTTTAGCATGAACTCTACTGTTTCATTAGACAGTACAGCACAGACTGGCTCCAAAACGAAGACAGAGTGGCAGAGACAATTTGGCCTCCATTTTCTCCTTGAGGAAGATACAGACCTGCCATCGGCAACAGTCACAGGAACAAACTCATTGACCTGACAATGATGAAGACACATCGTGCCTCAGTTCCCCCTGTTTTGTTTATTTGATTTGATAATAAATTGGCTGTCATATATGGAGTGCTTTTGTAGGAAAACATATTCATATGCATACTTTATGACTTTCTATGTTTGGTTTTGGTAGAGTACAGATATACCAGTGTTAAACTAGTTCAAACTCTCCTTGTTTATACTAGGTTTGTATGTAGGGTTAGACAATCAAGGCTTCACAGGACATGCATGGTGACGGTGATCCTGATTTGCTCTGACCTCCTGAGGTCACTGATCATGTCCTCATTTGTCATTCATGGCACTGTAACAGCATTCAATATAAAGAGGGAAAAACAGTTCTATTTGATGAGCCATTTGTGGCTCTTTTGTAACAGGAAAACAATCATCTGTAAGTGTGCTTAGACAGAAACCAGACCAAGAATTTGACCGCTGAACTCTTTGTGCTGTGGGTGTTAACTCACCATGGCCAGTAAAAAAAATAAAGGAATGTGATTTTTTTGTTGCTCTTTTATGGCTAATGATATTATCCTGACTAATATGTGGGAGTTTATAGGGAAACTGTGTAAATAATTAACTTTTGGCGGAGACCTATCCTGCTCCTACCATCACTGATGTCTTTTGCTGATCTCCTAACTTCGTTTTATGCCTTTATACAGTCCTTATCAAAATCTTAAGACCTGTTGAGAAATAACAAGAATAGTGCTGGATCTTAAGAAGGTTCTAAGTAGAGCTTCAAAATTCAAAAAATGACATGAGAACAAGAGACAAAAAATATTGAGTTTGTAATTTATAGAAAACAACAATTAAATGGAAGTAGGCTGAGTATCAGCTTTTCAAATGTTCAAGATCAGACAAGACTATCAATGATGACTGTCTTATGCTGCATTCACACCGCACACTACTTGTACTACCTCGGCGATCAGTCTCCATGCAAAGTCAATGTACAGCCGCGATGGGGCGGGGCTAACCCTCCCGCGATGCGTTTGCAGCGACAAGACGATCACTTCACTCATCGTGTGATGTCAAACTTAAACAAAAGATGATCTTTTCAGGCGATGTCGTGTGTGGCTGTGTGGCAAGAGCCAATCAGCAGTGTGTACATGTGTGACGGTACCCATGACAGACAGTAATTCATCCGGACTACAGAGGAACAATCCATGTCCGTGTGGGAAACATTGGTCAGTGAGGACATTATTTCCACCTAGACAGACCGCAGGAAACTCACAGATAATGCTGCTGCAGGGCATCAGCTGCAGTGTTTTGTGGTTGATAAGTGAATGAAAAGGATACAGCTGGAATAATGACTGCTTATACGTCCTATTATATGATATATGATATATGATATGATCGCGGTGAAACTCAAGTGGACATGACGTCACTGAGCGACGGCAACGGTGACATAAATGAGGTATTTATGGACGCGCGACGATACGTCAGTGGGCGACACGATTTTGGTAGCTGGGTCGCTTGCGGTGCGAACACAGACACTCCTGACTCAAAGAAGCAAAGATTTTTCCTTTGCGTTTTAAAATTCTTCTGTGTTCAGACAACAACGCTGGAGATGAGTGAGTCCGCTGTAGTGTGCAGGCTGGTTCACTAGATGGCGGTGTAGGTTTGCAGAGAGGCAGCGCTGCTACAACACATGAACAAAGAAGAATAACTTCTCACAATCAACAATGGTGAATAGACGCACAGAGAAGCAGGAGTTTCTTCTCTGGACAACAAATCAGTTCTGACAACAAATCTGTCTGCATAGTTTTGTCTGGATAACAAACCGAGCAGTAAGAGGCTCACACTTTACCCGCACACAGCCGAAGCTGTTGTTGTTCCTGGTATGCGCGCGCAGCCTTCATGTGAAAGAGTACTGCGCATGCGGTGACGTCAGCATTTCACCCTGAAACGCTCTGATACGGGTTTATACGGAGCTGCAAGGAGTGTATTCAAAAGTTTCCACTCTGGAGCCTGTTTTCAAAAGTTAACGTTTTAAGACAAAACGCAACGTTATGTCATCTAAACGCAAGGCCAAAATGCAACGAAAACTTATCGGATTTGACCGCTTTCAGTGCTGTGTAAACGCAGCCTTACTGCATCCAACCTCAGCAGCAGTGGTGTTTTGTGAGAGGCCTTGCTGTTGAAGCTCAACAATCCAACCACATTCAAAGTCAGAGAGCTTTTTGGCCTTTGCTATCAGGAGGTCATAACAGTGTGAATACTTGATGATTTTGGTTTTTAAAGGCTGTGGTCTTAAACATTTGATCATTTGATAAAAGCATGTTTGAGTTAAATTACAGATCCAACAGTGCAAAATGCGAATTCCTGAAATTTTCAACTGTACTCAAGATTTTGATCAGGGTGTATGTGTGCATGCTCTCCTGACCTACTCTTGGCACTTTGGCTCCCTATGAGCAGCAGAGGATTTGATCTTTTAGCAATTAAGTCATGGAGTGTGGGATTTCTTTGGCTAATGACAAATTAGAACAGTTGAAGGAGGATTAGCTTTACACAAACATCACACAATCATCACAGCCACAATGCTAAGAGCGGTTATCTGCAGCAGCGTAATACAGAGGCATCTAAGGAAACACTAATCAATGAGATTTGTTTCAAAGTTTATTTAACCAGTATCTGTTGTCTTTGGTAAGATGGTTGAATGTCAGGAAGTACAAAAGCACTCCTAGATGTCCAGTATGTAAGCTAGAATCAAGTGAAACCAAAGTTTATGATTATGAAATCAACAGTATCAAAGCTTCAGCATCCAATGTGAATTTGTGAAATTAAACACATGTGGCTTGCAGAGAATGGGACTCTCATTAAAGACTTGGACTCGATCACGCTGAAGTGCCATGCAGGGTTAACTTGAAACTGGATTTGGCCTCACCCCTAAAAGACCTAAGACTCAAATCGGCCAATCATTTAATTGTACATCAGGCTCATTGTAAACACAAACTGCATTGCGTGTCATTCTCTCACATCATGCCTAACCTCACATCTGATGCACAAGCTAAACCCCATGCAGACATGCTTTCACATTGTTTAAGAAAAAAATCTGACCATACCATCTGAATGTTGCAGCAGAAATGGAGACTTTTTAGACCAGGTGATCTTTTTTTGTTTAGTTTTGTTAAGCTGAGCCGTTCCTGTGCAGTTATGGTCTTTTTTACAATATGGTTGTGATGAGAGGTTATTTAAGTGGCTGTAAAATTGCTGTTCACTGGTTACTATCTCTTTTTAAACCCACTCTGTAAACCCTAGAGATGGTTATGCATTAAAATCATACTCGAACCAGCCTGTCTGGCATTGATAATCATGCAACAATCAAAAACACCTTTCTTCCCTATTCTGATGCATCTTTACATTGTTTACATGCCTCAGTGCATTGACTTGCTGCCACGTGACTGGCAGGTTGGGCAGTTCTATAAAGGAGCATTGTAATGGGTGCACCACATAACGCACCAGTTTGTGTTTATGTCTCACAATGGTGAGTAACACTTCATTTGATCTCTCAAGCTACTATTAACTAAACAATAGGTTTGACAGACTTGTCGCTTTGACTTTGACTTGTGTTAAGTGGCTTGTGCCCACCTCTAGGTCTTTACTATAATGGTTTAAAGTCACTGCTGAATGAACAATAGTAAGCATCATATTCGTCATAAGCTCCAGCATGCAGTCATGTGGACACATCAGCCACTGAATGACATGAAACAAACGTTAAACATCATGACTGTGGTATGTGCTCATTATATCAAATGGTGCTGCCTCATTAACTTTGTAATTGATAGTTTGATAGTTCTTATTTAGCAAGACTGGTTTAACAACATTAACAAAGCTATCATATAATAATATGAAATTTCTTTGTTTTATTTTTGTATAGTTAGGTAAGCCAAGCTAAGTCTTTTAAAAGAGGGTAAAAAGTTTCAGAAACAAAATCACACTATTACAGCAGATACTCTTGGGACAGTTATAGCTCTTCTGCTCTCATTGGCCCGATCACTGGCTTGTGGCAGGGTTTTCTGTCGCATCTGTCTGTTTCCTCGTGAAATGTTGTCAGTGTAATATATTACTATTTATGGTTTAATGACATGCTCCCTGGAAAGTATTTATGATGGTGTTTAAAGCCTCAGTAATTGTGAGATCAACATGACATGTTAAGAAGTGTTGCAGAAAAATACTGTCTCAGATGATGTGCTGATGGGAAGGCTTGACAGTTTGGTTACCCACAATGCATTACTAAACAGAAACAACACGCTCACATGAGGTGTGCTCGATTTTCTCTGACACTTTGGTCATGCTTTATGCCAGCTAAAGAGGTAGTGTCATTATTCTAGTTAAGATGATAGATGTGAAACAAGTGACTAGACATGACTAAAGTCTAGTTCAATAAGTTCATTATGAACAAACTGAGAGAGAGAGGGAGAGAGAGCACTGATCCAGCAGGGCTTCATACATGAGGGCACACCCCTCACTGCAGTGTTATAAATCAGATGGAAGAAAGGTCTTTGCGTGTCAGGTTCAGTATATGTAAGCACTTCTGTGGTGCTCAGTCATTCTCAATTATTGCTTCTCCTTGTTTTAAACTCTCTGTAAATTATTCAGTGTCAAAAGTGGTGAGAAAAGTCAAATAGTTAACCTATTTATTCAATTTACTGACTCTGAGTGTAATGTTTTTTAAATGTCAGCTACACTCCTATTCAAGTCATTAATTCTCAAATGTGAAGATTTATTTCTTTGTCTATTTAAAGTACTTACTAAATAAAATATATTGTATTATGGTATCAGGTTTTTCAAAGCAAGTCAGTCGTTATTAAGGCTATTAGTCTGGACATGTTAACAGAGAGGAGATAGCGGTGTGAAGGAAAGCATTGAGGTGAATCTATAACTGTCAGTATCAGTAAAATGCTATTTTGTTGTATATACTGTGATTAATATAGCGCAGTGGTAGCCTTGTGCCTTTACATAAGAATCTCCCTTCTATCACAGTGATAGAAATGTAAAACTCAACAGAATCTCTGACAGTCTGTTTTCATTTTGCAGAAACTTGCAGACTGCGTAAAAGTATCCATACAATGTTATAATAAACATTTAAATTTTCACTATTCACATTAGCAATTATCTTATTTCACATATATCCACTGCAAATAGTTGTTTGAAAGCTAAAGTCAAAGCTAATAACTACTGGAAGTTTAATGTGTTCTTTAAGATTAAAATCACGAATGTTTCCTTACAGGGTGTAAAAAAGGTTCAATACTGAGGTCAGACTACACAATTTTTGCTCTTTTATAGTTAGACCCAAAAGGTTGTTTGGACCCCTTGTTCTAGAAAATCAATTGTTTTATCACAGTAATAAAAAAGACCCTGTATGTGACAAAATATGACAAAACAGTCATAGATGTAAATTAGGGCCAGGACGATACGCTTTTCTTCTGATTCAATTTTTTTAGGTGCCAATTCGATTTAAAGGAGACATATCATGCTTGTTTCTCCTTTTCACTATGCCAGACTAGGATGCCTGTAAAGCATTTCTGCCCTCAGTTCAAGTCATTTAGTTCCTTCATTGCCCCACAATAGCGTTCTCAAAATCCTCATTTTAGGCCATCATCAAGCTCTCGTTGTAATGCTCGGTTCTCAGACTGACCTACAGTAACCTCGCAACGTCACAGCCCTTTGTGCTCTGATTGGTCAGTTCTATCGGGAGTAGAGCCAGCTTGTCCTTCTTCTTCTACTGTATTTTCCGACAGGCTCAAAGCAGCGACCGCGTATTGAGTCCCCCTACAGGCCAGAGCTGGTAATGAGTGAGTGTGAGCTAGGGAGCTATATATTACTGGTTGGTGGATGTGTTCCTCGGTGACATCACAGAGGAGGAGCTGTTTTATCAGATTACTCCAATAAAAAGAAATGTACCTCGTGTTGTCACGACGATTTAAATCTCGCGGACATCTCGCAATGAGCTATTTTCAGAGGCATCAAATCTCGTTCTAGGATATCAGAAAAAATACAATATCTCATTTTTTGAAAATTAAGGGGGTGTAAGGTCTTGTTTTCAAATTTATTATATTATATGTTAGTATTAAATCATGCATCAGCATGATATGTCTCCTTTAAATTGCGATTCTACGATATTGCCGATTTTTGCAATCTTTAGTTTGCTTTTTTAAACACCAGCGAAAAAGATGAACAATGATGATGCCTACAGACCATATCAGGAAAAATACACATCACATGTGAGTCCGTTTTAGGATTTATTCAGCAATATGTTTGAACCAGCTGTTTATACTCTCTCTTCAAAAGCCTGGATTGCTTTTAAAAGTGGCTTATTAACACCAGCTAAAACGAAGCATTTAAATTTGGAAAAAAAATCCATTTTTGAACAAAAAATCTTTTTAAAAACTGTCAAACAAAACATCTCGATACTTATGTGAATCAAATTCTCCCACCCCTAATGTAAATATACCAATCAGGTGACATACTGAGACAATGAAATGTGATGGAAAGCTCTGGAAACAGCATATCTGCCTCTTTGACGTGTTGGAAACAGACTGACAAATTGCTAGCATGGAACAGGAACCCCCTTAAGTCACTGCTGTTGGCATTTAGCATAAAGCTAAGGTGTAATTCATCATAACATTTGGAAAGACATGTTAGTTTTGAACAGACTGTATATACAGTATATTTGTTTTATGACCCTTAGAATTGCCCTTTCTTAGATATCATAGTAGCTCATGGATAAGAGCTTTGAAATAACTGAGAGATGATTTGTTAAGAAATACATTGAACATTTTTGAAATGTAAGCTAATGCTTAAACATGGGATAAAATTAACTGAGATCAAAGAGTTTAGATCATTCCATTTATGCCCTTGTGTGTATTTAGCATGTCTCCATGTGAAAGTGCATCTTTATAAAAGGTCTGCAGCATTCAGACTTTCCCCCTCTATATATATATTTCTAATATGTAAAAAAGAAAGAAGACCATACAACTACAGATAAATGCCCATCATACCAGTCTTAAAGAGGCAGAAGCTCTTACAGCCCGTGTCAGACACATAGAGAGTGAAACAGTATCATAAAAACTAGCAATGGAAAGCTCCTTAAATAAAGACGTTTGATTTTTCTCATGTTCCTACCACTACAATGTTGGTCATGTCTTTAGTGCGTTTCTGAAATGTCGTTCAACTACCATCATAGTGTCGCTGTCAGCTTTAATTGATTAAATTAAATAAAAAATGTGATTCCTTTGGAGTCTGGGATAAAGCAGGTACTATTGTCTTTGGGCAAATAAGTGACAGTTTTAGGTCAGTGTGCTGTGTTGAAGTATGATGTATTCTGTTTTTTTGTAGTCCAGCCTGTGATCACTGTGTGTTGTAATGTGCTGCTGCAGGGTGTGGTTCCTAAGAAAGACTCTGGGCTCTATCTCACTCTACTCCATCACCATAACACACATAAACACCAACACACAAGAACATGCATATTACATGTCCTCATGAGCACAGCAGATTCTGAGTCATGCTATTTTAGCTCTGTAAAGACTCTTTAAGTTTTTTTTTTAGACATATTGAAGGAATGGCTACAGTTCAACATGGTGATGAAACAGCAGCTCCAAAGCCAGAAGTATAAATCACTGCTCACATGTGCTTATGAGAAAATGTGAAAGTCTGTCTCTTCTTAGCAAAACTGGAAGTTAAATCTGTTGTTTGGGTTTCAAGCAAGGATAAAAGCAGGCTCCAATTATAAAATGAGATAGTCGCGGTGATATGGATTTTAAGAAGGCCCCCGCCCCCCCCCCACACACACACACACACACACACACACACACACAAACACATTTTTGTATATGAATCTTGCAGTCCTGTCCCTGATGGCCTTAAACTGAGCCTCTTGATAGTGGTTTGCTTAGAGGGACTGCTGGACTCCAAGGTCTAAGACTGACGAACGGGCCTGTGGATTTGTCATGGATGAGGAGTGGGCTAGCTGCTTTGCAAATAAGCAACACACAACCTGACCTTTGTTTATTTTTTGGCATCTGCAATGTGGAGCCCAAAGTGCTTCCAATTGGAACTTTTTCGTTGTTTTGATTTTGTATCAGAGTCGCTTTGCCTCTTTTTCATTTTTTGAGGTGTTTTTTCTTATTTTTGGGTTCAAGAGTGCACAGTTTTTAAGGCAATGCTAAATAATTTGCGTTAGCTGCCTCCCAATGCATTGTCATTAATGCTTTACTCACTTAAAGTTGTTCCAGAGATTTAGTATATATTTAGTAAGATCAGAGAGTCATATTTCTTAATAATTGTATCATTTTCAAGCAAAATGAGTGTTTTTATTTCCAAAATTGTGCAACCTTACTTGTAAAATAACACTTTTATGTAACTAACATTTATGTCCAACAGTACGAAGGAAAAGATATTTGTCTTTATAGAAAACAAACCTGTTACGGACGGATAAACAGTTTTATTTAATGCAAAAAAACTTCCAATAGACAGAATAATCATTTCATAAACTTGATATCCAACAGTCAGCTAAATTAGGTTCCAGCCCCCCCTCCTTCAGTCTGTCTCCCTGCAGTTGAAGTGTTGCCATGACAACGGCCTGCTGTAGTCAGCTCTCAGTGCAGCAGTGGATACGATGTCTGAGTGTGTGGCATCACGGCAACGCCCAGATCAGCCCACATTACGCCATGTAAGGTTGAAGGGTTCATTAGACCAGACGAAGCTTTAGGAGCTCAGTTAGCATGTCCCAGTAGGATTTATGTGTATGAAACATTTGTTTTGCTCTTCCAGATTAGAAATCTGCCTTTTTATATGATTGCTGATCAATACATCTGGTCATATTTTGTTGTTTTTGATTGTATGGATTATATAGAGAAAATACCATTGACAGATTCATTATGTAAGAAAATCTGGATAACTGTGGTTAAGATGTTAATCCATGATCAGTCTGTGAAAGCAGATTCAGCTCTGCATCCAGTGACTAACCCTCTTAAATGCATCAGAACATCAGCTCAGAGCCTTTTTATTACACAGCAATATAAGTGAACAGCTTTTCTGTCCCTACTCTATGAATAAATTTGACTTTACTTTGTCTGAAGTATGTTTAAAATTAAACTTTTAATTTTTTTTGGGACAGCACTCTTACCAGTCACACAGTTTGATGGTGTAAGTTGTATTTGAATGCTAACAGTATCAAGAGAACGGACAAGAAAACAAAAAGAAGCCATTACACAAACAAGCATCCTAGGAATCTTGGTCAGTAATAACAAAAAAAAAACTGGACCGAGATTTAAAATAAAAACCTTTGCTAATGGCTGATACACTGACCAATTCTTATATTTTAGAAAAAAATGTGTATTTTTCATATAAATGTCTGTAAAAGGTGTCAAAAAGGAGATTGACCACATATGACCGAAATAGCTTTTTAAAGTTTTCTGAATCAAAACATCAGTTCAACTGCTTATGAGACATTTAAAGTTCTATAATTTTATCCTTTTTACCAAAAGACCCTGATCCCAGATGTCCCTAGACCATATTTTTATACTTTCCTAAAAATCCGCTCAGATGTTTGATTTTGATATGCCTATAAACCCCTCTGTTTTGACTGGTAGGAGTGCTGTCCAAAAAATTAGTCAAAGTTTGAGTTTAAGCATGCTTTAGACAAAGTAAAGTTGAATTCATTTAGAGATTATTGACAGAAAAGCTGTTAACTCTTTACTATGACATGCCTCATATGACATGAGAAGATTTTTTCTACAGCTTAAGTAGAGAACAGTAGAAAAAACTTCATGTTGGAAGTTTATTGACAGGCCATTGAGCTGTGTTTTGGTTGTTATAATATCATTTATAAGTGAATTGCATAATGTGAAAGTCTTGACGCTCCAGTGAGGAGATTTAGCCTTTGGATGGCTGATAAAGGAAAGGATTGTTAGAGAGATAATTAAGTCATAACTACACATGTTGTAGGTTCACTTTTGTTTCTCACCCCAGCTACAGGGTAAATATTAGACAAGGCAATAACAGTATGCTGCTGAAAAAGGTCCTCAGCTTTTCTGTTTACACATACTGACCCAGCTGCAGCATTTTGATGAGCTTCTAACGAGAGAAGGATGTGTTGCCCATACACTGCTTCACAAAATAGTTCCAAACACAGGGGCTTTGTTTAGGAAAAGTGAAAGGCTGTCAAGATTACGGCAGCATCTAGTCAACTCAAAGTAATTCTTTGTGTACATTTAACCTGAAAGTGAGTTAATTACACAGATTTTGGTTGCCATGACTGCCATATAGCTTAGCTTTGCTGCCCAGATGTTTGAATGCAGGGACAAAGCTGGTAAGATGCTTTAGTAGCAATTATATAGGTGTTGTATCACTGTGGCAGAGGCTCTGTAAGTTCAGTGCTATTTAAGTTGGTTTATTTATCAAGGATAAAACAGAGTTTGATATAGGGCTGGGCGATATGGCCTAGAAATAAAGTATCAGATTTTTTTCCACAACACTCGATTTACGATTTTAATCGATTTTTCCATCCCTAAAAGAAACAAAACTCCCAGTGACATAAAAATGAAACAAATCAAGTTTTGCCTTTATGTTGTCTAAATGTTTCCCTCTTAAAGTCAAAGTCTGGGTCATAAAAGGTTGATTATGTAGAACAAATGTAGGCAGGTTTGTCTACATAAACACCAAAAGGCTGAGGTATTTTTACAGTATTAGCATGAAACTCTCTGATCAATATTTAATCTACTTAAATAACAAATACAAGCCCATAAAAGTGATTGTGCAAACCCTCCAAGGCCGACCATCATGAAAATTGTGATTTTTTTCAGACTTTTGGACTAAAGCAAGGAAAAAAATCTCGATTTTTAATTTTTTTAAATCTTCTGCAGAAAATAATTTGAATTAATCGATTTTTTGCCCAGCTCTTGTTTTATATTTGCTTTTAGAGGATTCAGACTACAAACCAGAGGACATGGAGCTTAACAGTCTGACTTTGAGGGTGGTCTGTCGTTATAAAGTTGGCTTAAAATGGGACAGTACAGACAAACATCTCAACCATGACTGGAGTAATGAATGACACATTGTTTGTAATTCATGTTTGGAACATAAGAAAAGTAAATTAAGCTCACAGAGACAGAGAAACATTGTCCAGCTCTGACTTTAACACAGAAATATTTTGGCATTGTTGGATGGTCCAATTAAGGCTCTCTTGACAGTGTTTGAAGCCAGACTGTGTCTTTGTTGGGGAAATATTGGCCTTGAATCTTAACATTTCAATGTTTCTCTTTCTTCCTTCTTCTTCTCTTCTCTCAGAGCGACAGGCTTTTGATCAAAGGCGGGAGGATTGTGAACGATGACCAGTCCTTCCATGCTGATATCTACATGGAGGATGGCCTCATTAAGTAAGTCTGTCCTCATTTCTACTCTGCTTACATACACTCCCATCTAATACCAAATTATCTGCTCTCTGGTTTGTTGTGAAGTTATGGTCCTTGCTTTTTTTACCAAAAGTCTCTGTGATACCTTAGTAATATGTGTTCTTACTTTAATATGCTTTACTTTCTTTAATATACTTTCAAATTAAGTGAGTGAAAAATCCCAGACTATACATTAAAAGGGTGTCCGTGTCAGTGTTAAAAGTGCTTATTGAGTTCTTAAGTGTACTATTTTCTTTATTTTCTAATTACTGTTGTAATACAGATGTGGGGCATCTGAGACTTTGATCAATCAGGCTGAGAAGCTGGAGCTTAGCTGTCTGAAATCTTAATGTGTCAGAGCTAAATCTGTTTGATTAAGGCTTAATTCAGTTGTCTGCTGACCTAATGAAACCCAGTTATACATACTATAAATACCTTTAAAACCATCAACTCTTGTCAAGCCATTTATGTATCTGTCTATCTATGGCTACGACAGCAATCAACTTAAAAGTCACTGTATTTATGTTAGTTGAATTACGTGTTGTTGTCTTTTTGAATCAGACTTTAAAAATGGTTCAGTCTTATCTATTGTAGACATTTTCTCACCCCCATTGCTAGGCCTGTTACAATAACAAATTTTGCTGGACGATAATCGTCCAAAAAATTATTGCCAATAAACAATATTATTGTCAATATAGTTTTGAAACATAATTTTTTCATTAATGTAATTATAATTATTAAGTGAGTACACCATATCAAAAGCAATAAACTTTAATTTCTTAAGAGTATTTAACTGTAATTGGAAGGTCAAGAGCTTTTTATTAAAAAAAACAAACAAACAGTATAATAAATTGAACTAAAAAAAAGAGAAAAAAAACAATGAAAATGAAATGGACTCTCTTTTGGGAAAAATTGCATGTAAAAAAAATGCCATTATACTAATCAAAAACAATAAAAAATAGACCCTGTCTCTGAAAGAAAAAAAAGTCAAATAAAAACACAACAATTATACAACAATAAATAAAATGGAGTTTATACAGTTCCAGCATTGTTTGTGACATGTATGTTCTCCCATTCCAAACGTACTGTCTGTCAAACGTTCATAACATTGCTAGCTTTTCAACCATGTTGAATGGTTGCATTTCTTTTGCAATGCAGCAAACAACACTGTCTGTGAGCGCGCACCATTTTGCGCTGTTTTATTAATCTTTACTTTGCCGACCAAATGCCTCAGCAAGAGCTGACTGTCAAGACGAAGGCTTCGCTGCACCTCTCTTTCTCCGTCGCAACTACTTTCAAACAAATGTGACATACCGGCTTGTCGGTGTTCATGGGCTCACACCTTGTTGATTCTGTTTAAAACCAAAATTTTCCCACACTGGAGCTGTGGCATTCATCTTAGGAACTGTAGCTTTCGTGCCATCATTCATATTAGTGTTTGTTTCCTCATTACTCCTCGGGACGCTCACTTGCAGCTCTCTGTGTGTGCGTATGCGCAAGTGGCCCCGCCTCCTCCACAAAGATTAAATGAATGACAAATGCTCACTCCGCTATGAATCCACTAAATCCGCTATAGAACCAACCAACCCAGGTGTTGAGAAAGTTGCACAGAGTGACCCATCTTCTCATCCAGCCTGTTTGGTAGAAAGAGAGAAGGAAAACAAACATGCATGCATGTGTCAATATATTAAGGCCAGGCAAACTTACCGAGGACATTTTTATTTATCGTGCGGTTAATTGATTTAGTGATTATCTTGACAGGCCTACCCATTGCAAAAGTATTTCTTAGATAAATTGCCTAAATGTCTTTGCCCCAAGACCCCATAATGGCAGTAAAGTCTATTAGGCATAGCATTAATTATAGTTATTATTTATATAAACATGCATTACATTGGGGTGTGTTGAAATAAAGAAAGTGACCACTGGCTAGGTTAACCATAAGTTCATTAAAGTGTTTGGTGAGTGAATATTAGAATAGCCAGCATTAGATAAGTTCCATTTCAGATGTTGTCAACCCATGAAAAAAGTTTGTGACTATTGAGGAAACCATCTTAGAGGCAATGAAGAGGTGGTTGTTTTCTGTCCGCCTATGTACCAGCAACTGTAGAATTTTTAGAATAGACACAATAAAACCTAATTTAGAGTTGCCACATCTGTAGTTTACATCCCACGCATCCAGTTCATGCATGTGACCTAAACTCCCTGGTGTGTTTTCTAGAATTTTCTTTTAGTAAAATGTGCAGTGCAAAGGTCAGATTTGAACACATAAATGTTCAGATGGGTGTATCTGCAGTTAACCCCACTGTGCTATAACAAGGCTGGAGACCTTATGATTTCAGTCAACTGAAAGTATTGCTAAACTAAATTTAGCAGTCGATTACCTCTCCCTGCAAAGCATAATAGAGAAAAATGCAGGAGCACAAGCTGCTTCATCAGGCACACGGAGCTCTGCCGGCCAAAAACAGAGTCCCTGTGTTGAGGGTTCAGCTTGGAGGCCATTTGGCTGAAAGACAAAGTGATAACACCCTGTTTAGTCCACATTTTTATGTGCTAGCATGAGCGTGTCCCCACCAGACGAGTAAAGCAGAGTTTGAATTCCTCCCTCTGTGTCTCCCTGAATCGCTGCGTCCTCTCTTCCCCCTGCTGCTCTATTCCCACTTTATTTTCCAATTATAGTCTCTTTGTCGTCGCCCACGCCCCCTGTGAGGCGGCTCACAGAGAGGCACCCACAGAAAGCCTGGTGTTGCATAATAAACACCCAGATGCCCACTGGAGCATCAGCCTGTTGGCAACTCAGAGAGACCCTGGCCTCTGCTCGCCCGTCTGTCTGTCTGGGTTGCTTTGCTCTATAAAGTCGAAACAACAGGGGCAAAATGTCAATGTGTTGACATGGTGACAATGTGCGGCTTCAAGCCTGTCAGGTTTTTCCTCAGATTATGTTTCTGAAGAAAGATGTTTGGCATTTGTCAAATTTTATTGGATGACTGTGAATGTAACGCCAAAAAAGTCGCTGACATATTTATAACACCAGTGGTGGGGTCTTGTTTTATTACATTTTGTTAGTTAAAAAAAGACAAAAAGTCAAGTTATTGTGATAGTCTGACTGTGCCTGGAATTTAAAATGTCTGAGAACTTGCAATTCAGACTTCAATGGAACCAAATCAAGTTTCCTCAGGATCTGGTATCTGCAAAGGTAAAGAGCTGTAAAGATGTTTTTACAGTTTAATTGGACCAGTTTACTTCTTTCTAACATGTCGCCAAAGTAACAGAAAAGAGGTTAACAATATCAACTCAAGTAAAGATTGAAATGTTCTTATAGTGACTAACTTTCGGTAAGCCACTCAGATTTCTAAGGTGGCCTTTGGTGCCCCTGGCCCAGCTCCTGCTAGCATGCTCCCATGCTAGCTGTTGTCAGCATATACCAAGAGTTCAATGATTCAGTATGTGTGCTTATTTTGTAAATATACTATCCTGACTGGGTGCAAAGTTAGGATATCTTTAATTAACAATACACTGAAATAACCAATTATAGATTTCAGTTTTAAAATATGCTGGGTAAATCAGTGATTTTTGGAGATTAGGGGAACCATGAACTGATCCACTGATAATACTGAAAACATGTAAAAGGAACATTTTGATAACACCTAAAGTTCTCAGGACATTAACAGCTGAAAAATAACTGTCTCATGTCTCTTAGAAGTGTTCTCATACATAATTTGTAAAGCTTTGTTGAAGAGAATTGAGGCTTCTTTCTAAACCAGTGTAATTTGTTTGTGCAGGTGTGAAAGTTGTTACTTAAACCCTGATAGGCTTCAAAAAACTGACTGTGACAGAAGTGCCAGCAATGAGTGCTCTCATTGGACAGATGTGCTTAAATTAAATTAAATAAAAAATTCAGACTCGTCTAAAAAATTTGAAACATTTTAGTTCTATTTTGGCATGTTATTGCTGGATGAAAGCTTGCATTGACTGTGTTGAGATTAAAAAAGTATTTATGTAGGAACTATGAGCGCCAAAAAAAATGTGTTTGGTGTACAAAGGCCTTTAGAGTGTTCCCATGTCCCTTGTAATGATAGAGCATTTCTATGCTACCTATTGGCCACAGTTACATGATGTTTTTACTTGATACTTAAAGTATTCAGAATTGAATAATTTGGAATTAATCTCCTTCGCAATCACATGGGAATAATAATTCCGAATTGCAGTTTACATGAAAAGCACATTTATTGACTTTCATTCAGTTCAGCTTAAAGGTGTAGTCAGCGATGTGGGAGAAAATGAGTGGAGAGGTTGTTGATAAACAAATTTAGACCCGCCTCTTCCTTCATACCTCACCCCTGGCTCCACCCCCAAAAGCTGATGGATGTGCATCGTCATGAAAATGGCCGTAGAAACTGCGTAGCTGACCAACGTAGCTAAGGTAACCCCGACTCGTCAGACAATAGTAGCCACGACTCGACTGCCGTTATTGATAACATCACGCCAACAGTACATTCTGGCAGATTAGACAATAAGATGAATGTCCGACGGCTGTTACTGTTATGTGAAGCACCTCAAAGCTAATGTTACTTACCTATCCAGCACGAAGACGGCGACATCCGCGTCCGTTTTCAGGTCTTTCAATTGGCGGAGTTCCTTCCACCGTCGGAAAGCAACACCAATGTTGACCCAGGTCTTTGCTCTTTCATGGTCATAGCCCTTCTTTTTCACTTTTCACTCCTCTGACCTTTTTCTTTTGGGCTGTTTTTCAGCCATTGCTACTGCACCTATTGTATCTCTCTCTTACGCTAACTGCGCACGCTACGCAACCTACTACTCCCCCTCCCCCCTCTGTCTGATCTGCGCATGAGTATGATTGCCCCCTGGCTGTATACGGTGATTTTGACAAATAGTGCATTAGGTTAGGAGATTAGAAGATCGCTGACTACACCTTTAAGGTCTGGGGGCTTGGGAATGGTTCTGATTGGGCAGACTTGATGTATTTACATCTAATGGAAGAAGTTTAGCGTCTCTGTCAGGGAAACCTTGTCGAACTTGGACGATTCAACTTGAAAAGGTGCAAAGTTTTATGCGTATGCCAATCCACTCTTTTCATTATTACAAAATCTTCTAAGACTCTGATTAAATAAGTTGATTCAATCAAGTCATTGCTTGCTTCGGGCAGCCATCCTGTTCCCTTCAGCACCCCGCGTGTCCTCGCAACAGGACAGGGAACACGCATGAGTAGAATGACCAAAATTTATTTGAAACAGAATGAACATATACATAATTGAGGAATTATTATTCAGATTTAAAATCAGAATAAACAAGCCACCTTCTGTGGAATATAGTTAAGTTCAGAATGGTCACTTTCACTTTGAATTAGGTGTTTATGAGGTAATTTTTAATCTTTTTAAAGAGGATTTAAGTTTTATTCTGAATTGAAGGGGAATCAAAGCTCTCATGTAAACATAGCTGTTAAAGTTCATAGCATCAGCATCATTTGGAGGAATCAGAGCTCAAATGTAACTGTTGTACTTGGTATTGTTTTAAAGAAGAATACTTCATTTTAGGGTTGTTGGTTTAATGATAAATTAAAGCCATTTTAATACCTCACAGTGTTTATGGAATTAGTTAATTGAACTTTCTCTCCAGCATCTCATTTGAAAACATGTATGTTAATTCAAGATAACTTTTAAACTGTTTTGTTCAAAGCAAAAATTCTCTATCGTCTTAGTGGCATGTATGACTCAGACTCATTTCATTTTTATGCATAATAACAGCCTATTATATAACGATTTGACAACAGGCTTAGAAGAAACTGCACAAACATTATCAACTGTGTGAAATCTTTAATGCCTGTAACAGCTGATCAACGCTCAAATACACTAACATAATTTCCTTTCACAGGCAGATTGGAGACAACCTGATTGTGCCAGGTGGCGTGAAGACCATCGAAGCCAATGGGAAAATGGTGATCCCTGGTGGCATTGACATCCACACCCACTTCCAGATGCCGTATCGTGGAACCACGACCGTGGATGACTTTGCTCAGGGATCAAAGGCTGCTCTCGCCGGGGGCACCACGATGATCGGTAAAGGTCATGCACACTGTAAAGTTTGGTTTTACGTAGGAGGTAGACACAAAAAGGACAGAAAAAGCTGAAGGAGAGGCGAGACCCTAACAGAGGCCAAAAGAGGGAAGAGAAACGTTTATTAGTTGAAGTTTGGGCAGCTTTCCAAAACGGGACCTTACAAAAGGCCCGGTGTAAGGGGGGCCCAGATTGAGTTGGGTGGGTTTAAAGAAACTCTGCTCCCACGGAAACACAACACCAGTGTCTGTCTGCATATTTGTCTGCGTACAGTGTGGGTGTATATGCACGCTTCATGTAGCTGGGACACCAGACGCTAACATGCTAACAGCTGGTAGATACCACGGTCTCATTAATACCATTAACTTCTTTTGAACCGGCTGCTTCCCTGCTTCTTGTCTGTCAGGCTGTGTCTAAACAGACAGGCATGCCACTGTAGGAAGTCTATTCATGGGCTCTATTCATTCAGGGATTATAATCCAGAGGGTGAAGCATAAGAGGGGGGAGTGAAAACATGCACTGTGTTTTGTGTAGTATACTGTTTGGATCTGTCTCATTTTACAGACGATGCGTTTGTATACCAGTTCAGATGGCCGTCATACAAAACAGTCGTGTTTTTATGTGACTGCTGTTTCCAACTCTATCCTATTAACATGCAAAGAGCAGATAAGCAGATTGGGTCGTCTTTAATGAGATAAAGACCGCAGTCAGTTTGAGGGCCAGCAGGCAGCCTTATTGTGTTACAGCTGACTAAGATGAAGCAGGATTTTTTGTTTGTGACGGTGATGTGTACGATGAGGCTTAACTGTCCCTGATTAATCCTAGTGAAAACAGACCTGAGAGGCTGAAGGGAAAATTCACTGCACAGGCATTTATGAGGTAAACATGTTGTCAAAGCTACACTCGCAGGGATTCTGTGACCTTTTGCTGCAGCTACATTAACATTATGTCTTCAATGTTGGGGTAAAAAAGTCCACACTAAACCTCATTTAAACTGGGTTGTTACTGTGTTCTGTCATTCTTTGGTGAGGTAGACTGAGTTATATTTTTAGTCCACAAAAATACTGTTGCATATCATCATGCTGGTGAGCCATTGAAGGCAATTTCTTCCATCCTTATTTGCCAGATTAAGTTCAAACTGGTTCACACCCATGAAGCATAGGGACCAGGGATACTAGGTTTTTGCCAATATCCATTATGCCAATATTTCCAAACTTTCCAGTATCATTGTTAATAGCTGTATTTTTTTTGCCAAAGGCAGAAAACCTCCTTATAACTAAACCTGACTTTTCCCTTTTTTGATGCCAGTCTACCGGAGTTAGAAACAGAAGTGATAGAAGAAAAAACAACAGTTCATTGCCTCTGCCTGTAAGGTCTTGTTTTTGCCAGCGGTTGTTTGGTGCTATTAACAGGATAACTCAAAAATGTATGAGTGATTTTTGCAAGGGAAAAGTGATTTGATTTTGTTTAAGCCCAAATGTGGATCCAGGATTTTTTTTCCAGGATTTGTTTACAGTGCAATATAGGGTAGTTTTCTACAGTCTTGGCAACAACTTGCCCTTAAGTGTTGGAAATGCCTGAGCAGAGGTTTATGATCTTGCACTTCTAGTTATTTAATAAACTACACTTTTGATTAAGCAGTGATGGTGCATTCGTACATTTGTACCTTCTGCCAATGTAACAAGCATTATGCAATGTTTATCTCCAAATTGCCAAAGTGATAATAAGCTTTTTGGGTATAAATCTACTTATAATGATACTGGTCCAGTAATATTGTGCATCCATACTAAGAACTTCCTTCATCTACTGCTAATTTTCTAATTGCACCAAAAGTAAATGTTGAATATGAAAGTTTCAAAGTTCAATCAAAGTTAATTTATATAGCACAGTTCATACAAATTCAATTGCAGCCCAAAGTGCTTTACATCAAGACAAAAGAGTGACAAAGGATGTACATATGTATGTGTGTGTATATATATATGTATATATATATATATATATATATATATACACATATACATATTTATATATATAAGGGCTGTCAGACGATTAAAAAAATTATTCTAATTAATTTCTGGATTTATAATTAATTAATCTAATTAATCACATTTTAATCTCATATCTGCTTAAAGTACCCAAATAAAGAATTTGAATTCTAGGATATTATAAAACTGTAGTGCATGACTAATCAAATGAATATGCTAAGAAGTGAGGATTTGTAAATCCTCATTTTTATTGGTGACAGAATAAAACCAAAGTCAGGGCAACTTGTCCAGAAAATTCTAAGTTCAATCAGGCAACTCAAATTACACTTTAAGTGTGTTTCATAAATCAAATTCAAAGTAAGAAAAAGGTCGAGGACATCCAGCAAAACAATTAGGCCTGATGCATTATTAAAGAATGTAGTACAAATATAGATAAATAAATTCAAAAATAGAATAAGACTAAGTCTTAAATATGCCATTCCTGTTGTCACCTGGGCTTTGTTTGGTTTGACCAGAGATGCATGTGTGAAGTGACGTGCCACTGCCATGTACGGGTCCTCCAGCCGGCCAATATCAAAATGTTTGTGTGCTATGATTATATAGCACAGTTCATACAGTAATTCAATTAGAAACTAAGTGCACAAAGGATGTATATATATATACATATATATATATAAACATATAAATACATCCATATGTACATACATACACACACACACACACACATATGTGCATATATTTACACACTCATACATAAATGATGACAATAACTTTCATTTAACCACTTAGCAAATAAACACTCAGCAGAGGTCCATCTACTAAGTAGTATGCCACTGTAATTGTAATGAATAGTTGGTAGGATGTCAACAGGATTTGGAGACTAATGTTCACCACAGAAGCCCAATTAAAATTATAAAATTTATAACAACAGATACAAGAAAAAGTAAAGCAATAAAATTGCAAAAAAATTAGACATCTAAATAAGACACTAAAAATATATTTAAAACAAGTAAAAGTATGTTAAAAGATTAAAAATAAACCTAAAATGATTAAATGTAAAAAGATAAGAACTATATCAAAATATATAAGCAAATAGTAAAAATGGAATAAAATATCAGACAATAAAATATTAAACAAAAAATGTAATAATAAAAATCACTACTCAGAAATAAATAATTATAATAGTCATTAAAATAATAAAGTTCGACATAAAAGCAAGGCTGAATAAGAGAGGTTTTAGATTTTGTTTAAAAAAATTCTAAATTTGCAGCTTGTCTCAGACCCTCTGGGAGTTTGTTCCACAGTTTTGGAGCGAATATGTCAAGGCATGATGATCAAAAGGTGGATGTGATGACATAATGAAACACTGAGTATGCATTAATGTTTGCTTTTGTGAAAATATTATGATAGTATTATCTCTTTATATGTCAATCAGTGTGGGTCACCTTTAACTCCGCTGTGAAATAGGAGAACGTCCATCAATTTCATGTTATCCTAGTCCCCAAAACCTTATTTCTTCTCTGTTTTATACGTTTTGATTAATTGTCTCATAGGGAAATATCCATCGCCATCATGAGCCAGATGCTAAACCCTTAACAATATTCAAAAACTGGATGCAGGTTATGTGACCCACTCCCAGGTCTACAGTATCAAGGTCACCCTAGACAAAGATGTTCAAAATGTGATCTGACGTCTGAGAACGTTGGTCCCCTCTGGCTCATTTCTGCTGGACATCACACAGACAGCTGATTATGCAAGACAGACAAAACTGAGAAGAAGTAGCAACACCAGCAGTTAAATCCTGACACCACCCTGTCTACTTTTCTCTATGTGTATCTGTCTAACACCTTAACATGTCACGCATCTGTCTGCCCTTTCATTTCACCTCCCGTCTCTCCTCTTTGTGTCCATCGTCCTCGTCTCTCTCCTGAAACATTTTTGTCTTCATCATCACTGTCTCTTCCAGTTGACCACGTGATCCCAGAGCCTGGCAGCAGCCTGATGGAGGCATATGATCAGTGGAGGCAGTGGGCGGATGAGAAAGCTTGCTGTGATTATTCCCTCCATGTAGACATCAGCCACTGGAATGACAGCGTGAAGCAGGAAGTGGACAACCTTATCAAGGAGAAAGGTAGGCTGTGACACTGTGAGGGAATATCTATCAGAGATGTTATTGGGCTTTACTGTTCACCTGAAAAAGCAAAATAACATCCACTCTTTATATCATCCGGGGGTGTGCTTGTTGAAAAAATAAAGAGTTAATAGGTGCAGAGCTGACTTATTTTCACCTTAAGGAGGCACAAACTGTCTAAAGTATGTGGTTGAGCGAATTTCCAATCAAACACACTCCAGTGAGCTTGATCCTTGTCCATATGCACAGCAGCACACCATCTTCAAAGTCTGATATCGCTGCATTTGTTGACACACCAATAAATAATCAGGACATAAATTCACCTTCTTTACACTATATGCCAAGCTTCGCAGCAACTGTGCGAATCATAGTATAAAATCACATAGCCTAAATTTCTGTCATCCACATTTTTTTAACAACACTCTGCCAGCAATCAACATATTGCCCATTGTGCTTTAAACTGTGTTTCTGAAGGTGCGTTCACACCGGACGCTACTTGTACTACCTTGGCGATAAGTCTCCATTCAAAGTCAATGTACAGCCGCGATGGGGCGGGGCTAACCATCCTGCGATGCGACATGCATAAGACATTCACTTCAGTGTGCAATGTCAAAGTTAAAAAAGTTTATCTATTCAATGATGTTGAAATGATTTATAACTTTAATCTGAGCATCAACATTTTGTGAGCAGCTTGTGTTGAGGAACAATTCAGGAGAGGGATTAAATGGTTTGACCAGAGCGATGGCTAACAGTGAACTAATCTCAATGAGGACATTAGTTCTGCCTAGAGGAGACTGACTGTCCCAGATAATGCTGAGAGCTGCATCATCATACAGTGATTTAGTGTTTGATTAATGCTATGCCTCAAACACACCAATAAATAATGCCCGACATTATACATCCTATTATGTGATATAAGCCAAGCTTCACAGCAACTGTGTGAATCATAGTATAAAATCACATAGCCTAAATTTCTGCCATCCACATTTTTTTAACAACACTCTGTCAGCAATCAAAATATTGCCCATTGTGCTTTAAAATGTGTTTTTAACACTCAGTGCGTTTACATGCACAGTTAAGTTACACTATGGTTATAATCGATTAGGGTATTTAACTGGACTACTGGCCCTTCTTCCTGTAAAAAGCACTGGGGAAAATTGATCTACGGATTAAAGAATGCTATGCCAGGTGACAACATCCCCTCTTTGAGCGAGTTGACAAGGGACCTTGTTTCTGTAACATTTTGCAACTACAAGCACATTATCAAGTTTCAAGTAAGCACTATACATTCATATGCAGCCCACACTTTACTTTTTGTAGACATAATTAGTGTCTCCCTCCAGCTTGTTGTGATATTTGAAGCTAACACAAATTCTACTATGTGTAGCATCCATACAGTTTACATTTTCAGAAGTAGCTTGAAGCAGAGGCTAAGAAATATGAGAAGAACACCCAGTACCGTAATGGATCCAGTTATTACTGTACATCAAGAGTAAATAATCTCCAATCCTGTGACTGAAGTGTTTTAGTCTAAGAGAAATTTTAGTAAGTGTTAGATAAACATGTCAACCTGTATTTTAAAAGTCAGGTTTAGATTTGACCAGCACAGTAATTTGGATTTTTCAGTGCACATAAACTACTATTTTACACTGGATTGAGAGGAATACAAAAGCAGCATAGTGCACAACCAATCAGTCCATGATTAATGTATCAATAAAGTTTTTCAAGGGATCCAAACCTACATTAGTAAGGTTGTGTGCAAATAGTTAAAGTAATAATGTAATGTTACAACAATGTGGTGTGTTGTAACATTAAAATGAAGAAAACAACATGTGTTTTTGACTTGGCAAATAAAAAACTTCATTGCCTCTCAAAAACAGAATGTTTGATAAATAGAGCCTAATCCGTTTTACATGACAATGATCCACTTCTTTATGCTTATCAGTTGGTTTCTCCATATAATCTGGCTGTTTATAGAGCATGTTCTAAGTATTTTTCTACATACTGTCTTCTTTATTACAGGTGTGAACTCATTCCAAGTCTACATGGCTTATAAGGATTACTACCAGATGAGCAACAGTGAGGTACTGTTACTTAATCTTTACACTCTTCAAACAATAGACTTGACCTTTTTGTTAATGTATATTTGAATGTGAAAATAATATCTGCTTGCTGTATTCCTTTTGGGAATGACATAGGAATGTGAGGTATTTCTAGTCTTAGCATATGATATATACCTTCTTAATTTATCACATTTTATGAAGTTGTTGGCACTATAGAAATTTTATCAACTTCTTGTGATGTCTACATGATGGTGCTGTTGAGCTAATGCAGGTGGAGTCAGCAGGGGTGATGTTCATTGTGTAGCAGAGAGTTAGTAAAACAACATGGCAGTATAGGAGAGGGACTAAAGGAATGCACAATAATGTGGAAATACAGTTTATCTGTCGTGGCACTACTAAGTGACGGTAAAAGCTGACAACAGCAAAGCTAATGCTAAGCTAACCCCACTGATAAACCATCCAACATTTGACATGCTTAGCTTCTCAAGGCTGCCTCCCAGTTCTGAGCAAGCTTATTAAATAACACAATCCATTATGGCTTTTCTTTGCTGGTTGGAGCCAAAAATGTTCCTCCATCTCTGCATTATTTCACTGACACAGCAGTACTGAAGCTTTACAGTGAAGCTAGAAGTTGAAGAGAGGCTGAGCATAGCAGAGTGGCTAGCACTAACTGGCTATGTATGGAACAGTCTGAGTTCTACTGCTGTTGTCAATAAAACTTTTCAATAAGTGACATGAGGAATAAACTGACATTTGTTTCTTATTAAATCGAACAGAATTTGTTCATTTCCCTTTGGGATGTTAATACAGTCAAGGAAAGGTTGTTAATAAATTTTTAATAGCACAGTACTCACCATATCATAGAATGTTAAGAATTGCATTTAAATGTAATGAGTATCATGATAATATCATACTGTGGGGTGACTTGTGATTCCCACCCTTGATAGACATGCTAAAATTAAATTTCTCAAAGTGTTTTAAACCAACACTATGTAGCTTTTCAAACATATTATAATCCTTCGATATTCATTGTGATGGTCCACCACTTTACAATGAGTTCAATGAAACCTCTGTCGTGGTCTGGAGTGGTCTGTATCCCTTTAACTGGCGCTATGTAACTTCGAGGTGGATGGTGGGAACCCTGCCACACTAAAAAACTACAAGTTTGGACTGCTTTACGGCATACGTCACTTCCCCCGATTCCCGATTCGTTTAAAACACGGAAGTCTCGGCGAAAGCCAGTCGCGGAGCTTTAACCATGGCAGAGGCAACAACGTTAGGAAGAGAAAAGTTTTGTCGGAGGATACAAAACAAAGAAAGCGAGAGAAAAACAAGCTGAATGCTCGGACCAGAATAAACATCGGTTCGGCGTTCACTCGCTGGCGTGAAATAAAAGACGAGGAGGGATGTCCGACTACTATCAGGTATGTTGGGTGACTAATTTATGATGAAGTTCCTCAAAAAAACTTGACAGGAAAAAAGTACAGCACAAAAAATCCAGAACGTACCAGTATGTAGTTTTGTTTAGACCTATTTCAAGTGTGTGATATCACCAGCTCGTCGTTGTCTTTACTTTTATTCACTTTATCGCTTCAACAGGACGGGGGCGACTTCACGGTAATAAAACCAAGTTGAACTTAGCGATTTTTAACATCGTCATTCAGTTAAAAATAAATACATTACCTTGTCGCTATCCATCCTGCAAACAGCCGCTGAAGACAGAAGAATACTTAGCGAAGTCCTGGATTCTGTGATTCGCCTACAAAACAAATACATGCGACCGGCAGATCTGTATCCTTACGACAGTAGGCGTGCGCTAGAGCTCATGGGTAGTTGAGTTCTCTCAAGCGAGGATCTTCCGTAGTGCTGCTTTAAGGCAAAAAATTTGAAAATACTTTCTGTCAACATCTGGAGCCAGTATAAATTTGTTGACCTTTCAGACATATTTGAAAATGTGAAACTGTCTTTTGGTATCTTCGGTATATATCTCTCCAAGAAATAAATATCATTGTCTGCAGCTAAGTAAAATAGATGCATAGAAACTCAAAACATGCTCATTTAATTATGTTACTCTATTTGAGTAATCCAATTGTAATAATTGGAATCCATCACTGCTGACATGAAGAGAAACTGAATTATAAGCAGCATAAGCACGTGCTAGAAAGTCAGTGGTTCAGATCTGAGATGTATAACAGTGTCTAAAAAGGGTGGGTAAAATATTTCTTTTATTTGGCATGAAGTATACATACTAACTTAGTGTCAAGTTTTAAATAAGCATGTGAACATGTTCTTTTCTGCTCTTGAACTTACGTAACTTTTCATCTGTGACATACACTGAAAATTAGTTCAGCTTGTAAAAGGGGAAGAACCAAGGATAGAACCAACGTTATGAAGCAAGAATTTTATGTTTCTCATGTAGCTGTGGCTAATCCAGTCAGTCAGAAGAGCACGTGAGACAGCTGAAATAGTCCAGCCTGATAAACTGATGATATGCAGCTCACAGAGAGACTTTGGTGCAGCAACATCACAACAACTGCAGCTCATCATCCCACATGGATTGAACCATTTCTAGAGACCACACACAATAATTGCAGTGTGTTGTGGAGGACACTGTGTAAACCGTGACCACCTTCCTGAGGTCAAGCCCTTACTTTAAAAGTAGTAATTGATGTAAACAACAACAGTGGAGTTCAAAACCAGATCACTGTCACATCACTGTTTCTGTGTCTTCCTCCCACAGCTCTATGAGATCTTCACCTTCCTGGCAGAGAGGGGAGGTATCGCTCAGGTCCATGCTGAGAATGGAGAGATCATTGCTGAGGTAAAATTAAAGATAAATAAACAGAATGATTCGTTTCTTGCTCATTCCCCCTCTGCCTCATAATATTTAAACCCATCTCTTGCTTTTAGTCCATCTTTGAGATCTGTTTTGAGTTGTTGCAGATTTATTTTACTTTTGCCCACCTTATCATTCTTATCCCTGATCATCTCCAAAACCAACAGACTAAACACAATGTCAGTGATGAAGAGGTGAGTGTGTTTCCTGTTTAAACAGTACTGAGTGGGTGTAGTAAACACAGGGAGGTGCTGCACAGTGAGCAAATGAAAGTGAATGAGCTGTAATGGTTAGTGGTTCAAGAGGGTTAATCTGAGCTCCAGGCACAGCCTGGGTTCTGTCACTGTGTTTACAGGAGTGTATATATGTTTGCCTTGGATCTAAATTGTTTCATATCTCAGCTCTTTCACCTAGTCTCAAATGAAGACTTTGGGTCAGACTGATTTTCATCAGTTTTGAGGCCAGAGTGTACTTCAGTTAAAAGCTTCAGAGATAAAGGCCTTTTTAGACTGGTGTGTCGTAACCTTTTTTTTTAACTCAAGGACTGTGGAGTCACTTTAAAGAAGGACTTGAAAGAAAGGAAATGCAAGTAAATAGACCATGTAGAAACCTGAAATGATGAAAGATGAAGCCAGTGTTTATGTACAAATGCTGCAGTTCCTTAAGTGTCCACAAGGTGATTTCTACAGTAGCACTGAAGCCACATAGACATCTCATATAAAATAGATCGTTTTTGTTGATGACCATGTTTACATCTTGGCTCAAATCAAAGTTTTGTTTGGAACAGTTCATTATTAAAGATGATATGAGGAGTTTCTAAGTAATTACAAAAAGTCTCACTTTTCGATATATGCCTGATCAAAATACACACTTTAAGATGAGTTTTATAGCATCAAAATAGGTTATCTATAAATGCTATTCCTTAGCTTCACGGTCGGGTGGGACAGGGCTGGACTGGCCTGGATACTCAACTTCGGGAACAAGACAATTTAAACTGGAGCAAATTTATATTATTCGGACACATCTTGGAGCACCGGGCTGTAAGTAGCGTTATATAGCCGGCTACAAAACTACAATACTAAGTTTTCCAAAAACTGCTTGTTGTCACACATCAAAAACTACTGCTATGTAACTAGAAAGAGATACATTACCTCGTCGCTTTGCATCCTGTAAGTTGTTGAAAAAAGCAGTTGTAAAGCAATGCAGAGTTCTGAGGAAGGTCTGAGCTGCATTCATTAGCATCACAACAAACACACGCTTTGGCTTGGGTCACGTCTTTTGGTGCGATCAAGTTGTAGTCAAAAGTAGGAATCGGCATGTTTTTTTCTGACTTCAACTGGAACGCCGATAAGTCGTAGATGATGTCACTCCCAGTTCCGAGGTTACTGGAACGCTGCATTACGACAGTTGCCGCACGTGCCCATGGGTAGCAGGGTCTTAATGTTGCCGGAAATAGATTCTCCTCATAGCACCTATAAGTTTTTAACACAAGGATTTATTTTTATTTCTGCTTGGAAGTCACTGTGCAGCACTCTGGTAAACTTGTTTTTTTTTTTTAATTTTCTATGAAAATAAAGTGAATTTGATTGGCTATCGTTACGGACACACTCACTTTGGCAGCTATAATTTTAAAGAACAAAGGAGTCATGCATTATCAGGACCATGGGTGACCTATGGGTCAGACTGTAGTTATTTGTCAGGAGATGTATGACCAGCCTTGACCCCACCTCTTTGTCTGTTTGCAAGTTAACCTGAGGTTTGAGACAGCTTTTTTAAATGTATTGGCTTCCAAAGGGCCAATCTGTAACCAACCCACTGACTATGCCCAGATACTGAAGTTCTGTGTCTTTAAGTCCAGAGACCTAAAGTTTGATGGCTAATCTGAAGAAATACAGAAAACTGTCAGCCATATAAGAGGGCAAAGCAGTGTTTACCTAATAAAGATTTTAAAATAATCTAACTCTGAACCACTGAATCTTTTGCCTTTACTGTAGCTTTTTAAGTAATTATTTTGTCTATAATAAGAATGTTTTTCATTTATTCAAGTTGAACCAGTTCCATATGTGTGATAACATAGCTGGTTTAACTTCAACACAGATGAGTCTAAATTTTCAAATCTGTCCCCAGACCTTTCTAGTCACCACAGAAAGAAAAGCTCCTCTTGGAGCTTCATTTTTCATCGTTCTTTAAGTTTAGCTTTTGCGTGGTCTTAAAGGAAGTGATATGTTTGCATTCAGTGGGTTATAATATGACTCACATTCCCCTCTTTATAGTTCAAATAATAATCTGCCTGTTTGCAAAGTTTCTTCTTTCCTTTAGTTCTGAAATTTAATTGGCATTTGGTATAGCTTCATAATTAATAAATGTTGTATGCTTCATATCTCTAAACCAGATCAGTAAGTTGATTTTAAAAAACTTACTTTTGAGTCCAGTTGAGCCCAGCTTGCTTAAAGCTGCAGTAAGTAGTTTATTTTTTGTCTAACCAGCCCCAAAATATGATTAGCTGCCCTCCTACTTGCTCTGTATTACGTCTGTGGAAAATCAGGGCTCAATTTTCAGGACAGTATTCTTTTTGGATCTTCTACGCATGTTTGTGTTATTTATAAATGAGCTTTGGCTGTTGCGTAGATTGTACAGGTAATAGTAGTATTGCTGTGTTGAGGCTGCAAAGACATTACACTGGCACAATGCTGTAGGCAGCTTAAGGTACGCAAATGCAGTGGATTGGTTGTGCATGGGAAAAGGGGCGATGCTAGTAGCATGAACGGTACTGAAGCTTGTTCAGACTAATTGTCCTCTATTTCAAAGCCAGCTAAGAAGACTTCTCAGTGTAGCTACACAAGTTTTAGTTGTTAGAGTAGATAGCTAGTGTTGTTGCCT
Organism: Scarus forsteni; assembly: GCA_036419115.1. Taxonomy (NCBI): domain Eukaryota; kingdom Metazoa; phylum Chordata; class Actinopteri; order Labriformes; family Labridae; genus Scarus; species Scarus forsteni. The sequence continues at coordinate 10,547,631 of JAZDUH010000130.1, read as the reverse complement.
ATTGCGACCCGACTGATCAATAGCTAATGAACAACTATTTAAAATTAGCTATAGATGCTAATCCACAGCAGTTGTTCCATATTTCTATAGAGCCAGACACAGGCTTATCCATTCTAGTTGTCCTTAAGCTAATCCACAGTCATCCTTTTTGTGTTTAGGCCTTAATAAAGCTAGTTAAATTACTACTTTATTAGTTTAAAAAGCTACAACATCAACAGATGATGATAAAATGTACAAAATGATCAGGGATAGCCCTAAAGGCTAACTATCGTGTAACTACAATATTATCAAGGCTTTGGTGCATTATGTCAGGCTGATGAATCCTATTAATGGTCATTTTAAGTAATGAATGTGGCACAGCAGGTCGTGCACATGCGCCACAGCAAGAAGGTCATTGGTTTAAACCTTTCTCCACACAGAAACGTCCCCAAAGACCTTCCAGTGTAGAGTTTGCATGTTCTTCCTGTGCATGTGTAGGCTGTCTGGACACTCCAGCTTCCTTCCACAGACCAAAAACAAGTTTATTAGGTAGATTGGTGACTCCAGGTTGCTCTAAAGTATGAGTGTGGGATTGAATGTTCATCTGTCTCTCTATGTGGCCCTGTGATTGGCTGGTGACCGGTTCAGAGTGTACCCCACCTCTCACTGAATGTCAGCTGGGGTAGGCTCCAGTCCCCCTGTGACTTGAGGATTGTGACATTTATTAAGGGTGCCTGGATAGGAAAATGGTTGAGAAACGCTGGACTGTTTCATCGCTTGTTACCTTAACTTTTGCTGTATTCTCACAATGTCTACTAATATTTGATCATGAGTCTTGAAGTTGTTTATAAAAAACCTGTGTAAAAAAAATCTGATCATTTTTTCAATAAGACCCTCACCACCTGGGGGTTTCCCAAAGTCCTGTGTGTGGCCTGGCCCGCATGACAACACCTGGCTTGTATCCTCTACACAGGCAAGAAGCAGTAACAGAATATCTTGTTGGAGTGTAACCAACAGCTTACATCAGCCCCAGAAGTCAAACCACTGCACTCAAAAAAAATAATCCTTAAGTATGAGCTAAGCAGCTAACGGCCTGCCTGTATGTGTGTTTGTTAAACAGGAGCAGGCCCGCATGCTGCAGATGGGCATCACTGGACCAGAGGGGCACGTGCTGAGCCGGCCTGAGGAGGTAAAACACACACACACCCAACAGTCAACATGATTAGTAAACACTATTAATATTTCAGAAACTAAAAGGTATTGTTTTTTATGGAAAATCAAAGTGTATAGTGAGTAATCACATCTTGTAAAGAGGTTTGCGGCCTTTTTTTTTCAGAGTATTGCAGTCCATACATAGATATAACATACATACTGTCAAATGTCTGTGTTTGATGTTGATCATCTGGGTTGCTAAACAGATTTCACAGCAGGCATTTTTCTTCAATACAGCAGAACCTTAATACTCCTCTTTTTTATCCAATTAACAGAACAAGTAACAGGGATGTATCAAACCAAAATGAGGGAGAAATAAGCAAAGAAAAAAAAAGAAAGAAAGGAGGCAATAGGAGATATTGTGACAGTTTGAAAATATTACTGTTCAGTCAAAAAAAGAAAGTATCCATTCCTTTTCTTTTACACTGACAAGTGTCTTTTTTTTTTGTTAGACAAATGTACTCCAAATATTGTTCTGTGTTTTTCGTGAGTGACCCATTTCGCCCACATTTTTGTACATTTATCCATTTGTAAATTAAACGTATATGTAATTTTTTCCATTTGATATGTTTCATTTACCATATCTATCCGTTCACTTATTGTGGGAGGTCCTGGGTGCGTCCATCGTCTTGTAATATTTTTCTTAGCTGCCATTACCAGTATTCTAGACAGGTGTTTGGATAGACAGCCCCTCAAAATACATCTTTTCCGAAGATAAATGTTTTAATGTGGTTAGGTATCTTTGTGTTGAATATTTCCTTCAATACTTTATGTATTTCAAACCAGAAGGTTTTTAATTTAGAACACTTCCATAACATATGACAGTGGTCTGCTTCTTGGTCCCCAGAACATCTAACTACTACTCCCGTATGATGACCTCTCAACTTTGGTGTGATAAAAAATCTCATTAGGCATTTCCATGCAAAAACCCGCCACATGTGTGAGCGAGGTTTTCTGCCTTTTATGGAGTTATTTTTAACATTTAGCTAATATGTTATTATTATTAATGTATTCATAATTTTAACAGATTTCTATGATCCTTTTTCCTCCTTGAAAGTATGAATACAGTAATGACAGTCCTAGTTAGATTAAACAGAAATAATAGAACAATTCCCAATACCAATGGTCTTGGGACATTATGTAAATTGTAAATATAAACAGAGACTGATATACATCATAATATTCACTCATTTTAAATTTTATGCCTGTAAAACATCCCCTAAAAGTAATCAGAAACAGGTGATGAATATGATTGGGTCTGAAAGGAGCATCCATGTAAGGCTCAGTTGTTCACAAGAAAGGATGGAGCAAGATTCAATGCTTTGTGAACAAATGCAATCGCCATTTTTAACCCTATAAAGCCAATTGTATCATGTTTGATACATACTGTTATAATCCCTCTATCTACTCAATATGATCAACAAATTACAAAAAAAACATCTGAATACAATCAGATAGATGATAAAAATGTCCTCAAATAGATTATCATTTTCCAAAAAACACCTAATGTATCAAACGAGATATGAAAAATCGAAGCAAAAATGGTAAACAATCCACCCTCAAAACTTTAATAATTAGTATCCTCAGTCCTCAACTTTCAACTGAATATTGTTTAAAGAAAAGTGGGTGTAACACAGTGGAAAATGCTTCTGTCCCAGCTTTTTTTTGACTGTGTTGCCAGCAAATGAGTCAAAGTGTTTCAATATTTGCAATAAAAACCAATTGAGGATTGGATTTTGCTTTTATTTATGCTTTACGCAATGTCCCAACTTCTTTAGAATTGGGGTTCATAAGAAAATACTGATTCTTGACATTTTGTTAATGTTTACCAAGAAACAAAATCTGATCAGTGAATTGACTGAGAGACCACAACTTTGGCGGTGGTGGGCTTGTGGTCTCATGTTGTTCTTGATGCATGGTTTCAGACTCATTACAGACTCTAAATGAAAATTATGGTTCCCCAAACAGTAGACGCTAGTGTATGTTTAGCAAAGCAGAGTGAAATTTAATGCAAAGTGTGTGACAGAGGTTTTCCAGTTTGTGATAACATTTTCTCACCAGTCCCAGAGTGTCAGGCTGTTACGTTCATTCACAGAAGTCAAAGGCTTAGTACAATAACTTAATAAAGCTGAATTGGAAGACTGTTTCGTTGGTGTCTGGTGTCCTTGATGGTTTGTTTATTGGTTATTGGACCTGGATTGAACTTGTGGACCAGAACACAATGATTAGCTGAGATGTTTGCGTCAGCATGCAGACTGAAAATTCATACACGTGGACAAAATTGTTGGTACCCTTCTGTTAAAGAGACTGTGAGGAGTTTCTAAGTAATTACAAAAAAGTCTCACTTTTAGATATATGCCTGATCGAAATACACACTTTAAGATGAGTTTTATTGCATCAATTAAAACAAAATTTATATTATTTTATTATTTATATTACACGTCTTAGAGCACCGGGCTGTAAGTAGCAATATATAGCCGGCTACAAAACTTCGATTCTAAGTTTTCCAAACATTGCTTGTTGCCACAGATCAAAAACTACCGCTATGTAACTAGAAAGAGATACATTACCTTGTCGCTTTGCATCCTGTAAGTTGTCAAAAAAAGAAGTTGTAAAGCAATACAGAGTTCTGAGGAAGGTCCGAGCTACATTCATTAGCATCACAACAAACACACGCTTTGACTTGGGTTACGTCTTGGTGCTTTCCAGTTGTAGTCAGAAGTCAGAATTTCCGGGTTTCAAGTAGGAAACTGCAACTGGAACGTTCCCCGAAGTCTAAATTTTTCTTCTTGGAACTCGGTGAAACCTCGCCACCCCAGAGTTGACAATCGAAGATGGATGCCCCCAGTGTGAACAGTTATTTAGCTCCTGTAATAATCAATTTATTTGCACTTCTGACTGGGGTGTGTCATTCTAGATCAGCTGCTCCGAGCAATTCAGACGTTGCTTTTGAATTGTGGTTCAAAAGAATAATTTAAAAAAATACTGAAACTGGCCTGGACAAAAATAATTGTACTCCTAGAAAAGATTGAGCATGATTTGACCATAGGGACATCTTAAACTAAGATGTATCCTGTAGTTGGCATTCCAGGTGTCTTCAAGCTTGTAATAGGTCAGTCTGCCTATTTAAAGGCTGAAAAGTAGTCACTGTGCTGTAGGGTATGGTGTTAAAGAGACAGCTGTCTTCCTTAAAGATGGTTTTCATCCTGGACACAGAAATATTCAGAGGACTATTTTAGGAACATCACAACAGCCAAGCCTCAACCTTTCCTGTTTGGAAAACAGTTACGTTTGCATGTGATGTTGACAAAATGCCTTATATAATTCTTAGCACTAAGCTCCTGAATGAACTGTCCCACTCTATGATTACAAGCTTCCATTTCTGGTTCAGAGTCAATTATTGAAATAATACAGCTCTGCAAATAACTGATGTGATGTGGTTAGACTATTTTAAGTGTGTTTGGGGTAATCCTAATGGTTAAACCATTTGTAAGTCAACCACAATATCCTGTGCCCTCTGCAGCTGGAGGCGGAGGCCGTGTTCCGTGCCATCACCATCGCCAGCCAAACCAACTGTCCTCTTTATGTGACTCGGGTCATGAGCAAGAGCGCCGCTGACATCATCTCACAGGCCCGGAAAAAAGGTACTCAGAACTTACTCAACATAACTTGATATCTTGTCAAATTAAAAGGATATTATATTTAAAAACAGCCTTGTGGTGATATTTTAGGTCTGCACACTATCACCAGAAATGAAAAAGAAAGCATTACCCACACCAGAACTCTAATAATAAGTAAAATAACTTTAATGTAACTGAAGTAGTATATTTTATCTTGAATTCAGTTCATTTAATGCTTTACACAAAATGCTCTTGGTTAAAATGCTGATTATGAAGGATAGTGTATCTTGTATAAGCACCACTCAAATGCAAATAATTTAAGTGTTTAAAGACTTAAAAATGTCTGAATATAAGCTAAAGTATGATCTTAGGTGAGAAGGAATAAGGAGAAAAAACCCGACACCAAAGAAGGAGCTTACAAAATGAATGCATTACATATGCTATAATATGTGTCTCTGCTGTGTGTGCCCGTGGCTGCGGTTGAATAGTCACCTCCTAAGCCCTCCCCTATCTTCTTTTCCTTAACCCTGATGGAAAACGTCATGAGGTTAAGAAAAGGAGAAAGGAGAATTCAGAAAGGACTTAGGAAAGGAAAACTGCCGTGCAGAGAGAATCTGACTACACCTTCACTACGCTACGTCATCATGTGATGGCGGATGGTACTGCTGTGGTGAAACTACAATTTTCCAAAGGTGGACTACAAAAGACGCATCATGTATCATGACAATGTTGTTCCTTTCAGACAACACTGAACATAATAACCTGGTAAAAATTACATCTGCATAACAGATGTTGGAAATGAGGATTTAAATAAATTTGTCTACTCATTATCAACAAGAACACCAATCAGTGCCTGAAAATAAATGTTAACTGAATGACAGAAAGGCAGAAACTGTGAAGACCACAATCTAATAGTGTACACATTATTAACATTGAACCATGTTTAAAATATAATCAACATCAAATGTCTCATATCCTGCTCTCTTCAGAGAATCAGACTACTGGAAAGTTAAGGCAGGTTTTGGTAAACTTTTGAAAGGATGAACAGCAGTGGTAACCATAGTGGTGGTAACTCACATGGTCTGTGTGATTTTTTCATAATTATTTAGTTGAATTCGGAAGCAGTCGGAATACTCGCTGTTTATAAAAGCTGTTGCCGCGGAGAATTGTGGGACAGAATATTCTCCTCTCCTTTCGTAAAGGATGGTCCGGTGTATCCTATGCTAAAGGAGATAATAAAGGAAGCATTGAGCCACCTTTCCTATGCATTTAAACTATCCGAACAGCTCTAATCACAAACTACTTCTGGTTCATTTCACTCCATTAGGAACCTTCCTAAGCAAAAATGACTATTCGACCACAGCCCATGTTTCTTGCATTTCCTCTAATTCTTGGATGTTATCTCCTGGCATTTACAGTTTTATTAAGAGGCTTTTGAATTTGTTGCAAAATTAAATAAACCCAAACCTTGTGTTGTTGAAATCTTATTATCTTATCAAAGGGGTGATTTATTTTACTTCCTTCATAACTTTATTTTTGTGAAATCCTCATGTCAGCCTAACAGCATTTAAACTTGCCTTTAAACAATGTTCAATCCAAGAATGTGACGTCTTAAATCATCACACATGCACCCAATGTTTCTCTACAAATATTTTCGATTTGAAAATTTTCCTCTTGGACTCTGCCTTTCCTCTAATTTGAGACATCAGAGCTCTAATAAATAAAAAAGATGCACCAGACATGCAGTATGCCCTTTTAAGACGATTCTAGTGTCTCTCCTTCAGCTGAAGATAGAACCAGACCTTGGCTCTGTTCCACATCCTGAAAACATGTTATTTGCAGAGGAATTTTGACATTTGTCATGAGGACTTTTCTGTGGTTCAGTTGTCACACAAAGCATCCCTCACAGCCTGAAGAAGGAGCAGAGTTGAAGAGAATGCGGTGAAATTGAGCGCTGGTTCAAGTAAGCGTTTACATTGCTTGCTGTTTTGTGCAGAGGTTAAAATCTTTTCCAGTCATCTTGGGTCAAACCCTAAACATTGATCATTGTGTCTTCATCTCTCCACCTATTTTATTTCTTGTCACTCTTTCCCAAATGTCCCACAATGTCTTCCAAATGTATTAGGGTAGGAAGAGTGTTTGTTTTGAAGTCCTTACGACTATGGGAGGCTGTAACAGTCATGAAAGGTTTTCTTTTGCTGTTATCTAGGCTGCTGTTTTTTTAATGGTGTAGTCTTAGGACCCACCACTGCCTCCTAAATAACATCTCCAGGACCAAATATCTGAGTGTTGACAACTCGGATTTATTCAAGGAAAATTACAGTGTGAATATGAGTCATCATGTCGACAAAGTAAAACAATCGAGTCCTTGAGATTGATTCATCATTACAGCTAGTGTTAAGGTGCTTTTTTCCACACATGCATCTCACTCAAAAGGACACTTAAACCCTCTTTTGGGTCCCATCCTACTGGTTTAGATCAAGGCTTAGACTGTTATGCCTTCCTTTTATCTATTCTTGATTTGTTTTCTTAAGATTTTTGCGGCAAATGTTTGTTGCATCATCCCATCATCCATGAAAGAACAAGTACAATAGCGACTAAGCTAAAGTGAAATGTTGCCCTGGGGGGACATTAGTTTTGAGGAGATGAGGTAATGTTCACCTCTGCCAAAACTCAGATGAATTATCAATGCTTTAGTCAGAGTAACCTGCTGAAAAATTAATCAGGCTTCGACTTGTGTGAAACGTATCCTTTTGTAAATGCCAAAAATCACTGCTACGAATCAGTTAATCACACCTTACGTCTTATACTCTTTACGTATTGTTAATATTTTTCCTTTCCCAGGAAATGTTGTGTTTGGGGAGCCAATCACGGCCAGCCTGGGGACTGATGGGACACATTACTGGAGCAAGAACTGGGCCAAGGCTGCTTCTTTTGTAACATCACCTCCCCTCAGCCCTGACCCAACCACCCCAGACTATCTGAACACACTGCTGGCCAGGTATGTATCACAGCAGTGAGGTAATTGTCTGCCTAGCAACTGCTAGTCCACACCAAAATACTGTGTGTCATCCGATGTAGCAGATCTGTCTGATATAATGCTTACTCACAATACAACACAATTCATATTAAAACTGTTACTGTTGCTACAACTTAGCCATCAAAAGGTAGCCAAGTAGTCCACAGAATGCTGCTATGTCACTTTCACCTCATGAAAAGATGTGTTGTAATTTCTTGTTTATATAAACATTTTTCCTCTCTTAAATAGGGTCTGATTTTAGGTGCGTATTATACACAAGCACAAGCAAAGCATGTGAAATGTTTAGTCTCACCAACATTGTGATTACAACACATCTAATACAAAAAGCTGCAATATTCTCTTTCAGTTAAACTGGTCTAATCCAGTATTTTGGGTCTTAATTAGTTTACTTTTGTGTAGTAATCGTGTAATTCTCAAGCGTCAAATATATGTTTTAACATAGCTAAAATAATACTTGCAAACAAACATCTTCAAGTTATGTACAAGCTGGTGGACCTTGGTAGAAAATCAGATGTCATTTATGTACAGCAAAAATTTATTTACATGAATCTAAGACATTAAATGAGATTCACATACCTTAAGCAACATTGATATGACTCTGAACTAAAGGTAGCATTAGGAACTGGAAGTAGTTCACAAAATGATCATATTTAAAAAGGACTTTGTTTTTTAATCAAAGTTCTTGAAAAAGGACCATAAACATTCATCACAATAGTAGCTAAGTGTGCTGGTTTAAGCCAGAAAACTTAATTTCATCTGTAGTCCAAAAGATAAGCGCCTAGATGACAGACACAAAAACAAAAAAAAACAACATTTTTTAAGGAAGGAAAACATGAAGATTAAAGGACCATCAGTGTACCTGTTAAAATGTGAAGTGGTGAAGAGAGTGAGGTCAGAATAATTGAAGTAACTGCTGACACTAGCAACTAAAACTTAACCCTGTGATTTGTGATCATTACACTATAAAATATGTTTATTTTGAGCAGAAAAGGTATTCAAAACGCTACATGCTTATGAAAAAGCATCTCCATAGTGCTGGTAATTTAAGCAACAAAAAGCTCTTAGACTAGCTGGAAATCAAATAGTGCACTTTTTGCCACTAACATTTGCTGTTTTGAAAATGAAGCTGTTCAAAAATGGTGACTCTGCAGGCTTCACTTCTTATTCAACGTCTTTTACAGGACTACATTTTTTTACTGTTGAAGTTCATGTTCAATTTTACAACATGGTTTTAGCTAACATATAGACTGTTCTAGCCTTAAGGGCAAAAGTGACTTGCGCTATTTAAACAGCATGTGATTTAAGTGAGTATTTAGCAACTGTCTGCTTTTGGAGTGTTCGAACTACCTGTAAGTGATGCAGCATGATGGGTGCACGGATTTGAACTCTGGTACCCCATTTTTTTCGTTTTCCTTTTACATGGATGACAAACAAGGACAGACGCAGACTGACTGAATGCTGGAATAGATTTTTAACTTTTCATTTTGATTCTCTTACCACATCAAGCCTGTTTTTCAAAGTAGGGATACTGGTACATATTGGTATTTGTCATTTACTTAAGTGGCTCTGTTGAAGACTTTCAAACAAACACTTATATATAATGCTACACTCTTGTTTTTCTCCGTTCATAATATAAGTTCTACTTGTCATTCTGTGCATGGGGAAAACTAAAATATTGGACAGGGAATTAATTATATAGTTGATGTAGTGTGGGCAGCAAGGCATGCTATTAAGACACTGTAACAGTGTTTACTGGACATGGTAAAATGGTTAAAACAAGAACAGAACAAACAATGAATGCTGTTTTACATGTTCTTGTGCATCTCAAGCAACAATACATGTTTGTCATGGTTTGCAGGACTTAATCCTGTAAGGCCCAAGACCGTAGATTATGGCCAGAAAATTCTAGTTTTTTGGAGATTAAATTTTTATTTCACTTTCTGCTAAAATCTGACAAAAATCTTAATGTGCATAAAATTCAACATCTTGGGCTCTAATTTCGCAGGCGCACCTGCCTGCGCCGGCCTTCGCCACGCGGACTGGGTGTGACCTGCGCACTTTGCAAGTTTCCTGCAGTGCCAAGAGAGGCGCACTCATGGCGCACAGGGGCGCAGAGGTTGCGCGTCCACGCCCACGTCTCTGCCTCTCCGCGCAAATGTCAGAATAGGAGGAGAATAGACGTGAGTGGGATTAACACAGCCGATCGCTGTCTTCACCAATCAAATGAGCGCCTCTCCTCGCCTTTAAATGCGCTGCAGCTGAGGCGCAGCGTCTGATTGGTCTGAATTATCCCCGCCACCACGGAAACAGTGTGCTGGAAAGACCCAGCAGTGGAGACGCTGTCCCTTCAGCAGGAGAATGGACAGCGGGGTGCATCACCCTGTGGGCCAGCTCCCGGGACAGATGTAATCTGTTCCTTTGTCATTAATAGGAGTAAAAAAATAAGAGACAGTTACACCACAGCTGGCTTATCCATTCATAATGCTTGTGATCCACCTGCACTCCTGGTGTGTCATCGCCAAATAGCAGAGCCTTTAGTGATAAACTGCATACTTTCCTGGTGTCTCCTCCTCATCCTCCTTGCAATAATGCTCTCCATCTTTTTAGATCACGTTAAAAATAAAGACTAAAATAGACAAATATGGGAAATAACAGGTAAATCCTGAGTGACAAACATTTATTTTCTCTCCTTTTTCTTCGTCTTTTTTCCCCTTTTTTTCTTTGAATTTAATTAAATGAGAGAAGCCAGATATATACTCAGTATCAGATGTTGAGGCTGTTTATTGTTGACTTGTAAGATGTGCATCAAACTTCCAGCTGCCGTCAGGTTAAGTTTCCATTATGACAAACGGCTTTAATCCGACATCAGATGTGACGGGAAGGTTAATATAGATACAAATGTATATGCTGGTTCAGACTGTTACATTAAATAGTGATTGCTGTGATTGTTTATTGCATTAAAATGTGCCTGACACTTTGAAAACCTGCCTCTGAGGCGTGCGCACATGTGCGCTTGTCACCAAATTACAGCTGCGGAGGATGCGCTCCGCCCTGCGCCCAGGTTAGACCAGGTTGGAGCTGGCGAGCTTTCAGCGCACTTTCTGCACTGTTTTTGGTACGAAATTGTCACTGCGCCAACATGAATCTGCCGACACCTCCCCCTGGTGCGCCCTCACACCCATCTCTGCGCAGACGGTCTACCAAATTGTCAAATAGGCAGCGCACGGCAGTGCGCCGCACGAAATTAACACTGCACGGGGTGCACCAGGCTTGCGCCCCCTGCGCTGCACCACGAAATTAGAGCCCATAGATTTTTCGTATCCCATTTGATACATTAGGTGTTTTTGGCAACTGATAATCCATTTGAGGACATTTTTATCATTTATATGATTGTATTCAGATGGGTTTTTTTGTAATTTGTTGATCATATTGAGTAGATAGAGATATTATAAAAGTGTGTATCAAATGTGATACAATTGGCGTTATAGGGTTAACTCTACATTGATTTATGTTTCAATCAAACTCTGCACTTCTGTCTTCTTCCTTGTTTAGTGGAGACCTGAGTGTGACTGGCAGTGCTCACTGCACCTTCAGCGTGGCCCAAAAGGCCATCGGTAAGGACGACTTCACTCAGATCCCTGAAGGGGTCAATGGAGTGGAGGAGAGGATGGCTCTTATCTGGGATAAAGCTGTGGTGAGGAGGATATGCTTTTCTCTGACACATTTTTGAGGGCTTAAGCTGATTTGAAGTTAGGAATAATAATACTGATATGAATATTTGTTCTTTATCTTGATTCACTGTCTTTCTAATCTGCTCCCCTGAGGAAACCTGAGATCTCTTTTAAAGCCTTATCTTTGTCGTCTCCATTCTTTAAAGTCTGAAGTTTCTGCAGTCAAATCCACACCTTTTACATCTGTATCGCTTCTATTTTTGTTAACTTTTTGGACTGTCTTCTTCTTTGTCTGCTTTCTTTTATCTGGCTGTCACTACCTCTCCTACATTCCTCTCCCCAGCCATAACTCCCCCTCTCCCCACTCCAAAGTGTCTTCTTGTCACCGTCTCTGCTGTCCTCTATCCTTTCCTTTGCTATCTCCATATCTGTCCTTTGCTTCACCCTGCTTTCAAAACGCTGCCCTCCTTTTTCCCTTTTCCTCGCCTCTGTTATCACAGCATCAGTGCACAAGCAGACAGAGCATGTAGCTGTAAACAGCCAAGGACTACTGTGCCAACTTTGAAGTGTGAACAGACTCTTCAGTTCACAACCTAAACTAGTTATCAACAGACTGGTGCAGGAATGAGTCCAAAAATGCGGAAGTGTGTTAGCATTTATTACTTCCCAGTAGTCAAGACTGAAAGAATGTGGGATTAAAAAATACCTTTTTAGGATAAAAACCCAAAATATGGTTTGTGGTGAACACATGCATATAAAACACTTTAATCTGAGTTATAAAATGCATTTCAAATTGCTGTTTTCAAAAGGATGTGTGCTTACAAACTGTTAAAATGGAATACAAAATTGGCTGGGAACCCCACACAAGCATTTCTGATCATTTTTAAATTAACAATAATTCATACACAACAGCCATAGCCATGAAGGCCAACTTGATCAGATCATTTGATGAAGATGAAGTTCTCAAATAAGAGGTTACAGCATGATGTTATACTTTGGTAATATTTATAGCTTCTAAGTCAAACCAGCTTGGTGTAGTTTTGTAGTAGCTAAAAAAATGCTTTTTACCAACTACATTAAAGCTCAAAAAAGCATGAGAGTTACGTTTGGTCACTTAGATTGAATATTTTTTTCTATAGACAGAACAGCAATGCCAACAACTAAGGAGGGTGGGGATTGATGAAGGATCCTTCTCTGTAAAAACCAAACCAAGGGCCAGTTGACCCTTTGTCAAGCTCCACCCTTTCCAGAAAGTGACTTTCTACTAAGCCTTGCCCTTCTAAAGAGCTGCGTTCAAACTCATTCTCTATCACAGATATAGTGTACTATATAGTGTGTTCAACTTTTTCTAGTGTTGTTCAAATTCTCAGCAGTTCAGTAGATATTGCACTGTAAAATACCCACACTGCAGAGCAAATGTGACCGTACATACGATGTACCCTATTTTGTACTCTTTATAACACAATGCATCGTTTATATACATATAGATAGGGTCGCTAACTCATAACTCGTAAGCTAGCTACAATCAACTGTTTCTGTGCTATCTAGCTACCTCTAAAATACGTGATGCTTGGCGCATCCACATGATCACAGGAATATCCAGCGCATCTACTAACGTAATGATGTTTAGAAAATTTCATTGAAGTGTGCAAAGTCTTGTTTGGTCATTTCCTATGTAGTTCACTATTTCATTAACACTACAGGGAATAATGAGTGTATTCGAACAAAGCTTAGGCTAGACAAAAACTGCTACTGCTGGCCTTTCTTCCGTTTCATCAATGGTCAAAACATGAATGAGTCACAGAAAGTGAATGGCAGCCTGAACCCTAGGAAGTAGAAATCTTTACATAGGCTTTATGTGTTTCAGGAAAAAGGCCCAATTCTCACCAAAGGCTTACTATTGCCTCTTTCACTCATTCCTCTTGCAGACTACGGGTAAAATGGATGAGAACATGTATGTTGCCGTCACCAGCACCAACGCAGCTAAGATCCTGAACCTGTACCCTCGTAAGGGCCGGATCGCGGTGGGCTCTGATGCCGACCTGGTCATCTGGGATACAGACTCCATTCGCACCATCACTGCCAAGACGCACAACTCAGTATGTATGATGCAGAGATCATATACGAGTATTTATTTGAAATATAATTTGGAATGAAATTTGGTGTTTGAGTTGTCAAGGCTGATTCTGTTTTGTATCATTTTATAAGTTTTACTGAATTTAAACCTAAAGAGCCATATCCAAACAAGTGTTTAGTGATTGTCTGCTCTTGTTAAGTTAAGGATCTGAAAACAAATATAAGATCAGGTTTTGCTTGTGAGCATATGCTTGCAGAGAGAGAGAAAGAGAGGTTAGTGAGAGAGATCACATTTTTGAGCAGCTTCCAGAGCTCTCTCTCTCAGTTCCTCTGAACGGAAATGAAGTCTCAGTGGATGTCCACTTCTAATATGAGCAGAGTAAACTCACCATGTGACTGACTCTCTGTGTAAATCAAAGCTATGCTATATCCAAAACCCTGGAAATGTAGATGATACAAATACACAGATTTTCCAAACTCAACAGCAATTCTATTTACAGTCTTTAAAATCCTCTTATATAGTAAATAAACAGGGTAACTATGTGCTGTATAATCAGGGGGTGTTTCCACCCAGTGTATCACGTTCTCCATAGAGGATCAACCGAAATATTTTCATGATTGGATAACAGAGAGTTTGTAGTAAATACTCAAATTTTAAATGATTTTACAAACCCTGGAGTTTTGAACATCTGTTTTCTGGAAACCATCTCATCTCATCTCATAATTTGAAAAAAGCTTTGGGGCTAATCTTTCATAAAACTTTTCCTAAACATGCAAGTTAAATGAGAGTCAAAAGTCTAACCGTAAAAGATAATTCATGTCATGTATTGCAGGTTTAACAGAAGCAATTATAAGACGTTTGCATTTACAACTCAGAGTTTGTGGAATCATAGCTTTGAGATAAAAATATGGCAGATGTTTGTCAAGGAGAAAACATGATAATAATTAAATGACCTGCTGCTTATGGGGTTAGGGAGAAGCAGAGATTTGGTCCCACAGAAAACTAGCAAAGTGCTTCACAAAGCAAATATGTAAAACGGTTTTCTGCTGCAGTCTTGTAGTGTCTTTTTTTATTTATTTTTTAAACATGTATGTTTATTGCTTTTTGTGCATTTCAAATAATACAACAGAACAACAACAAAAAAAGACAAGGTACAATACAAAACAAACACAGTAAGACATCATCTCATTTTACAACTGTAAATTTCTATATTGTTACATTTCCTGCAATAGGACTTCACATTAGGTGCCTCTGAAAGGCTCAAGGTGAAAAGAAGGCTCTGGAATAGCCCCCCATATAAACCTTAGTCAAAAATCAAAACAAGATATAATCTTCTCCCCTTCTAGAAATGACATAAAATGTCCCCATATTTTGTCGAAAGTGGAATATGTACCCTTGATCGTAAAAGTAAGTTTTTCAGGGGCAAGAGAGTGTGATAATCCAGCAAGCCAGGCTTGTAGACTGGGTCTAGTAACAGATTTCAAAAATTTGGCTATTGTGTGTTTAGCTTGTAGCAAACAGTACATGGACATTTTCTTGTCTGCCTTGCTGAGAAGATAATTCACAGGATTGTAGTGTCTTAAGAAGTGACACATTTGATTTTTAAGGTGTGCAGTTGCTCCCATATACAGTATAATATTCATTCAGTGCCTTTTTGTAAGTTCCATCAATTTTATCTTGACAGTAATCGACAATAATAATGGGCCAAGCATTTACTTTTTTCAATTTTCACTTGATGATTAATCAAATACAAACAGTTCCTCTCATCTTTTAAACTCTAAAAGATTCAAATAGAAAGAAAATAAATGGATCAGCTGTTTTTCCTTGTGATATGAAAATTAAATTTTCTCCAAACCTAAACTATTATTGAGGACATGTTATCAAATAACTTGCTTGAAAGGCACTGGCTGACTTTCTGGAAACTGAGCACTTTGTTGTGATCGTCATGTGTTCAGAGTTGCGTATCATAACAAATGAGGCAGTATTGGAAACACATGAATCTGGTGCATTGCAGATGTTGGATTTGTATTTTTGTGTGCAGCCTCAGACCAGAGCCTCACAAACACACACGCACATACATTATACTGAAATGCTGTGTGGACAGTTTACTCCGCACATGTTAGGAGTGACACCTCTGCAGTCACACAGACATGGACAGATTGAACACAGGCCACTCAGCAGCAGAGGAAGTGTCCACAGATGATACTGCAGCTGAAGTATCACCCTGTAAATCTTGTTTATACAGAAACACATGTGTTACAGAAGAATGCAGTCACTGCAGTAGGAAAGTTTATTTGTGTTCTGACTTCGATAAACCCCAGATACAGTCAAAAGTTGACACGGAAACAACAGATTGTTGCTGGGATACTTTGAGAAATAAGACAAAGTACAGCATTTTTTTTAAACTTAAAGTGCTTCAAGACCACGAACCTCTGCCATGGATTTTCCAGCATTGTCGAGCAATTGTCAAAAAGTGTCAAATCTGGGTGCTGGTTTGGCGTAGTGGTTAGCACCCCATGTACTTGCTTCTGCCGGTCCAGGTTCGAATCCCGCTTGTGACCAGTTTGCAGAGTGTCTTCCCCTACTTTCTCACCCCCTTTCACAAGCCTATCCACTGTCTCTCTCCTATCAATAAAGGCACAAAATGCCCAAGAAATACATTTAAAAAAAAAAGTGTTAACAAATCCTTGAAAAAAATCCTTCGTCCACATCCAGATTATGACCATAGCAAAAATGTAATTTATTTTCCCTTGTGCCATGATCAAAATTCCCTTTAAATTTAATGAAAACCCATTGAAAACTTATTAGTAACAATAAATGGCCCTTTATCTGAATGTTAACAAATCTTTTGAGGAGCTGCATCTAGGTTCAGATCACCACCAATATCTTATAATGTTTTTTTTCTTGTGCCATAACTAGGGAAGCACTTAGAAGGATATTGAAACTAAATACTGAACATAAAATTCAGTGCATGAACACACGTTTATATTTTGTTAAAGTTTTTACAAAATAATTTTCCCCAAGACTTATTATTAGGATGAGCCTACTGAGTTTTTAAAGATATTTTGAAAAGCTTCAAGTACCCCCTGCAATACCTCCACGTACCCCCAGGGGTACGCGTACCCCCATTTGAGAACCACTGTATTAGGCTTTCAAACAAATCAAAATAAGTATTAAAAAAAACTAAAGTGCATTACAGTGGATAAACCCACAACGAATGAATTACTGTCCTTTTGACACAAGTCTGCTTAGCCACAGTCACACACAATGACGTATTTGATTTTGTCTTTTTGTCACACGGTACCATTCCGCCTTGCTATTACCTCACCCCACTGATGGCCGAATTTGTCTTTTTTTGCAATATTCAGCCGAATATATTCGGTCACCGAATATTCGGTGTATCCTTAGCCATAACCAACATTCCATGAAAATGTATTCAATCTCAATTTTTTTTTTTTTTTTTTGAGTTATCCTGTTAACTATCTATCAAACAAAAGAACACACAAACTAACTAGCCAACAATTACCAGCAAAACATAACTTCCTTTTCTTACATGATTAGGGCTTTCAACTTTAGGATGGTATCCAAAAACCAAATCCAGCTGGGAATCGATAACAACAATCAAATTTTGAACTTCAGACAGCACAAGGGGTGAGAAGTTGTTTCATATAACAATGTATGCAAGCTGAAAAGCTCAAAGGGGACATTACTCTGTTCTCAGATGGAGAAGTGGAAAGAAACAAAGAAAACTGGACTAATGATATCCCCCCTCAAATGTGGATTACATCCGCTGAGGATCTGTTACATAATGATGTCAATCTCATTTCCTGTTTGTCTTCTCTCTTTAAAAAAAGAGATTAGAGCATGGAAGTTCCCAGTTCCAAGAAATCGACCTTAATGGATAACCTGATGCTAAACAGGAGTGTCTTTGTTTACCAGCACAACACGCAGAAGAATGCATCTCCCCAAAGAGAAAATATGAGCAAGACTGTGCTGTGTCTTTACTTTCTTATCAGTAAGCCCACATCTGGTCTGAATTTCTTGTTGTTGTCAACATTAAAATACATAGATACACATGAGGATGTGAGACACACAGACAAAACAGGCAGAAACGCACACACGCACACACACTTAAACACACGGGGCTTAGTCATGACATCATGTTTGGCATGCAGTGGGTCTTAGTTATGTCCTGTTCTGGCCTGAATTTGGACGGCAGCAGAACACAGAGCCGTGTGCAGAGGAAATCAGCAACAATGGAATGAGGGGAGGAGACCATCACAGATCTCAAGCAAGTTTAGAAAAGAAAGTTGGCAAACAGGATGGTGAAAGTCAACCAAGAATGGCAGAGGAAGGGAAAAAGTGTTAAAAACAGAAGAATGAGGGATAATTAAATAGAAGATTTGAGGAGAGTAAGAGGTATAATGGGGGCATGAAGCGGCAGCTGGATGATGGCAGCTGTTTGTACATGCCACACAGACAAGTGTAAGAAACCTGGTGATGAATGATAAAGAGCGGGAGATGGAAAGTGTGGGATCAGGGTAAAGAAGAAAAAAAGCATTTTATGGGCCTCTCTCAGACAAATCCCTCTACACACATACTCTCATTTAGTCTGTGCATTAGTGTGGAGGTTCTGCCACATTAAGTGTGGGGAGGAAGTGATGCTGATCTACTGAACAGGTCCAAAACTTTTCATTTTACATCAGGGGAGATGGTCAGTAGGTGTAATCACTGGCCCAGATTTAAAGTATCCAGAGAGTGGGAACATATAGTTGGCTTGTGTAGGCCTCTATAATGTAATTAAGGGTGCAAAAATCACATGTTTGCATAAGTTTGGGAGGTTGTGTTTAATTCTTTATTGGTTACAAAAGTAATATTGGATTAAACAAAGCATTTTAAGAGTGATTACAAAGGAGCCACTTTTTAAGGATTATTTTGAAGCATTTCTGTCTTGATTGGGAAGAATTTAGAGACAATGGAGTTTAAAATGTGAGGGAGGACATGCAGGAAAAGGCCAAGGCTGTGATATGAACTCATGCCATCCACCAAGATCTGAACCTGGGGCTACACAGCTAACTGCTTAACTATTGACACCCCAGCCACCTTTAAATATAATCTGAAGAAAATGTAGGATTTACTGAAGTGTTGTGAAAAATTATGAGAAATTCATTTGAGAGATTGTAATGTTTTAAGGGGAAGAAAATCAGTGCATAATAATATCACCTTGCCCAAATCAGTTAGTTGTTTTCTTCTGAGTAGCTCCAATTCACATCAGTCCAGTCCAGTACTAATGTGGTTATTCTAGGCTACGACCACAAGTGTTTCCTTCTCACTTAGCTGGAAGTGGGTGTTTTGCTGGCGTTTGTTAGTCTGTTTGTCTATTAGCAAGATACTCTAAAAATGCTGAACAGATTTTGATAAAAATTTTGAGGAAAAGCAGTCATAGCTCAGGGAAGAAGTGTTTAGATTTTGCTGGTGATCTTGCTGTGCATCCAAAATTTTTTCAAGGGTTTGTTACCGTGCAGGTTTTCCACATTATGTTACAATAACTCACCTGACAGTGTTGGAAATACCTTGGCAGAGGTTCAAGCCCTCAGAGCAGTTCTTGAAAATGTAGCTTTTTCTTTATGTTTATGTTTACATTTTTGTAAACTTCAACTTACTTTGCGAGATTATCACCTCAATTTCCCAAGACACTGCACTATGGTGGACATTACCAAACTTTGCTGGTTTCAATGGTGACTTGAATATTTACATGCTAACACTGTAGCTCTCAGACTATGCTGCTGCTTCATACAAATTTCCAGCAATCAAAACCACACCAGTTTCTTTTTGTATAAGACTTGTTGGCTGAGAGATTTCATGTTGACAAGTGATCTTTAGCTCCCTGTGTCTGTGGTTGACATTGTTACAATAGATGTTGAAACTATCTGGATAACTTATAGATCATTATGTGTCTTACTGAAACCAAACACCAGTTAACATGATAACTAGTTAAGCCGTAACACCTAATTTTATGTTAGTGAAAAAAATCTGAAAATGAAATGGCACTTGCATAGGAATTAAGTCATTTTTTTGTGTGTCATGGACATTGTTACATACAGTTGACTACATTTAACAATGCATTCATGAGTTAATACATTTTCATGTACAAAAGATGGTGAAAACTGAACTTTATTTTAAAAACAAAAGAGATATGCCTCTGTGTTCAGTATTAGCCACCTACATGAGGACATTGCCTGACACTGTGAAAACTCTGTGATAAGACACGTTCATTATGTCACATATAATTTCAGAAAAGAGCTCAAGTCATGAGAAGAAATGGACTTTTTGTTTCCTTTATGAAAATGAAAATGGACAAAAAACACAACATATAATAAGTCAGTTTTGGTAGTATTTAAGTCGTTGTTGAAATTTTTTCCTATATAGATATTCATTATGTGAAAAAAGCTCATTCATTCATTAAAAGTTTGACAAACTTTGTCGTTCCCATAAGAAAATTTGTCTAGAAGTTAGATCTGCAGTTGCAAAGGAATAATAAAAAAAATCAAACCTTACAAAATATCAGAAGATATTTTACATATTGCATGGTCAAATTGAGTGATCTGAATATATGTTTTTTTTATTTCTTTTTCCTGTTACATACATTCTTTTTTTCCAGGACTCTGAAATCTTCACAGCTCCAAATATATGCATGTTATAATAATAAAAATCATTTGTCAATGCTTCAGGCTGCTGAGTACAATGTCTTCGAGGGCATGGAGCTGCGTGGAGCCCCTCAGGTGGTGATCTGCCAGGGGAAGATCGTGGTGGAAGATGGAAACCTGCACATCACTTCTGGTGTGGGACGCTTCATTCCTTGCTCTCCATACCCTGACTTTGCCTACAAGAGGGTTAAGGCCAGGAAGCAGGTAAATACAGACATTACACCCATCAAGCCAGTATTTGGCTTAAATATATGTTTGAATGGTAAACTTTAACCTTGTAATCCCTCAAAAAACTCGAGAAGGCCTGCACTGGGAGAAGGGACATTATGTTGCACTAGACAGTAATATTTTACGAGTGAAACAGAAGTAGATAAGAAGACAATAAAGGAAACCAACGGAGGGAGTGTTTCAGGCAGTACACAAGAGTCATGGGAGTAGGTTTCACAATGGTGGAGAAAAAGATGGAAAAAGAACGGAGGCAGGAAAGTGGTATGTGGGGGAGACACTGCACAGAAAGTCTGACATCAGCCTCCAAGGATCAGCCACAGGGCACGGGCTTCACTTCTGCATTGTAATGAAAACGTTTGTACAGTAAGGGTGGTGGAGGTTTGAAGAGACCTACCACATACAGAGAAATGTTGCCATTGTTTTACATTTAATCACTTAGTATACATATGCTGTCTCAGGCTAGTATTATTCAGCACAATGCTCCCATAAGAGTAAAACCCTTAAGGAAAACATTATCTTCCTAGTTGCAAGAAGATTGTGTTTTAGGTATCAAACAAATGTCAAAGTTTTTTTTTCTTTAGAGTTTTATACAAAAAAAATGTTCACTTCAAAATCACTGAAATAGATTCATTTTACACCAGTGCTGGGTAGTGACCCTTAATCACTTGATCCATATTAATTATATTACAGCACACGGCGACTGTATGTCTATCTGTGAATGTGATGACCCTGTCTTTCAAACTCCACATCATGTTGGTGTTGCTCATGTCCCTTTTTCTAAATGATTAACATTAAGGCAAACACATTGCCCATTGCTGTCTTCTTTGTCATCTAATTATCTGATTTAGATAGTTTTCACAAGCACTCACACAGCTATGTTTACCTACCAAGTCCACTCAGTAATGTGCGAGCTAAAACTGCTGTGTGGGTTTTAATTTTTTCTCTCTTTTTGTCCTTAAAACATAACAAACTAAAGCAAATTGGACATCTTTGTCTCCGTTATAAGTTGGTTAAAGATAGAAAAAAATCAAATATATGTTAAAGCAGCAGTAAGTCAGAAGTCAGAGCTAGTAATACAACCCTGTATAGACAGCAGTACAATAGAGATGAGTGCAGTGATGCACTCAAACATCCTATTAGGTTTGGTCATAAGGACAGGGGTGGTTTACACAAGGTTAGTACAATAATACTGAATATACTTGAACTAGTATCAGTAAATGTGTGGGATAGGAGAGTTATTTTTACAAATATAATAATTACTCTTAATGAGTAATAAATATCTAATAAACAGACATGTGTGACATTACTTGTTATCAAAGAAGGTATTTAAGTACTCTAAAGAATAGTTATTATTAATATTTATTGCATACTGTAAAAGCAAGTAAACAATAAATTATACTATGTGCTTCTAAGAGTCCAGTAGATGCTGCATAGTCTTTAAGAGTAAAAAAAAAGCAGTCCCACAATGCATTGCCCCTGTCAAAAATCAGATTACATTCAGATATGCAGCTCAGAGTTAGTTAAGTATTCAAATTCAAACTAAACAGCTTTTTTTGTTTGACTTAGGGTATGTGTTGATTTTCTTTATAAAGTAAACTGTTGTAAAATTGCTGATGTGCCTTTACAAACAGCAGGGAAGGGCTAGCATTTTCCCAGAGCAGGAGTACTTGCTGGGAAGAAAGTGTTTTTTTTTTGTATTTGTTTTTTTTTTTTGCAAAAACATGTACATGAATAGTTCCTGAGCCTCTGAGAATGTGAACAAAGCACTATTTGGCCAGTGTGACCACTGACCTGAGAAGAACAAACCCACCCAGAGTTTGGTAATACTCTTACAAAAAGTCGTTACACAAGTGCATGCTAATTAAGTGCATATTTAGTGACTGCTCTAGTAATGTTAAAAACACTGCAGACACGTACATACCTAAGATTGCTCTTTTAAAAACCCATAAAGTGACATGAACACGTCTGAAAACTTGTGTCTCATCCAATGTAGTCAGAGCTGACCCCATTTAACCATTTGATCCTTACCAGCTTTAACTCAAAACAGACTCTACTCACTCCTCTTTTACATTCGAGCCAAAAAATGTCATTGTTCAACCATTTCCTAATTTGCTGCTGGCTGCTGATGAGAAAATGGAGCTGCAGCAACAGTGAGCTGTTTATCTTGGTAGCCGTCACTGTTATGCTTTCTTCGCTTACAGATGTCTCCTTTTAACTCCTTAAAGGCCGTCCAAGATTCCAACTACTCATGCCACTGGCAGACAGACAGGCAGGCAGACAAAAAAGTAGACAGATAAACAGACAGACAGGCAGCTTGAATGGGGGCAGAAAAGGAAACAGGCACAGAGAGAAAGAGACAGTGAAACAAATAAGTATACACAAACAAATAAGCTCATACACATTTTTACCCTCAGGTTTGAACTGATGGTTGAAGGTGTATATAAATTGAGCTCTCTAATAGACAGGAAAGCAGGCGCACAGACTGTCAGATTAACAGACAGGCAGGCAAACAGATAGACTTTTCATTGCTAGCATAATGTTTGAAGATGGTCTGTATGTCTTCCTGTTCCACTGTTTGCTCAGTTGATGTCTGTTGTTTTTGCGTGTGAATGTGTAAATCTGGGTCTGTTTCTCAGCAAGAAAAAAGTCTCTGTGAAGAATTTATAAATTATTCAAAGACAAACAGTTGCAGAAACAGCCATGTAATACAAAGCAGGTGTTAGCTTGGTAGATTAAATCTTTCTGGATACTACACCGTCTTATTTTATCTGTTTTTCTTCTCTGTTCTAACTCTGTGTCCTGCAGCTGGCCGTCCTGAGGGCAGTACCCAGGGGAATGTACGACGGCCCTGTGTCTGAATTCTCCATGTCCCGCGGTGGGACCCCCTCTGCCTCTGCCCGTACCTCTCCCACCAAACAGCCCGTCAGAAACCTGCACCAGTCTGGATTTAGTCTAGCAGGTAACCCTGCACCCTGCGGTGAGAACAGCTTCCTAATAACCTCCCGACATACACACACACACACACAGACAGACATACACTCCTCCCGCCCATCTTTTCATCTGTCTGATCTGAGTGATTTACATTCAGGCATCGAAAGAGCTTGCATGTGCATTAGCTGATCCAACATCACGCCACAGTTGTAGCATCTCAACTCCACACTGTGACAAACGTGACTTTTAGCATGTTGTCGCTCTCTTGTAATGATGCATCCATACTTTGTGATAAGAAACAAGCCAGATGCTCACATATGGCCCTTTTCCATTAGCCCTACTCTACTCTACTCGACTCTACCCGGCTCTACTCTACTCACCTTGTGCTGCTTTTCCATTAGCCCCAGCCGCCTGCCCAACGGGGTGCAGTGTCGCTGAGCGGCTCTACGGTGACATAATTTATAGCGCAACACAACAATCTGTAGCTTTTTGTCACAAACTGAGTAAAAAAGGAAAGCAGGAGAAGGCTGCAGGTGGTAAGAAGAAATACCCCTTGGGAAGTACAGGAGAGTTTTGGAGGCTATACAACAGAATAAAGCCAAGGACGAGAGCAATTGAGCTGCAAAGAAAAGACATATGAGGGTAAGCTATCGGTAGCTGCCGCTAGCATGCTAGGTCGTCGCACTCATGACTCATCGATGGTGACATTTTCTGACCAATCAGTAGCCGGCAGTCAGTGACGTCATCTTTTAGTATCGACTCTGCTCGCTTGGAACCAGAGCGGAGTAGGTACTAAAACTAGCTTGTTTTAGGAGGTACCTGGCTAGTGGAAACACGCTGCAAATCGAGTAGGGCCGAGTAGAGTAGGGCCAAGGCGTGCTAGTGGAAAAGGGCCATTAATCTCCTATTATCCTGTTTTGTACTTGATGATGTGCAGAGCATGGCATACTTGTCTGCAGTGTATCAGGCAACTCTTTAAAAAGGTTTTGCAGAGTTTTATGCAAAAATGTGTATTTTATTTAAGTCATAACTCCTTTAAACTTAATGAGTCGACAACCAGACTGTACCAAATAAACAATCATTTAATGCTGGCTGGTTTGCTTCGGTGTGATCAGACATTAAGTCATATAACTTGATAAAATACATTTTTTTAAAGCTCATGCATGTTGCTAGCTACATATTGCCCTACATAGCAGTTTTGTTCTGTTGTTTTGCATGTCTCTCAGTTATTTTTCAGTCCAAGCATGCATGCAATATAAATAAAAGAAATGTTTTTCTATCATTTTAATCCCTGATAGGTTAATCGTTGTTACTCAGGGAGTGCAGTCATTCTGTGAAATGACTCACCTCCAAAAAATGCACCTTTAATCCTCCTGTTAAATCCCTCCTGCTCTGTGTTTTAGCTTTGATTACTTTCCAGGACATTGTGACCTCACCAAAACCACTTTGTAATGTCAAGTTACAGTCGGAAATGCATGTTTTTTTCCACATTTGCACTCGTAAGTCACGATGGAGATGGACTTTGGCAGCGGGCCTAAAATGTGCAGCACATAATGTGTCAGCTCAGGCATCTGGACACAGTTATTCCGACAGCCTATCTCATGTCAGAGATCATAACACCGTGTACTTACATTCAACATCTGCTCTATCAGGCAGATCTGCTGACTGACAGACTAATAGTCATCAAATGTAAGGTCAGAGCTTGGAATTAGAAAATGAACGTCTAAATTTGTTTTTGTCAGGAAGGATTGAAACGCACGTAGCAGACCGTCAGTGTTTCCACTGTTTCATGTCAGACTGAGCCACCACAGCTCTCACTGTAACTGGTCATCATATACTCTGTGACAGACTCAATGTATCCATCCTGTAAATCTATGAGAGCAGCATGGACACAACACAGCTGTGCTCACCACAGTCTTGGCTCTGTTTCTTAATGTATGTAGCAGTCCTGTCCAGATACTTTGAGGAAAGAGCCACATTTTACAACAGTGAAGTGCCAAATTTAATGACAGGTAGTATTTTTTTAACTTCATGCACCAACCAATGAAGAGACAAGCTTGTGTTGTACTTCTGCAAAACCCCTGCTGAGAGAGAAAAACTGGAGAGAAGCGAACAGTGGATTAGTACTGTTCGATGCTACACTACATATTTTACATAAATCAATCAATCAATCAATCAAACTTTATTTGTATAGCACTTTTCATATGTCTTGTAGCACAAAGTGTTTTACATAAAACAAAGAAATAAAATAAAATAAATAAAAACATTGAAAATTGAATTACAACAAAAAATACAATGCTCCACCCACTCTCGCAATCCACATACAGCATGTACACTCAAGAATAGATGGCCTGCCTATTTTGCAAGCAGCATTGAACCGTGGCTAAAATATATTGGTAATGATCAACAAAGAGCCATATTTACCCTGCATTAGCAGCTATGCATGTCCACACTTTAGTAGACTATATCACAGACAAAATAAACACAATATGGTTACACTTCCTGTTTGTTCTTTTCAAAGTGAAAACCTGTTTTGGAATTTCTGTTCCCCTGGTTCACAGAATGCTTTTATTCAGAAGTTTCCCTGGACCGGTTATACAATACATCAAGTCACATGAAGCTAGATTTAAAGTAGCTCTTTCAAAATGTTTTCTCAGTTGAACGCATGATTTATTGCCCTTTGCTTTGTGCAAACACTTCAGTCTAACAAAAAAAGTATCATTGGCTGACTTAACTGAGGTAAAATGTATGAAGAGAGATAGGGCTATGGTGAAGCCAGTGTGTCTGATCTGAAAGCCACAGCATTGCACTGCTGAAGCTGAGGGGCCACAGCAGTGAGGCATCCATCTCTTCATCTAGAACGCTTAAACTGTCAATTTTTAAGTGTAGAGCAGAGCTGAGCAGATGGATCTGGAGATCATGAAACATAAAAATGTACATAAAAAAACACATTACTATACCTGTCTGTGGTTGATTTTGGTTTGACATAATGTTTATCTATTGGAAAAGTGATAGGCAGTCTGTGAAAGGTGTATTCTATTTACTTACGGGATGCTCTGTGTGGTCCGAGGCCGACTTCCTGTTTGGGCCAGTCTACCCTGTGCTGGCATTGAGCTCTGTTACAAAGTGACCTCAGTGCAGAGCTTTTTTTCTGGTATAAGCCTAACACAGACCTCTGCAAGTGTTTTAGACAAAGACTGACTTGAAACACGGCGTGTGTGAAACAGGCACAGGTGGTCAGTGTGGAATTCCTGTAGAATACATGAATTAAAGGACATATTTTATCTTACTTTATTTTCCTGTGGTAATCAGGAAACACTGATTGCTTCCTGAAGATCTTTGACTTATTTAATGCATGTTTTCCTGTGACGAGGAGTCTTTTCAATAGTATTGCCACAATCCAGAGACAACAACTTGTTAAAGGAAAACTTGTTATTCAACATGAGTAACTTTAGGTCTTAAAAAGGAAGTAAAAAAGAAAGTAAACGGAATGGCTTATAATTTTAACATCCATCATTATATCTTAGAATAAAAGCATGTCCAGTTAGGGATGACATATAATTTTGTGGTAAACAGACAGAACCAACAACTGATGTTAAGTACCTCCCTAAAAAGTGAGATTTTTTTTAATGGACTGATAAATGAATCAGACTAGCTTTCTGTACAGGTTATATCAAAAAGCATTTCATTGTTCTCATGTTATAAAAAAGGAAAGGAAAGGACTTTATCCCTTCTCTTATCTAAATAATTGGTTATTAGTTTTATAGAGCCAAATTAGGGTAATTAAAAACCAGATTCGGCTCTATGTTCTGAAATTGAATACGTGCTCTTTTGTAGTAAAACTCATTTTGAAGGATACTCTCCCAGGATATTTTAGGCCTGTGTTGAAAACCTGTTCTTACAAGCGCAGCCAATGTGTGTGATACATCATCGATTTAAAAACGCAGCTTACCTTCCCTGGAAAGAATTTCCACATTTAAGAGCATAAATTTAAAAGGGGAGTGAGGCTTCGCTTCTGGTTTTCCCAGGCTTTGTTACCATTATAAGTGCTTAAGAGTGTGTGCACTCCTGTGTGAGTGTGTACTGTGCTTTAAGGTTGACTCTTTTTAGTCATGATAGGTTTTTTTTAGGTCTGCCACATGCTCGGGGAATTTACCCGTCTGGTAGGAGATGGAAAGGAGAGTTTGCTTAGATGCAACGTTTCCTAGTCTGACATCATTCTATTTTCCATTTATGTGCTAATTTGTTACAGCAGATGCCCCTGGCGTTCTCCATGGAAACCCTGTGCTTTATGTTAAACTGTACTGTATTTACTTAAAGCTTCAGCAGCCAAGCGCTGCCCGTGGACTACAGAAACGTCTTCTTTATAACATATGGAAAAACTGCTTTAAGATAAAACCTGAAGCACTTAGAAATTACAGTCTGATAATATACATATGGGATTTAAGGGATTAAAACCTATAGCAATATTGACAAGCCCATATTTTGAGGGTGAAATTAGCTAAAAATCACCCTGTGTTGTCTTGGGGTTAGCTATATTCCATATAAAACACCAAAAATGATCAAAAAACAAGAAGAATGACTGATAATAACTTGGAGGTTAAGACTATATCTTTGTTTTTCAATGTTATTTATGTAAACATTGATTTAAAAAGACAGATTAAAGGTCAAATGCCTTTGTCATTTCCTAACAGAAAAAAAATGTATGTTAACATTAAAACTGTCATAAGAGCATGAGGAAGTAAATTTTGCCTCAGAAAGGCCTGTAAGTCTGCGTTTTGGGTCTTGCCTTCATCATCTGTCTCCAAAATTCGTTTTAAAATGGACAGCAGGGTATATAAACAGAAAATTAAATCTATTCTGATGGTTGATTTACTGTTAGATCCCCAGTGCTTCATTATAGACGTAATTCTTCACTATCGTGGCCTCCTCACACTCTTCCTCAATGACCTGAGAGACTAAAGAAAGTATATCTGAAGGGTAAGACAACAGCCAAACCTCATGTAAAAACATCTGAGCTTTAATATTTTGGCAATTCTGCCCTTCATACTTATTTGAATTATTCACATTTATCTCTTTAACGAACAGATTATTTAAAGCTCATGCACAAGCACAGTATTTTTTTTTTTTAAATGTATATTTTTGGGCATTTTGTGCCTTTATTGACAGGAGAGAGTCAGTGGATAGGCTTGTGAAAGAGGGTGAGAGAGTAGGGGAAGACACTCTGCAAACTGGTACACAGGCAGGATTCGAACCTGGACCGGCAGAATACAATATTGGTATCAGAAAATATTTACCTTAAGAGTTGAATATCAGTATCGGCGGATATTAAAATTGTTGCCATGATTTACAGTCAAAATGTTGGGCATAACTATTGACTATATGTATCCCTTTAATTGACAGTAGTGTGGGCAAAATACTCAAATGTACAATTTTTCTTCACTTTGTCTTCATGGGTACATTTGAAAACCAAGAGTTTAATTTTTTTAAAAGAGAAATGTTGTTTTCCTTGTTCCTAACACAAGTGGAGTTCACATTGAAAGCAACAAGTCAGTTTTCGCAAAGTAAAGACTTTGTGCTTTTGACGAAAAATATTGGTGTCGGCGATAACCAGTTTAGAAGTATAAACATAAAGGTTGAAACATGCAATATTATACATCCCTTATCAGAAGTATTAGTTGTATTATTTGTAAGTTAATTGTATAAAATTTTACTTTATTTGTATTATTTACATTTGTTTCTGTATTTATCAGTGTATTTGTTTACTTATAGTCTATCAGAGCGCTGAATTACTACTAATAATTTGGTTTTGTGTTACCATATACTGATTATGTCTTTTGTATTTTCACAGAAAGACTCTGTCTTTATTGGTGTGATTTGGCTAGATACTATGAAATTAACATTTTGAAAAATGTCTGCCAGCATTTTAACAGTTATTTTAGTGTTCACTTCCAGTAATATGTAAACAATGTAAACTGAATTGTTCAAAAATTTTTGAAAATGTATCATTAAAAAATGGTTGAAAGGCTTTTCAGATTTGATTCTTCTGAAGATTGGAATCAGGTTCTGGAATACTGATGTCTTGTGAAGCCTCTCTCTGATTGGTTTTTAAAATCTTTAAGGTGCAGTGAAAGCATGAGTGGAAAATGTTACTGTTTGTAAATTCTTAGACATATTTTTTGTGTGTCTGACTCTGAAGAAGTTTGCTCTTCATTTATAATTTTTATATGTTTCAATGTCCGTAATATTTTAGATGTACTACACTCTTGTTTTTATTCATTGAGGTTTTCCTTGTTAAATAGAGTTTGGATGTTTTTTAGCTATTTTAACTTGCTTGTTATCATTGTTTTAGCTTAGTTATCTTTCTCTTTTTATTTAGTTTTAATGTAATTGTTTTTGTGCTTTTTATTCTGATGTATTTTTCTTTTTCCTTTGTCACTGTGTTCTGATGTTTGTGTGAAGCACTTTGTATTTTCTGGTTGCTAAAAGGTACCATGCAAATGATCTCGCCTTGGTCTTCCTTATAAAACATTACACTGTATTCTACAGGTTATTGTTGTTATGACAAAAAAAAACAATTTTTTCGTTGATCATCCACAGAAAAAACAAGTATTTAGACATTAAATGTATTTTCCCACTTCCCTCGCCTTGCATGCTATCCTTTTCCGGTTCTTGGCTTCATCCCTCTCCCCTCTTATCTCCCTCCAGGCCCCCCCACCCCAGACGACATCCCCATCAGGCCTGCTGGACGGCGTATCGTAGTGCCCCCTGGTGGTCGCTCCAACATCACATCCCTCAGTTAAAGCTCAGAGGGAGGAGGAGGAGGAGCAGGAGGGGATGCATCCAGAAAAGGACAGCAGCCAGAGCGCAGGATTAAGGGTGGGAGGGAGGGAGGGAGGGAGGGAAAAGGGGAAGGGGAAAGGGGTGGTAAGGGTGGGAGAAGGAGATGCATAGGACCATGATTAGTTAAAGTCAAAAGAGCAAAACACTGAATCCTCATGCCTTACCTGTCACAATGCTACCGTGCTCAGATGAGAACAGTATCCCTTTTCCTGGGGTGGTGGTTTTTGAATTGGTACTATCAGAGCACTTTACACGGAACAAGTTGTAGTCTCACTTTCTACTAAGGTAACACCAAAAAATGCCATCAACACTCCTCTTTGGTGCTTTGATAATGGTAAATTATAACCAGTAACTCTCACGCCATCACATTTCAGCAGAAAACAAAAGCAAAGGAAAACAGATACTTCTTCTCTGACTGTTGCTGCGGTTCTTTCATCCCGGTTGGCTTTCAATGTCACCCGCTCTTTTTCAGTCACCTGCTTTCTCCCCTAGTCTGCAAGACATTAACACTAGATCCCACATTAGCCATGTAAATCATGCAGTACCATTAGCTCTAGGTGGCATTGTATGTACGGTAAATGTAATGTAGCTTTGTGAATGATGTTGTTGCAGCCTGTTTGGGTTTCAAGGTCAGCGATGGTTTTTATCAAATCTTTGAGGAGGAGTGCATTTGGATGTGGAGCTGCATGGGCCACATTGACAAGGGTGACGTGATCCATCGTCCTTCTGCACTTAACTCAGCTTAAATGTTTGATGAATGCCGTCCCCATGATTGCAGAAACATTGGTGTTAGAAGTTGAAAGTTTTTAACCCCTAAAAGATTTGTTTTGCTTATTTTCTGTATCCATCATGGCTCTACAAAGAAGAACATTGGAACAAACTGTCCTTTGCATTTGCTTCTAGCTTGTTGCATCCAAAAACGTCATTTTTGAGAAAGGGGAAAAGATTTAAAAGTTAACGAAATACATGAAAGTAATAGCCTGTCCCTTTCAGCTCAGCTGCAACTTGTAATGAAGAGCTTGGAAGCGTATAAAAACAAGAAAATAACAGATGCAATGAAATGAATAAGCAACAAAAACCTGCTTTAAGAAAACTGAACTTCCACCTGCAGCTTTACTTTTCATTACTGACTAAATGGGCTCCACTTTTGGACAAGAGAAACACCAATATTCTCGAGTCATGCTGCTCCGTCCAGTGCAACCCTGACCAATAATAATTCAGGGTCAGTCTTAAATAGCTGTTCCCACTTAAATCTACCAAAATCAATCTGGATTTGGTTGTTTTGGGGTCTCAAGAGCTCTTTTTTATGTCTCTGCTGTTTTTTCCCATAAGGCAGAGGATTGTGGTGCAGTGAGGGATGTTTAATTGTCACTATCCCACGGTGGGGAGGGGGAGATGGTGTTTTTTTATTTGGCAGATAGCGAGGCAGGCACACATGTTGGATTGTTGTATTTATGTTAATTTGACAGCCTTTGTTGTTTTTTTGTTGTTTCTTTTTTACTGTTGTATCAAAACCCAGAAATGGCAGGTCAAAAATAAGGTGTGTTGTGGAGGTATGATTTGTTTCCTGAATAAACATGAGTTGCAACTGATTCACTTAGAGTTGTTTTTATTGCCAACTTCAGCATCACAAC
Organism: Scarus forsteni; assembly: GCA_036419115.1. Classification (NCBI taxonomy): domain Eukaryota; kingdom Metazoa; phylum Chordata; class Actinopteri; order Labriformes; family Labridae; genus Scarus; species Scarus forsteni. The sequence goes on along the minus strand of JAZDUH010000130.1, from coordinate 10,515,689 downwards.
GCAAACAAAAAAGGTTCACATACAAGTGTTAAAAATGTTAACAGTACTAATCAATTACGATATGAAGAGTCCAAGATTTCATTTTTTTTCCTTCATTTTTTTCCTATAAACAAATTGGCCTGATTACTGCTTGAGTATCGATATCTAAGCATGATTATAAGACAAAGTAACTCTGTTTACAGCACACACCACATACAATCAATGAAAATAAACATTTTACTCTGTCATTCTAAACACTGAAAAGCAAAACATGAATGGAAATATATGTGATCAATACAAATATCTAAAAGTCATAATGGATGGAAACAAATTTCAAATGAAGGGCGACTTGTCATTGCACAATAATTGTTTTTTTTTGCCAATGTGTTTTTCATAATCCTGGAAAACAGTATTTGAAATGAAACTGAAATCCTATTAATACTTAGCTCTATTGCAGGTTATATAATTAGTTTACAGTGACAGTATGACTCTGAAAGAAGTGGAAAACAATTGGCATATAAATTTAAATCATATTTGCAGTTGATATCAAATCATTTAGTATCCATGAGGTTGGATTTACTCCATAGTCTAATAATGTTGTTTTTATTAGTCTTTAATTTTAAGAAAACATCCAGGTGCCCACATACTGTAATCAAATAAACCTGACATGCCATTCTTCTGATGTTTTACTTATGTGGTTTTTGTTAGATCTTGTATGAGCAGCTTACCAATATTGTGCCACAAACCTGTGCAGCCTGTGAGTGAGTTTCAAACTATCAGTCTATATAAACATCATACCATGTGGATAAATCTAACATGGAGTACTTTGGTACATGGAGAACTGAAACATCGTACTAACTAATACCAAGTTAATCACATCATGGTGTATGTTTTGTTCTTTACAAGATTTTGGCTAATACAATTTGTTTTAACGGTTAATTTATTTTCTTAAATAAAAATGCTTCAGTAATATGTACACAGAGTCACATTGCTTCTAAAGAAGATTAGATCGCTGTTATTCAGTATTTGACTAATTTTAGTATTTTAATCATGCATGCTACAATAATTTCCAATGAAAGCTCGGAATTGTTCTTTCTGTTTAAAGAGTGATCTTCATTATCTAAATTAATGTATCCTAAAATGATTCCTTGACCCTGAAAGCCCACACTTAGCACTTTGAATCATGTTGATATTATCACTAGTTAGACAGTTATTCAGCAAAAAACAATCATTTGCTAATGGCACTTATCTGCATCATGACCAAAATCGAATTATTTTTAAGGTGGGCCATTACCAATATATCCTGAAAACTTCAGCAAAATCTGTACAGTAGTTTTTGTGTAATCCTGTTAACAGTGTGAGCAGTTTTCAACATTTTTAACACTAACTCGCCCAACTTTGGTGGGAATACTTTGTGCTCTTGGAGCATTTCTACTTTAAGCTTGATTTGACCGTATTTTCTGATTTCTTACACTGTAGGTTTTTTTTAATACTTTGATGCAGTTAATGTCGACGCCAGCAGGGGCAGCAGAGCGCCTCGCATCACTGCCAAGCAGCGCAGAAGAAGCTGACAACCGAACGGCTGACGTCACACGGCTCCGCCCACATTCATCTGTGCTTCAGACTGAAAGTTTAAACTGTCCCGCGGGAGGCCCTTGGTTTTAGACATTAATGAAATAACTCATGAGCACTCCATGAGCTCAAAATGCCTGTCGCTGGCCCGCCCTGTGACCGAGGACACTGCTCAAAAAGTTACTGATAGCTTCTTAAGCTAGCTTCTCTGCAGAGAGAAAGCTAAATGGGATAAACATCAGCACTACTACAGTGCTAAAGCAACGGCAGTGACACTAACCAAGGAGGTACAGTAAACTTCATTTGGGGCCTTTCTGTGTTTTGGTGACACAAAGTTATTTTTAGATAAAACAATCAAACCTTTTTGTTATTAGGGTCAATACAATAAAAACCAGGTACATTGTAACCTTGCAGTGCCACTGGATCCACTTGATTTAATTGAAATGAAATATCCTTCTGAACAGATGCTTTAGGTTATCTTAAAATCAGAATAAGAATAATTTATGTATATTTTTTAGATATATATATTTACTGTTTAAGATAAGGATTTACATGAATAAATAAGCTGTGTCTCAAATTGCCAAACACATCACTGAAAGGCTATTTTGTGTAAGCTGGCACAAAATGTAAACATTCACATCTTTTATGGGGGGAATTTGAGCAAAAAATGGCCCAATACACCTGGATTCAGCTAATAAAATGTTCTTATTTACTTTACTTCAAGTAGACCAGAACAGTGTTTTGAAAATTTTGAAAGCTCTTATTTACTTTACTTCACAGCATTTTACTTCAAGTTAATCTTACTATTTTCATGTTAACTTGAATTTTCTACATTTCCGGCAGTTTTTCTTAGACGGGCATCAATACCCAGTCGGCTTTTGTGAGTTTTCAATCAAGACTTCACCATGAAAGCATAAAAAAGATTGCTATATAGCAAAGCTGGAATCACCTCATTTTCAGTCATCACCAATAGCAATGGGCTGTGGTCTTTTCAAAAGCTTAAAAAAACCTATAACGTACAGAAAAGTGAATTTTACAGATACCTTCAAATAAGAAATTACTATGACAAAAATATAAAGTCTGCCACAGAAAAGGGATTAACCCTAATAAAATTAATTATGGAAGCTTACAACGGTAACATTGGCAAAAAAAACTGATATCAAAAATCTATAAATCATTACAAGAAGAAAGAGGCCATTCCACAAATTATGTGAAAAAAAGATGGGTAAGAGAAGGTAATTTAAAGATAAGTGAGGACGACTGGCTAAACATTTGCAAATCATCTTCCTCCACTATCAGCTCTGGTCTATGGCGTGAGTTTGCTTGGAAAAATATCCTAAGATATTTCATCACCCCAAAGATTAAAGAGTACCAGACTAATAGACCTGCACTCGGCTGCTGTTGGAGATGTGGGCATAAATCTGCAGGACATTTCCATATTTTTTGGGACTGTCCCATACTTTCATCATTTTGGAAAAATGTTTTTGAAGAAATGAAATTAATATTTGGCTCAGATATAGTATTTTCTTTCAAGTTTTTATTTTTAGGTGTTTTATCTGCAGGATTAAAGAAAGGAGGCAGATACCTGATAGCAATTTTGTTAATCAGTTTTTAAAAGCTGATAACAAGAAAATGGCTCTGCAAGCAACCTCCATCTCTTATAGAATGGAAAGAGATCTTTGGGGAGATTTATTGGATGGAACGTTTGACATTTTCTCCAAGAGGTGCCAGAGATAAATTTGAAAGATACTGGGAGCCCTGGAAATCATACCTAAACCTAAAGTGATGTTGATGCTTGTTTTGCCATATATGAAAAGGGAATTTAATTTTTATTTAATTTTCATTTATTCATTTTAGTACTTATGTTTTTTTTAAGTAATTACTATTATTGTTATTAATATCATTAATTTTAATTTAATTTTCTTTATTAATAATATCTATCTATCTATCTATCTATCTATCTATCTATCTATCTATATATATATATTATATTATATATATATGTATATTCTTAGTTATATATTGTTATTTTTTGTTTTATTTTTGTATTTTATTGTTTTGCTACAACTGCTAAAGAGGTGAACTGGTATATTCTGTAACACTGTGTTTTGTCTTTAACTACGAATCTTAACTGCATCAAAAGTTGATTTGAATCCTTGAAATGATGTCTGATGAACCTGTTATGACCCTGTCTGCTAACTGTTTTGCTTGATTTCGTTATATTCCATAAAACATGAATAAACAAAGTTAAAAAAAAAAGATTGCTATAATGTAAAATTTTATGTTGGCTAAAAAGGTTATCAACAGTTAAACTACAAATCATATCACCAGAGAGTGTCATTGATACAGCCATATTGTCAATGAAAGCTGAACTCCGCTGGAATTACTAGACTTGTGTTGTTAAAGCATGCAGTTTAAGTACAGGACGTTTGATTATTAGTTTTAGTCTTCAATTTTCTTATTTGTTTTGCACTTTGTAATGATGAGAACTAAAGCAAGATAGAAGTTAGAATAAACTCATATCTGTAACTCTAACTGCACTTAGAGTTTCTTACGCTAATGCTGCATTTCTCACTTTAAGCTCCAATAGTCTTTTTAATATTAAGACTGACGTATAGATGAAATAAAACCATACACTGCATGACAGTCATTGAGGATCCAGTCACTGTTAGGATGTAAAAACTACTCCTCCGTGACCACTGTGAGCATCACCAGTAAAACTACTGCACCTTCCCCATGTGGATTGTTAAATGGTGACTTTATGTCTCGTGAAATTGTACCAGTCAGTCAGACGGCAGATATGTTGATCATTAAATGCAGACTAAACTTTTACAGAGCTGAGTCAGCAGCATCGGTCTAGACCAGAGCAGTGTGCAAACTTACAAACTTGTGACAGAGGCTTGTGGTCCAAAAAGACTCGCTTAACTTGACTATGTCCATTTTTCTGGGTTCATCTCTGGCCTCTGCTTTAAAGTGCCCATCAGGAAGATATCAGTTTATCCTAAGTCTTTTTTTTACCTCTGCTATCAGCCATTTTAACCTTTACAGTTGTGAATTGAAGTTGAGAAGGTTATTTTTTTAGTAATTTTTATATCATTACGTATATACATCCTTCAAATAAAAAACATATCCGTCAGGTTTGGAAATTGCCACCAGCCAAAGGATGGTACTTTTGTTCTGAGGCTGGTGAATTAAGTCAACCTACCTGCAACAATAGATCAACAATAACAGGAGTTACTGGTAAAGAACATACTGCAGCTTTGCTTTAATTCTGTTTTTTTTTTCTTATGCTGCCGTTCACAGGGCACAAATTTCTGCCTCCTCCTCATATCAGCACTAGGGATGGGAATCAAAAACCGATTCCAGTTGAGAATCGTTAACAGCTCCATCAAAGAAATGATATCATAAGTCTTTTCGCTAATCAATTCCCTTATCAATTCGTTCCAATGACAGGGTTCAGAAGTGTCAGCATGTGGTTTAATTTTTTACAAAAGGCACCCACTGCACAACCTTGAGAGTGGAAACACAAGCAACTTGCAGAAGCAATTTTCTATGCTGTGACATGTGTTTGACATTGTTGACACCAAAAATCTACAGGCCAACATTTGCCCACACAGAAAATCTGCAGGAATCTAGGGGTGGGCGAAAAAATCGATTTACATAAGTATCGGGATTTTTGTTTGACCATTTTTAAATGGATTTTTTTTTTTTAATCAATTTTTGTCCAAATTTAAATGCTTCATTTAAGCCCATGTTAATAAGCCACTTTAAAATGCAATCCAGACTTTTGAAGAGAGAGCATAAACAGCTGGTTAAAACATATTGCTGAATAAATCCTAAAAACGAACTCACATGTGATGTGTATTTTTCTTGATATAGTCTGTAGGCATCATCATTGTTCATTTTTTTCACTGGTGTTATAAAATCTAACTAAAGATTGCACAAATCTGCGACATCGTAGAATCGCAATTTGTATCGTCACAGCCCTACAGGAATCAGTAAGGGAATCGTTAAAGAATTGGATAGATAGGACTTTTAATATCATTGTCTTGATAAAATTGTATCAATTCCCATCTCTAGTCAGAGCAGCTTTAAAATGTTTACAAAGACGGGCTGGTATGGCTCATCCTGTGGATTTCATGATCAAATCAGTGGCTTTAAACAGTTCTGTCTAAGCAATTTTTAAATATCGAAGCTTATTTTATTTCTTGTAAAGTCATGTTGTTTTGATGGTGATCACAATCTACCTTCATCTTTACCAGTCATGAATTCATTTACAATGCATCTTGTATTTTTGTCAATTAATATAAAAAGCTTTCAGTTCATTATTTCTCTTAAATGTTTTCTCATCTTTGAAAAACCTCTTCGTCTTTGTGTGTTTTATTGCTTACGGGGACCACGCTCTTGCGCCGAGGTGCCAGTAAACAACTCTGTCACATACGGTTTATTTAATCCTCTCTGACAAACAGTCGTGTCTGTTTGCTTTTAAATGCATCTTTAGCCTTGGTAGACTGCTAAATCACTCTATAGGATAATCAAAGTTGTCTGGATCTGAAACCGTAAATATACGCAGTAAATACAACACAATACATTAGAAAACGATTGATGTTGAGACTGCTCTGCTTGAATGGTTAGTGTCATCTTTGTTGTAAATGAGCAGCATCACCCTGTGCTTGGCTGTCCTGGTGTCTGCTGCTGTTATCTGCTGTGTCTCCGGGCAGATTGCTTAAGCATTTATCAAGCGAACCCCCCCTCAGACTAACCATTTATGTTGTAAAGTGCTGGCTCAGCTGAGCCCACTGTGCAGGAGAGAAGGAGAGACTGAGACTTTTAGATGACCTCGGGAAGTGGTAGAGACAGATCAGTAAACTGTGGAGGTGTCTGGGTAAGAGACAGAGATAATAAGGAATGCATATGGAGCATGACTCATGCTGAGGATGCATAATCTAGCTGTGCCAAGAGAGAGAAATAGAGAGAGAGAGAGAGGAGGAAATTCTGCCAGCAGACTGCAGATTGGTCCAGGTCCATAAAATAGAAGCCAGTCAGAATGAGTATGAAAATGTGATTGTTTAATCTGCTACTCATTTATACTGAGCATGGATGTTATGTTGAAAAAAAGAGGGGACTGGAGAGTTTCTCAAAACTAAAGTATTGGTTAAAATACTTCTTTTTTTGTTTGCTTTTTTGTGGAAAAAAGGCATCTGTAGGCTGATTAAAAACTTCAAAGCTTCCCACACTTACTACAGCATGAGATGTCTTGAAATTGACCTTGTAGAAGCCACTTTAAACCTTTATTTAAATAATTTATCTTTAAGTCAAGAAATTAAAGCTCTAAGTTAAATGATTAATCATCAGGATAAATTTCATTTAGATGTATTTAATTTAATATTAACCACTTAAGGCCTTAGACCACAGATTATAGCCAGACAATTCTAATTTTTTGGAGCTGAAATGTTTGTTTCACTTTCTGCTAAAATCATAAAAATATCAAAATGTCAAAAAATACAACATATAGATTTTTCGTATCTCATTTGATACATAAGGTGTTTTTGGCAACTGATGATCCATTCAATGACATTTTTATAATTTATCTGATTGTATTCACATGTTTTTTTGTAATTCGTTGATCATGTTGAGCAGATAGAGGTATTATAAAAGTATGTATCAAATATGATACAATTGGCTTTATAGGGTTAAGTAAGTGGGTTGTTTATATTCATAGATTAGTCTATAGATGTTTGGTTATAGGTGGGGGTTTGATTTAAAGGTCAGCCAGCACAGGTGTGGAGGGCAGCTTTTGGTATTATTCAGGTTGGGACGAGCTGGACGCAAAATGTTTTTTGACTGTGAAATGGGAATGTTTACCACAGGGTAAGTTTTTTGTGTTGATGCTGAAGTTAGCCTCATCTGCCAAAATAAATGGAACATCAACTGCAGACCTGTGAGTCCTGTAATTATTTAATGAATGAAAGTGGACACGCGTCAGATCACCAGTCAAGCTCGTATCATTCAGGTGGCTTTTAAAGTGGTTAAAAAGGAATCTGCCACTGCAGACCTTGATAGGAACATTATTCTTGACTTGTAAAAATAAATACCCAACTGGAGCCACATACTGTCACTGTCAGGCACAACCATCCAATATACAAAACTGGTACTTATTAGGACATGAAATAAATATTAAACTACTGATTAATGAATGAATATCGTATTGTCCTGATTTTGATGAGAGAAAAAAAAGTTTGAAACCCACTTGGCACATGGAAGGTGGCCAAAACCAATGTTTATGAAAAAAAAAAATGTCATAAATAATGGACATAAGAGGTTTGTGCCTGACAGTAACATTATTCTGTTTTTCTGTCCTTTTTAAAATGAGTATTAATGTACAGTATTGTCTTACCAATGCCTTATTTTAAGAGAAACCTCAGACAGTTCTTCTCCTTTTTTTAGGGCAAGAACTAAAATTATTGATCTTCAGAAAGTATAAATATGGTTTTGGAATGATCAGTGTTTAAGAACAGCTACATATTTTAATTTCTTGAAAGATAGTCTGTGTTACGGCCTCATTGAGATTGAATTTTACAGGAGACATGCATTTCGATTATCCCCCATGAATTGTTTTTTTCGTTTTCGGACAACTGAGGTTCATCTATATTTTATAAAAAAGGCAATTTTAAATTGTGAAAGCATTTTATTGTCCACCCAGTTCCATGGTTAGTGTACTTCCTTACAGCAAACACTAGGTGGCAGCACTATATTTAGGATTGTAGGAAAAAACAGCACAAGCTCAGGCTGTGGACTCCACTCTCGTTTTCTCAATTGATATTCATTACAGATTTAATAAGTAATGACAACGAATACAAGACATGAAGTGAAATAAAGCTCACACCAAAGCCAGGTTGGTTCAGAAAGAAAGTCATTATTTAAGGCACACCTTAATAGTTTGCAACTCTGTCACATTTGAACACAATTAACACAGTGAAATCTCAAGGACAACAAAACCATAACAGGAATGAAATTCATAGGCGTGGAACAGCTCTGTCCTCTGACTAAATCATTTTCTAATTGAAACATTGAGGATAAATTTATTACCTGGTCAATGTCTACTCCCCCATAACTATGTTTGTCAACTTTTCTGGAGTTTGAATCTGCTCCAGTTTATTATTTTCAATGTTTCATCAAGTACCCCTCTAACTCTATGCTCTGTAACTTCTATAGGAAACAATCTTTGGATGTGTAAAAGTACATCTATGACAACAACAACAGCAACAACACAAAGGTAAGTCAATCATGTACCAACTTCAATAGAAAAGTGCCAACAGTTCTGAACTGAATAGAGTGAGGGTGTTGATAAATATAAGCACTGGTATCATATAGTTGAAGTGAAGAGTCGTGTTAAAGATCAGAATATTCGTACAAATCACATTTACAGACAGGCTGTGAAAGATCTTTACTACCTACAAGTGAAATTTCAGGGACTGTTGCTTTCTGTGTGTTGTAAGGCTGAAATTGAGAGGCAAGTGTGGTCCATCTGATGACAAATGAGGGTTATTGCCCTGTTTCATGTCCATTCATCACCTTTGTTACTTGATGAATCAGTTGTAAGATTTCCTCCAGTGTTATCAAAGTTGTGTTAAATTACTGGTGAATCTGCACAAGATTGTTGCTGCAGAATATTTTCAACTACAGGACTACTTTCCAGAAAAGGAAAATCAAGAGAATTGTGTTGTGGCACATACAGTATATAAAGGGAATGACGTACAAACTATGTGACAAAAACATACAATAAGTCGAAATGAATCTTATCCAGGACTCAGCTTAATCCTTGTCTATAAAACCATCTCTAAAGGAATATGAATTTACTCACAGCTTTAGATTTTTTGTCTGTCTGTGCATTAATGCTACGGTTGATGAAGAAGCATGTGCAAAGCAGAGTTCAGTGCAGAACATACAACATCTACCATCTTCACTGTTTGTGTTTTCATTGTGAAAACTTGATTACAAAGCCCAGGTTGTCATTTGCAGATAAAGACAAAGGTTTGTCCATAATGGACCATTAAGCCCATGTGAGGAACTTTTGGCTTGTGTTGATTGTGCGGCCCACCTGTGGACAAAGTGGCACCTTCTTAGCTATATTGTCAGTTGACCCTACACATGTTTGTGAATGGTACAGTGTTATTTTAGTGGGCTGGGCCAAGCTGGGGGTAAAACAACCCACAGATAGATTAGCTAGTGCTGGCTAGCAAGTTGCTTTTGGTTAGTTCTTGACAGTTGTGAAAGATAAAAAGTGTCTGTTGGGCCTGTGGTCACTTACTCTCCAAGGTCAAGAGGCTTTTTATTATTAATATTTTATACCTTGCTTAAAATCATTAGCGTGTTTTATAGAACTGAACACATTCATGTTCATGCAATATCACTTTGCATTACCATTACATCCTCAGTGACGACCTGCGATTTATTAAGCCTGGGTATCCCTGTATCCTCTGTGCAGTAGGATTTGAACTGGGAAGATCAGCTTTAAGCTTAGAGGCTAGCAGCACTTTGTAGCTGCTTTCCCCCCCAGTTAATCACAAAACACATGATACAGGCAACAGTGACAAAGCAAATCAAACATTCCACCTAACAGGAACACATGGCCATATCCAACTCAAGGCCAATTCAGGTGACATTTAGATGGACATTCTTCATTTCTTATAGACCTCAACAGTGAGTAACTCTGAGACTGAATAGGTAAGTGTGATCTGTGCCTTGAGTAGTCAAGTGGACCTGAAAAGCACTATACAAGCTAAAGTTTATTTACCATTTCTGGGCTGCAGACTAACTTTTTGCATTGGTTGCAGTGGTGCACCTACGTTTATTTTAGGGTGCACCAGCACAAAACTTAGGTGCACCCAAATTATTCATAGTGTCACCTTTAACGCCACAAGTCACCATTTTATCACTCTCATTAACTTATTTACATAATGTAAATGAGTTATCTGACAGTCACTCAGACGAATTTGGCAGAGCTTCACTGCTTCTTCAGAGTTACTGCTCCGTGCTGAAACCTGACACCACAGTCAGGCTCCATCTGGGCTCATTTGCATACTAACAGCTGATTGGATGATTACTGAGGGCTGTGTGTGTTTGCGTACGTGCAATGTTTGCATGTGTGCATGTTTTTGGGCGGGTCTACAGCCTGCAGCCTGTGAAGATGCAACGCAGGGACAAAGGAAAGAGAGGAAGCAGGTGCTGTGTCTTGTCCATTTTTGGCAGATTTTTCAGCTACTGCAGTTACTTTTGTCAACTTAAATTTTTAAGAGTGCGCATAATATTTTTTCTTGGTGCGCCCAAGAAAAAAATGTTGGGTGCACTCTCACAAATTTTGGGTGCATGTGAGCCCAAAATGGTTGCACTCTGGAGCCCTGCATTTACCATGTAATCTGTGTTCTGGCAACAGTATTGGCTATCAGCGAACCATGGTTCCTTGCTGTATTGGGGCCCCCAAGTGGATGGTGCAGATTTTACAACTCTATGTGGGATGTGGGGTTCTGGTTGGATTGAAAGGAAAACCTAATACAAAACACAAAGTGACGAGCAAGTCATAAGTTGATGGCCAGCAAGTTACTCTCGTGTGCCAACTCTCTGTAGGTAGACAACAGGAGCTGGCTTCTGTTTTAGAAATGTATTACTTTTTTTAGCCCTTCTTTTGTTGGTTAATGGACATAAACACTAGCAGAGTCAAAATTAAGGTCCAACTAAAAGCCTAAAGATTAGCTTGCATTTGTGAGATGATCAGAATGACCAGGATCTCTTAAAGTAACAGGAACCATCATCACCACAAGTGACTTAAACAACTCTTTTGGCTTTGTGGCGGACTACTTTAATGCCTGTTAAGCTGTGTTACACTCCTGGGATGCTTGTTAGCCTTTTGTGACAGTTTTTTTTACTTCTAGCTAATGCTGCAATGTCACTGAGATGTAAGGTTTGTAAGGGACCTTTTTATAACAACATCACAAGTGATTTACAACCACAGGGTAGTAGGGAGCACAACCTTTTCATGTAGCACTCATTTTTTCCCTAGAGGGTAAGATATCTAAAGAAACTTTTATTATTTCACCATTTCAAAAGCATGAAAAACTAGCTAGCCAGGCGCGGCTAATGTGTCTGGATTATACCCCTATAGCTAAGCCCCAGCCATTTAAAATATTGTAGTTCACAAAGAAAAAGGGTCTGCATTTGCATCAGTATTGTTTTCAAATTGCTCTTTTAGCAGTCAAGTTTCTCACTCATCTGTAGCCAGTCCAGTTGGGTCATTGTTCCAGTTACTGCAAATCCTACCGTCTGTTAGCTTGACTAGGAAAGCTATGCAGAATGAACTCTGTGTCTACTGCTTTTAAAAAGAGACATTCATGCTCAAACTTACAGCTCAACCCTTTCTTTTTTATTTCTTAGAGGAGTTTTTGGTTGCTGTCTTAAAAACAAAGGCCTCATTGTACCTTTTTACCTCCTCATATGAATGTTTGTACTCTTAGTGTCATGCTTCAATCTAAAGTCGAGTATACTACATGAGAAAAAGCCATCCGCTCCAGTTCATTAAAGTTCTTTTCCTGTGGCGTTGGAGAACCATTGTTGTATTGGAAAAATGGTCCAGGAAGGCCAAGCCAACTGAGATTTAAGTCTGAGAGTCCAGCTGAATATCCATCTTCACCACAGTAGACTTGATTTCCTGTGAAGCTGAGTGCGTGTAGCATCATTTCTTTATCTGCAAGGTGGTGTCTTCTTCTGCAGGTCTGCGTGTTGCCTTGCGTTGAGGTTGAGCCGACTTAAGAGCACCAGAGTGATGTACAAGGGCGATGAGATGAGTTTATTCATGATGAGAGAAGTGAAAAGCTCAGCTCTGGTATTGCTGTTGCTCAAGAAGTCCGTGTTTGTCCTTCATTCACGTTCGTGATAATGTGTTTTTTGAGAGCGGTGAAGCACAAGCACACTCTGCATTTGTGTCTGGTTGGAGTTTGAAGTGGAGCAGAAACACAGAAGGCTGATACTGACTGCCTGTGTTGATAAAACAATAAGCATCTGGATGCCTATGATGGCTCTACAAGCTGTGGAAAAGGTGCGAGTGATGCAGGAGGAAGAGGGGATCTCTGGTCAGGAGGGTTATCCTGATAAGAAGGCAGCAGGCTGGACATTGTTGTTCTGTCCGTCCTCTATCGCCTTGTTCTTCTCACTGATGGATAGGTCAGAAGATTCTGAGTCCACTGTTACTTTCTTTGACCTGTAGGGCAACAAAAGTTTGTGTTGGTATTAAAATTCAGATTGCAGAATTTTAAAAAGACATCAAGATAGCTTTTTTTTTACAAACTAAGTGGCTATGTTTACCTGCAGTCAATATTCAGGTTAAGGTCAATTTTCAGGTTTCTGAAACATTTGAAATAACTGCTTACGTGCATGAGCAAACAGGGTTAGTCCTGTATACCTGGATTTGGTGCTGGTACTTACCCATCACCAGTACTTTACTATTTTTTGTCAATTTCTTTGTTAAGGAATGTGTGGAAATAGGAAAAATGAGCCGGAGCTGTGCCATTTTACAACAAGTACCTCCTGTACTCAAAAGACTAAGATTCCTTGCGAAAAGAAGATGCACAGAAAACAAATTAATGTTCAATGTGGACGTCCTAGTGGGCGCATAGATGACCAAATATTTGAGTTAGATAAGGAGTAACACAGGGGTGACTTTTGGGTTTTAAAAAATCAGAATATGAGCATTTTCCAGCTTTTCAAATGGGTTATTGGTGTTTACATGGTCATGCGTAACCAGATTATTGCTAATATTCTGGTTATGAAAGCATTAGTGACTGCATGTAAATGTAGCCACGGCGTTACAGTCAACATTAGGGCTTCTTCTGATGATATGCTTACTTCCTTTATTGATACAAGTACATTCTGCTATTAGACTCCTGACAGTTTGTTGTGATATACTGTCGAACCAGCTTAAACAGGGATTATAGTTCACTCTCAAACTCAGGCAGATTTCTGTTCATTTACAGTCTGTTAACTCATGTGAAATTGTATTTGGACAGTGTTAATTAGACATGCTTATGTGGGTGATATAACTGTGCCACATGGAAACTGATGCATTATTTTCAGTTTGATTCTATACATTATCCTTATCATGTCTGCCACACACTGTGCTTCAAAGACCTTCAACAGTCTGCTTATATCAGCCTTTGCTTTGAAAATGAATAACATACGTTGGCAAGAAGGTCATTTACATTATAAACCAGAAGTAATTAGTTCAATACAAATAAATTGGTAAAACTGCCTCACTGTTGTCAGGCAGCACAACAGTGTGCTTTGTTTGTGTCAAGTAAATACCATGGGGAGATCAGGTTGACTAAACATAATTTTGAACAGTAGAGATGACAAATGACATTCAAGTAACAAGCTAATAACAAGTTTATTTGTAAAGTTCAAAATGTGATGAAATGCTTCTTTTCTTTTTTCCTCTCTTCACTTCACTTTTCCTCCTTCTACCTAGTGTGTGAGATTGTGTGTGTTTGTCACTATCAGAACAGTGACATAGCCTTGCAGAGCAGACAGACCTGCCTGATTCTGAAATCATGCATCTCCGTCTTGCTAGCCTCCACTGTCCAACGGTTTCACTCAGCTAATTGCTTAACGGCCAAATCAGGGAAGAGAGGCGGGAGCAGTGGGAGCTCAGGCGTGACAACAACAGGAAGTGACTTAACAGGAATTAAATTCACTTCCTGTTGTACAAATAATGGAGGCTATTGTCAGTTAGCCTCTTGATGACTCAGTTATACTTGGTGAAATCTGCTCTCATAAGTTTACTTAGTAGGTATTGTCATTGACAAGGTTCATGTCCCATATAGGTGTTAAATGATGGTATAATTAATGTGAAACGATAGTCTCAAGGTAGTTAAGCTAGCAGCTAGCAGCCCCTAGCCACTACGGCTAACAAGGACTAACAACAGTTGGTCATTAGCTGTAGCAGCTAACAACAGTTAGCCGCTAACAACAGTGAGCCGCTACAGCTAACAGCCATATACTGTTGTTTGCCCTTGTCAGCTATTAGCCACAGCAGCTAACGGCTAACCGTTTGCCACTAGGTTTAGCCACTACATAAGCTACGTCATAGCAGCATTGCTTGATATGCATTGGTCTGCGATGAGTGTTTTGAGTCAAACAATCATCAAATCACAAGCTGCTGTTGTTTTTGAAGGTTCTGCCCCTGAAAACATTCTCGCAGGGCTCCTCCCCAGGTGGATTAGTGAAATATTTTCAATATGGAACTGTCCATCTGGCATGTCAAGTTAGCTGTGACAGGCAAGAAATTATAAAAGTATGAGTGGATTTAAATTTGAAGTCCAAAAAGGACTTAAAGACAAATAAAATGCTACTTTTTAAATGTACTTTATGATTTGGCATGTCAGGGTTTTTAAAGCAAAACTTTAGACTCCCAAGGTGTGATGGTATCGCAGGATCCCAAAACTGCTCTTCATTTTAAGTTCTAAAGGTGTGTTCGATTTCATCACTGAAGTTGCAAAATCCAATTTGCAAGTCCAAAATATCATTCAAAATGTTCCTTTCAGTCTAAATACTAAGTTTCACCTGAGTTTACATCTCTAAACTTAATCAGTCAGCTCGGGAGTAACCTCATTTCCAGCTAAAACATCTCAGTTCTGAGGTGAATGGGATGCACAATAATTTCTCATGGGTCTTCATTGAATGTGTAAACATCACACTTACTTTCTCACACGCTTCTCTAGCCTTCAGTAAATTAGTTTTTACATTCACAGCTGGCTTATTCTTAGAAAAAGTAATTGTTGTCAATTTGGGACACTCCATTTTTAAATCACTGTATTTCCATTAACCTGAATTCCACTGTGAGCCATATCTTACATTACAAATATCCCAACACTGTTCATTCATCTCAATCATACATTATTTTAGAGCCAAAAAATCCATATTCATACAAATAGAATCAATTTTTCTTTATGTCTGCAAAACATAATGAAAAATTTCTTCTTTTGATTATAAATCCTTATAATATCTCAGCAAAAGGGGTTGTGATTCTCCTTTAAAGGTGATTCATGTCTTTAGCAGTGATTTTCAAAGTGTTGTTTGTAGAGCACTTGGAGGAGTAAGTAATGAAGGGCTCTTACTTTTCCCTGTTGAAGACGATGAAGTCTCTCTGGACATTATCCAAACGTTGCTGCAGCTGACCATTCTGAAAAATGAAACAGACACAAAATAGGCAATTATATAAACTCACTGTCAAAATTTTTTAAAGAGCATTAGCAAATCAGATTTGATAATGTCATTTTTAATCCTTGAAAATACATTTTGGTTTGATAAGAACATCAATAACTCTCCAAACAGGCAGCACTTCATTTCCTCTGATAACTGTCATCTTTTTAAGAGAAGAAAACTTAAGGGAGCCCTTGAATTTCCCCCTCCTGCTTCATGTGCTCATACATTTTTGTCTATTTAATTATGAGAGAACATCCAGCTCTGTGGCGCCAGGCACTTCTCAAAACCCCAGTAGTTCCAGGACAAGTAGACAGGTGCTTTCTCACTCTCCTGAGGAGGCTGCGAAGTGACAGATTATGAGGATACATCATGGTCATGACAAGGTGCTATGTGTGTGTTTGTGTGTTGGAGAGAAACAGTCAGCAGACAGGAATGTTCAGATGGCGTATAAAACGAAATTGGTGCTCAGACTCTAAGAAACCTACAACTGTATATCGGCCTGTCACGATAACAAATTTTGCTATATGATAATTGTCCAAAAAATTATTGCAGGTTAACAATATTACTGTCAATATTACTTGAAAACATAATTTTTTCATTGACGTAATTATAATATAGGTCATAGAAAAGTGGGTACAACGTACCAAAAGCAATAAACTTTAAATTCTTAAGAGTATTTAACTGTAATTGGAAGGTCAAGAGCTTTTTAATAAAATAAATTCATCAAACAATATAATTAATTTAACAAACACAAAAAGAAAAAAAAACAATGAAAATGAAATGGACTCTCTTTTTGGAAAAATGTCATTCAAATAAAAATCATTATACAAATCAAAAACAATAAAATTATATACCATGTCTCTGTGAAGAAAGAAAAAAGAAAAATTACACCACTAAAAACACGCACAACAATAAAAACAATAAATAAAATGGAGTTTATACAGTTCAAAAATTGTTTGTGACATGTACTTTCTTCCAGTCAATTCGTACTGTCTGTCAAACGTTGGTAACATTTCCCGAAATGGTGGCTTTTCAACCACATTGAAGGGCTGCTTTTCTTTTACAATTTGGCGAATGACACTGCCTGTGAGCTTGCACCATTTTTTCCCACCATTTTTAGTTTTATTTATATTTACTTTGAAGACCAAACACATCAGTTAGCGCTGACTGTCAGAAGGAAGGCTCCGCTGCACCTCCCCTTCTTCGTCGCCACTACTTTCAAACAAATTCAACATTTTGGCTCGTCGGTGTGCATGAGCTCACACATTGTTTATTCTGTTTAAAACCTAAAATATTCCCAGACTTGGCTGTGGCAGCCGGCTTAGGAATCGTAGCTTTCGTGCCAACGTGCCCTGGTATTGAGTAAGATGGACAGAGTGAACCATCTCCTCATCCAGCCTGTTTGGTAGAAAGAGAGGACAACAAACACACGTGTGTGTCAATTTCTCGAGGCCGGCAAACTTACTGAGGACGTTTTTATTTATCATGTGGTGAATTGATTTATTGATTATCAAAACAGGCCTAACTGGATATTGATTGTAAGTACCATCAAGCAACAAAACCCCCCTTTAGAGATGTACAATGACATGGTGTAGACAAATCAAATAGCCTAACGGAAAAAAGCCGCCTTTTGATCAATACTCAAGGCTTTTTCTTTAGAAAAACTTTGAAATTCATTTTTACCTTATAGAACAAACATTGACAGACACATTTTTGTATTACTCTTAATATTAATTTATCCTGAAAATTACTCTTTAACATCTCATGAAGTTGCAGTTGTTTTTAAGATATAGTAGTAAAATGTCGAATACTTGATACATTTAATTTTTCCCTCAGTAAAATAACTGTTCATTGATATGTTTAAGGACCTGCTAATAAAATGACTATTAGCAATGCCTGAATGGTTTTATCTGTAACTTGGGTAATGCATCTAAGATTCTTAAATGCGGTAGTCTTAGTAGTAGCGATAGGAAACTACAAATTCATCAAATGCTGCCCTTCAGAGATGATGATACACAATTAAGCAGTTGCAGCTGCCACCAAATTTCTGATGCAGGACAGACCCTGCACATATTTAACTAAACAAATTCCTATGATCCACTTTACAGCAACAAAATACTCCACTGAGAGGATGTGCAGTGCCTTTAAGGCCTTGCTTCTCATTCTCAAGGACAGATGCACTTTAAATTGCATACACAATGAGCACATGCTGCCACACACACACACACACACGTACACTCTCTTGGATTCCTCCCCAGTATAAAAATGGCTGACTCCTTGCCCAGAGATGTCAGTCACACAGCCCAGCAGAGAGGCTGTGTACAGGTGCTGTCACAGCGGGGAGCAGCCACTGGCACACCAAAAGCCATCTACTAAATTAGAGCAGGAGAATTGAGGGTAAAAAGGGAGACAAGAGGAAACTGTGTATGTACATATTTTATGTGAGGGGAAGGAACACAAGGTGACAGTGTGCATTGTGTTGTGACGCTCTTATCTGTGCATGCACAAGGGAGTGAAACGAGAAGCCAGTCCATGATTTGCATTGAAGTTAATTGTAAATCAAAGAAAGGCATGGATTCTCCATTTTAGTTTCAGGTTTAGAAACAGTTGTGTTGGTATCATGAAACAGAGGAAGTACAGAACACAAGACATGGAAAAGTAAGATGTCCTTGTGGCAAAAAGGACAAAGGACTGATATAGACAAAGACTGAGCAGGAACACCGATGGTAGTTCGTCAAATGATGGATTTAAGGTATAAAAATATGACAGATGAGAAACTGTTTGACTTAACCTCTCTCTTCACCTGTCATAATGACTGAGTACTAGATTTTACGAAGTGTGACAGCAGTGCACACAACCTCACCTGATAAACTAGTAATTTAAAGTTAACTTCTTCTCTCACTCTTCTTTGCCTTTATTCACAGATCAGGCAAATAATTTTTAACCATCCAGCTCTGTAGGATCACCAGCGCCCAGATGTGATAACACTTTAATTGTTCAGTTATGTATCTGGAACTGTATAAAAGATCATTATGGTAACAACTGTGTTTGGAAGATCACACGTCAATTAAAAAATAGTTTCAGGTCCGATATATCCTGACCCAAAAGTTTTCAATTCAGCCTTAAAGTAGGGGTGTGACATCTAAGGCACCTCACAATTCGATTCGATTACGATTCAGGGTGCTACGATTTGATTATTCAGCGATTATCACGATATTAATGATAAAAACGATTATCACGATTTTTTTCCCCTCACTAAGTGCCTACTACATTTAAAAAAAAAAAAGAATTCTCTATAAACAGTCCAAAAATTAGCTTTGGTGTAATGAACTCCATACTTTTGCTTGGGGAGTTTGTATCTAGACTCCAAAGTCCGCATCAGAGCACGAAAGCCCTGGTTGTTGACGACAGCATATGAACGCAGGTCCTTGGCGATAAAGGTTGTAATGGATGATGAGACTCGTTTTGCCCTTACAGAGCTGCGGGGAAGTTTTGATAGTCCTTCTGTTGTTCGCTAGTTAGCAGCAACAACCGGCGGATTCCTCTCCCTCTCTAATCCGGGCTGGAAGCGCATGAGGTGCTGGCACATGTTCGTTGCGTTACCACTGTACTTCATTTTGGCTTTACACGCCTTACTGGTGGAGTAGGTTTTGTCAATGTCCTTTCCATTTTCCTCGTCATAAAAACTGAAATGTTTCCAAACACTAGCTTTTAATCCAGAAGAATGAATCTCACGTTCTGTGACTGTGGCTAAAGAACTAGCTGCCGCCATATTCACCAGTCCGTCACTTCAGGTGTCCGGGTGGTACATAGGACTAATACTTTCGTTCCGCAAGTGGCGTACGTGCTCCTGGCTTCTAGTTATTATGAAAAATCATCGTTTTTGAACATTTACGAATCGTAATCGAATCATAATGTGTCGGATGCGATTAATCTAACAATCGATGTATCAGCACACCTCTACCTTAAAGTGTTGTGTTTCATTTCAGAAAGGTTATAGTTGTTGATTTAAAATAAAAAAATCCATAATTTG
The DNA here is from genome assembly GCA_036419115.1 of Scarus forsteni. Classification (NCBI taxonomy): domain Eukaryota; kingdom Metazoa; phylum Chordata; class Actinopteri; order Labriformes; family Labridae; genus Scarus; species Scarus forsteni. The sequence goes on along the minus strand of JAZDUH010000130.1, from coordinate 10,495,852 downwards.
TACATTTTTAATCACATTTTCTCCAGAAAAATCCAGCAGTGATGTTATTAAACCTCTATTTTGAACCTAAGAGAAAGTGACAACTTCCTGTCATATTCGGATGTGCCCACTTTCTCCTTTTGTTTTCTTTGCAGTACCATCCAATCAGTATCCAAAGGTCAACATGACAGTTACCTGTCACTTTCCAAATTAATTATATCCCTAAAAGAGTCATTTGACTTTCACAATTCAAATTAAGGATTGTGATTGAACACTTTGGTAAGCAGATACAAGTGTACAGTCACCTCATTTTGTAAAGAACTCAAACTAGTTACACACTAGCTGTGTGCTATAAACAGCTTTTCCCCTGCCCATTTACTTTGGTGAATCTTCATAAATATTTACAGTTTGTGTTCACGCAATCAATACGCACTAAAAAAAATTAGAAAATTTTGCACTTTGGTAAAAGTCTACTATAAGTGTATTAATTCAAAGGCTAATTATTGTTACTTCATGATGATCTTTTCATGGCTGTTTCTGACGATGGCAGTAAACAATGCCAGTATCTCTGACTATGTCAGGTTGTTAACTTTTCAGGTCTAAATGAGATTTCTTGAACAGTGATGACAAATGGAAGCAGACTGGCCAAATATATGGTCAGATCCATTATTATTACCCCTTGTATTCTAGCATTCAACAACACAAAGAAAAATTGTATTGATTCATGTGCTGTCTTCAAGCCTTTTGAGGTATCTTTCAACCTTTTTAAAATCAAAAGTTGAAAATTTTCAAGCTCACAAGTTCCTTCAAACATCATGACAGTAACAGAATACAAGGGAGTAAAGGTGCGTTCACACAGAATGCAAATTTGGCCACCAAGATCACATCGCCCAACCAAGCCGTGTTGCCTGTCCTCAGCTCATTTTGTCACCATTGATGTATGGAAAAGGGTGCCGCTACATGTCTACTAAGACCTGACCAAGTTGCCCAGATTGCATTGCATGAGATCTGGTCGCGCCTGGTTGTAGCTGATCATAGCTGTATATTGACTCTGCATGGGTGTGAACGCACCTTAAAATTAAAACGGATGAAAAATGTTGATTATTATAGGGAGTAAGAAGGGAGGTATAGAAGGAAATGAGAAATAACAGCAGTAGACGAGGTGAAAGAAGGAACCAAGGATAGATGAAAAGGGGAGGGGGCTCCTCAACAGTAAACACTTTAGCACTTATTTCCCTCTCGTTTCGTCTCTATCCACTTTCCTCGTTATTTGATGCTGTTGAAAAGACAGTTCAGAAGCTAATTGCTCTAACTGTTGGATTAAACTTTCCATTTAATGAGACAAACCAACAGGGAGTGCTCTGCTGGACAGGAGCCCAGCAGGGACATTTCTCATTGTCCTTACCCGGGCTGATACTGTGTTTCTGTAGCTGAGAAAAGCTTTTCTTTCTTCCAAGACAGCCTATAAAAGACTGCATTACAAATTAAGTAAGCTTTTAACACTAAAACACCCGTGACCCAAGAAATGAAGCACTTATGAGGAGACTGTAAAAACTAACTTGTTGTTAGATTGAAAAATGTACAGATAGATCTGGCCAATATGGCCCATTCACCGGAGTAGCAATTATTTTCAAATTTCTTTTAAGCTTTGGAGAAAAAATGTAGAGACTCAAGAAAGCTGTTCTTATGAATTCAACAATCACATTAAACTTAAGTAAATTTATGTTTGAGGTTTACTTAGACTGTAATTTTTTCTTAAGAAGTTCACTATGTACCAAGAGGAAGGTGGAGTTTTTACCATGAATACTCACAGTTTGAGGGTTTTTAGGTTTTAAATAAACACACTTGTCATGCAGATGTCTCTTTGTGAAGCTCAAAAATTATCAGAAGAATATTGATTATTCCTGTACTGTTTTTTAATTGCTTACCCACTGAATTAGGATCCAGATGTTTCTGTTTTAATATCTCAGATTTCCAATAATAAATTTCAACAATAATATCATTTTATATGCCTGGCGTAATGTATGCCTTGATATATAATCAACATGTGAATTACAGACACATGTTGATCATGAACACAGAATTGCACCACTCAAACATGACACAGGGACAATGAGTACATCTCCATCTTAAGATGCTGTGTAGAGTAGCACTCTTTGAATAGTGCAGTGGCAGCTTTCAAAACACGTAAAGGGATATGCCAACATTTTGTTTTCGCGTCTTGCCTCACTCCCAAGTCCATGATAAACAGATAGACACCATTCTTTTGGCAGTGTGCCCAGTTACAAGAAATAGACAGCCTAGTTAGCTTGTTAGCTAGTTAGATTAGCTCAAACACTGGAAGTCAACAGGTATAGCTAGCCTGCCTCTGTCTACAATCATCAAATAAACTCTCCAGCAACTCTAAACAGTCCTGTGTGCTTAGTTTGACTCTTTTTTTTTTTTTTTTTACAATGGTATGTTAACTTATCTTCTGATATCAGCTTATTGTCTTTTTCTACTGGTAAACAGAGGCTTTGTTCTGTCGACCTATCTCTGTGGTGGTTTGTGCTTGAGATGTCACGTTGGTGAATGAGTCGGGTCTTTTGAGCAACTCTTAAGTGAGCGATGAGATTTGATACGCAGTTTCGAGTAGACCGTTTGTTTGAGAGCTATTATTAAACGCAAATTGCCTGCCTATTTATTAATTGCAAAAGAATTGCTCACTCACAACTATGAATTGGTTCTCATTGTTTACTTAAAAGAGCTTTTTAAAACAAAAAAGCCTCTGTTTACAGTAGAGGAAGATATCACGACGATTGTAGAAGATAGCATAACTTCACAAGGTTAAAAACAAGTCACAACAAGCAAACAGGACCGTTTAGAGTTGCTGAAGAGTTTTTCTGATGTAGTCATAGGCAGGCTAGCAAACTTATTGACTTTCAATGTTTAAGCTAGGCTAAGTAGCGGTGGCAGGCTAGCTCTGACCATCTCTTTCTTGTTACTGGGTGTACTGTAAAAAGAATGGTGTCTACCTGCTTGTCATGGACTCGGGACTGAGGCAAGACACATAAGCAAAAAAAAAAAGTTTGCGTATCGCTTTAAGGTAAAGGTGAGTTTTTAATTATCTATAAGTAAGGTGGTAGAGTCTGAACCTGTGGTCCTGATAGTGCATGTATCTGTTGCTATGGGATAAGAAACAGCTAACTTTGTAGATTAAAAAAGTATGCCTTTAAAGTAACCTGACAAGCCAGATGGACAGCTCCATATATCTGCCACAGAAATATTTCACTAGTCCATCTGGGTAGGAGCCCTTTAAATTTGTTTTCAGGGGCAGAACGTTTAAAAAAAAAATACAAGCTTGTGATTGGATAATCGTTCTGCTCGTCACATTCATCACAGACCAATCCACATCAAGCAGGGTTGCCTCCTATAATGAAGCAATGTTTTCATTGAATTTGTCATTATTTTTTTGTCTTTTATATATACGTATACATTTTATATACATTTGTATTGGTTGCTGATGCTGCTCAGTGATTTTTGAAGACTGTATGATGCAAAATGTGCCTGTTACTGGAAATGGCTGGATAAAGAATAAAAAAAAAAAGTAGCATACAACAGCTAACAACAGTTAATGACTATTTGCTGTTAGCCGCTAACTTAGCTGCTAACAGCTAACGGCCTTATACTATCGTCTTACACTAAATTGTACCACACAGATGATTCAAACTTCTGAGGAGGGCAGATTTCGCCAAGTTTTACTAAGTATCTATGAGGTCAATAGGCTAATCGGCATGTCCATTCACAACTTCCGGTTTTAACTTCCGGTTGTTGTCACGTCCGCATTCTACAGCTCCCGCCTCTCTTCCCTGATTGGGCCGTTAAGAATTCAGCCACGTGAATTCTTTGGACAACGGAGGCTGGCAAGACAGAGCTGCAGGATTTCAGAATCAGGCAGGTCTGTCTGCTCTGCAAGGCTACCTTTAAAGAGCATCTTGAGAAAAAGTTTTCAAGGCACATTTACTGACAAAAGAAACAAACTTTTTATAGCTGGGGTGAGGTTATTGAGAGGCCATCAGATGAGGCACACACACATATGAACACATCAGCTTCACTGAACTGCTGTGAGTGATGCGCGTTTCTGTGTCTGGTGAAGTCTGCCAATTTGTATTGTTCTCGCAGCACAAGTTTAATTTTCTGCTCCACATTATCTGTGATTTAATTGAGCTAATTTTATGCTACATTATGAGCGTAACAGCGACAGGGAGGCAGAGGCAGAGAGATAAAAGACGAGCTGGAAAAAATGGATGAGGAAGGGGACTGGGGGGTGGGGGGCGACTGAAGGCAAAAATTGTTGGAGAAGTCTAAGGAGAAATAAGGTCAGAGAGGAGAAGAAAACGAGGAGGGACAAGAGAAATATGCAAGGAGAATGCAGAGCAGCCTAAGGGTAATGAGTAAAAAGCTGGATGGGACAGACATTAGGGCAACAAGCTTTTCTTCATTCAATATTGATCTGCTATGCTTCAGTAACACTGCACAGACTTTCCCCCCCTCTGTCTCTCTCTTTGACAAACACACATCAAGCACTTTCTTTCAGAGGCTCTCTCTTACATGCATCCATCACAAGTGGCCCCAGAGATATGTTGTAAATGGATATAGAAAAACATTGCACAAACAAAAACATTGACAGCAAAGCCAATAGAAAGCGCATGCAGTGAACAGAAAAACTTAAAATGCGAGTATGGCTAACAAATCTTTTGTTAAGCTCAATGAAAAGCTTTAACATTGTGAAATACTGCTGATATTGGTAAACTGTTGATCTTAACGGCATTTTTTGAGTGCAGGACTTGTCTTTGGCTGATAAGAAGAGGAGGATGGTAAGGTGAACAACTGGAGACTAGATATTTTTGTGATTAGTAAAACAAAGCAACCAAAAAAGCAAACACATGCAAGAGTAGAGGATGAATAAAGGTCTGAGAAAAAGTATTGATGTCTAATATCCAGGCAGGAAAATATGTAAGGATGAACATATGGAGAACTGTGGTCACAGAATTATGGAGAAGAGTTCGAGTAAGATATGTTTGAACAACATATCAATGCAACATAAATCTGTTTTATTGTATTTCTGTCACTTAGAAAAGAGGACTGGAGGTGTCTTGTGTCTGTGTGAGCTCTCACAGGTGACGTGAAACCACTAACTTGATTGCTACATACATGCATAACGCCTGCCTACGGTTACTTATGTCTGTTTTCACAAAATAAATATTTTAACTGCCCTTGATACTGAAGATGCTTTGTTCTGGGATTTTTCTATCCAGTTTTGCCTGTTTAACTTCATTACGTAGCCCCACCACAGCTTCTGTGAAGCCTACAGTCACTAATTTTTCATGTTTTTGCTTTGACATCATGAATATTGTTGCCCAAAGTGTAAGAGTCTTGTGCTGCTCTCCCTATCACTGACAGACCAGAGGGTGCTTGCAAGGCGTCACATTATAGGAAAGACCATGACTGACTGCTTCTCTCAGTCATTCTTATGATTTTACCTCAAAGTAAATACATTAATTGTGATAGGCTAACATATGCTTTGTAGATGGTGACCTAAAACAGCAAAAAAGGTATTACATGACGCTTCAACTCAGAAGTTACTCGGGGTTAGCACTGACAATATGGCGACCACCATTTTTAGGCATCATTGTGCCTCTCTGGAAAGAAATGGCTGGAAACCACTAGGAATGGATCCATATCTTAAGCAGTCTGTAAATATCTCTCCAGATGCTGATGCTAAGAGAAGTTAAATGGGCCAGTGTAAGTGTCTGTAATTACTTGTATCTGATTGCTGAGGGTAGGTCTGCCACGATAACAAATTTTACTGGATGATACATGTCAAAAAAATTGCAGATAAATGATATTTTAAAACACAATTTTTTCATTAATGTAATTTTAATATATGTCATAATTAAGTGAGTACACTGTACCACAAGAAATGAACTTTATTTTCTTAAGAGTATTTAACTGTATTTGGAAGGTCAAGAGCATTTAAATAAAATAAATTAAACACAGTATAATAAATTAAATAGAAAAAAGAGAAATAAAACAAGGAAAATGAAATGGACTCTCCTGGGAAAATTCTATATGTAAATAAAAATCATTATAATAATCAAAAACAATAAATAATGGACCCTATTATACAGTTCCTGAATTGTTTGTGACATGTGTGTTCTCCCAGTCAGTTCGTACTGTCTGTCAAACGTTTGTAACATTTCCCCAAATGTTAGCTTTTCAGCCGTATCAAAGGGTTGCATTTCTTTTGCAATGTAGCGAATGAGAGCGTGCACCATTTTGCACTGTTTTATTTCTATTTCTTTTGCTGACCAAACAACTCAGTAAGCCTTGGCTGTCAGGACAAAGGCTCCACAGCACCTCGCCTGCGACATATCGGCTCGTCGGTGTTCACCATGTTCATTCTGTTTAAAACCAAAATATTCCTGCACCGGGGCTGTGGCTTACAGCTCAGCAACTATTGCTTTCAGGCCATCAATCATGTGAGTGTTTGTTTCCTTGTTTCTCCTCACGACGCTCACTTGCAGCTCTGTGTGTGTGTGTTAGCGTGCGAGTGCCCCCCCCCAAAAGATTGAATGAATGACAGATGCTCACTGCGCTCAATCCGCTATAGAACCCCTGCGCGAGAGGAGGAAAACAAACACACATGCACATGTCAGTTTTGCGGTTAATTGATTAATTGATTATCGTGACAGGCCTAGCTGAGAAAATGTTGAGAAAATCACACCCGCTTTTATTATTTTTGTTGCTTGTAAATGATATTATCACCTAAATGCGGAGAGACTGGACAACAACTCAATCTTAATGTCACATACCAAAATCATTTCAGTGTAATATCTCAGAGTCAGATGACAGCCACAAGTACTCCAAACCACTGAACTTATTTACTGTTAGTTTTCTATGTGTTTGTTCCTTTACTTCCTCTTTTACCATAAATGTAATAAATGTTTCCCTGAGAGGCTGCCATCATTATTCTATTAGAATAAGACTCTTTGTCTGAATGGGGGTGGGATGACGAATGTTGTCTGGCTGCACGGTGAAAAAACACTGATATATTCACACAGGCAGGTCTCCACAAGCAGCTGTCAGCTTTCATAAAGCATGGCACACTTACGGCCGACTCTGACTTCTTATTTAAGGGCTGTAAGCTATATGGAGTATACAGCTCACAAATCGCTTCCCTTCTATTAGAAAGACTCACACAAACACTTTTAATGTGCCAAAGAGTGGAAGAGGGTCTAGACTTATCGTAATGAAATGGGTTGTGCTTGTGTGTGCAATAGAGGTGATGGCGTGTGGATGTGTGTGTGTGTGTGTGCAAGGGCAGTTTAAGCAATGCATGTCGATTGGTGAGTGCAGACAAATTAAATGACCTGTTTGATTTTAGGTCCAAGTGTCACTGCGGGATCTTTTCACTCTTGCTGTCTCAACGGGACATCTAAAAATCAAAACTGGACAGAAGCCCAGAACACAGTGTGGCACGTACCCTACTGTACAAATCAATTTTACTCCTCTAATGTAAATACACTTCTTCAGATAAACAGAGTTGGTTTACTGTTCAAAGGCACTTTACTGAAATCTCCCTAATGGCAGGAAGTTGTTTTATTGTTGAATGCAGGAATAGCAATTCTGCCATTTACTGTATCTCCTGTGCACTGATTTATGAGTAGAGAAAATGCAATAAGGACAGACTAAGGGGAATATCAACCTTATTTTTCCTCCAGGGTTTACATTTACGGTCATGTTGAAATACTACTGAACAGTTCTCATTCTGTGTTGTGAAGCGATGCAGCAACACATTCCCAATGGTGTTCAAGCTACTTATTAAAAGTGTATATAAAAGGATGGTAACTATGCTCTTCCCACAGTCAAGCATCCAGAAACCAACATCAAAACCTTAGTCTTAAAGTCCACCCTGATGTCTAATAATAGTAATACTATTTATTTTAATAGCTTTTTTCAAAACCAAGTTAAGTGCTTCACAAGACAGAAATTATTAAAGCAAAATAAAACACACAACATACAACACAACAGGCAGGATATAAAATCATAGGACAAACCCTTTGAAATATAAGGATCATTAAAAATAACTTTATCAGAAATACAATTCTTTTAAAAGGAACTTTGAAAAACAAAACTCATTTTAAATAAAAACAAAAATAAATTTATATAACAAAATGAAATACAATAAAATAAAGCCTTCAGAAGAGATTTAAAAGAGATCATTGACTCAGCTGACCTGACCACCTTGGGCAGATCATTCCGTCTCTGAGAATGTACTACTTTAGTTTTTGGTCTGCTTTGAGGAATGACCAGAAGTCCTCTGCCCGAGGATCTCAATGTACGAGCTGGTTTACGTGGCATAAAAAGGTCAGAGATGTAGCTGGGAGAAAGGCCACGGTGGCTTTAAAAGAAATCGTTTCATTCTTAAAATTATTTTCTCAAACATACATGAGGCCAATGTAAAGATGCTAAAACAGGAGTGATGTGGTCATATTTTCTTACACTGTTTAAAAGTTGAAATTAATCAGATGTTGAAAATATTTCCGAGAACCAGGTTTTGGCAGCTGATTTGACCTGTCCCAGTAAGGAGCCAGCAGAGGGTGCTATTTCTTTAGTCATGTGTTGTGGTGCAATAAATAATTTTAGAGTTCTCAGTTTATTAGGCATCCACAATTTCATTTCAGACAAGCAGTTTTTCTTGGAACTCGGCATACAAGGGCCAATCAATTATTTTGGCAGGTACAGCTGTGTGTCATCAGCATAAGAATAAAATAAAACACCATGTTCATTTCTGATATGCCACATGGGGAGCATGTACAAGGAAAATAAAAACGGTCCTGAAAGTGACCCCTGAGGCACACCATACTTAATTTCAGCATAAGCTGATATATATTAATACTTATAGACACACAAAACCATCTGTCTGATAAATAAGAATAGAACCAATCTAAGCCTGGACCTGAAACTCCAGCCCAGAGCCTCAGTCTGTCCAGCAAGATGTCATGTTCAAGTGCATTCAAAGGCTGAGCTCAGATCAAGATGTACTGGAACCGAGCACTGCATTGATCTGCAGCCTGTAAAAGGACATTTGTAACCTTCAATAAGGCAGTCTCAGTGCTGTGAATCTTTTTAAATCCAGACTGAAAACCTTCAAAGATACAATTATCATTCAGTACAGTCAGCACCTGCTTCGCCACAATTTTTCTAAAATCTTCGAGATACAGGGTAAATTGGAGATTGGCCTGTAGTTTCAGTTAAGGAGAGATCCAATCCAGGCTTTTTTGACAGAGGATGTGTACAGGCAGATTTGGAAATTATTAGAGACACAACCCCTGAACGAAGAACTGTTAAAAATGAAAAGCAGCCCGGGCATAACACAATCCATCACTTTGAGTAAAAACCTTGGTATCACATTAAGAGGGCTGAAGGACACTCTCATGTGTCATTGTGTTTCTAAAAGTTTAATTTTTTCAAGGTCTAGGCGTCGCTAAAGGCAAAGCAAAAGCTTTGTAGAGTACAGAAAAATTCATTTAATACCTTTAAGAGCAACTTACCAAGACACATAAATACTTGAGAAAATAAGGTCATGGTTGAAGCATTAGAAGCGTTATAATTAAAAGATATTATTACCTCTGCCGAGGGTGTTATGTTTTGCCAATTTTGTCTGCCTGTGCGGAAGATAGATCAAAAAGTTTTGAAAGATCTTGATAAAATTTTCAAGAGATCTTGGTCACGGCACAGGAAGGAAGTTGTTAGATTTTGGTGGTAAAACGAATATGGATGCTAATCCAGAATTTCTTTTAAAGAAGTTGTTAAAAATGGGAGATGGGGCAACTTTTTGGCTGCTGCTCAAAAAGTTAGTGTTGGACTTTGATGGATTTTTCAGGGAATGTTGGCCATGGCATAAAAGATAAATGATAACATTTTGGTGGTGATCTGAATTCAGAAGTGGTTTATAAAACAGATTTGTTATCATTATGATATTGATCAGTTCTCCACATTTTTAGTATTACTTGCCTAAGAATGTCAGAAATGCCTTGTGCTCTCTTAACACCTGCAGTTATTAATTAAAAAAAGACAGGGAAATTGCTTTTGTGTAATCCCAGAGACGGTTAGAAAATCTAACAGCAGAGAAAGACATCACTGCTGGATAACAAGATTTTTCTAAATGAAACCTTTACTTTTTCATCCGACTTAAAAAAATCTATAGGTCAGAAAACAATGATTGAAGTGAGGAAAAATACAAGGCTGAGCGTGTGCACAACTGGCACTTGTGTGTTTCTAATCAGTTCAAGCCCTCTGGCTGAACTGTAATGCTGCCACCTGCCAGTGCTAGCTCTGGTTAATGGTTATTTCCATTTGTGCCACAGTGCTCTACAGCCTGGATGTAAACAAACAAAAATTAACAATAATAAACTTGTGGCTTAGATAGAATCTTTTAAATATAGTGCAGTTTTACAGAAGCTTTATATTGAAATTAGGCTTAAGTTGAAATTTAGGGCTATGTTTTATGTAAGTCTAACTGTAAGCAGTGAGAAACTGCATTTTAAAGGCATTTGGATGTTTTCCTAGAGAACTGAGGGCAGTGCTACCTAACATTATTAACATTAGACACACTCAACTTCCCATTCTTTATCTGCTGATACTGTAACTCTGTGTCTTTACACGTAGACAAGACAACTGCAAATAAATGTAATTTAACAAGATTTAAAATTATTGATCTCCTTGTTCATAAAATAGTGCTGGTTATGTGTTGTCACAAATAGGGCTGCATTTAGTGTGCATTATTCCAGAAGGTCAAATGTGCAAACTGAAGGATACCCTCACTTAATTAAATTTGGATATGAATTAATAAAAGTGTATACAACTATAAATAGAAATGGTTTTTTTTTCATAATGCCTAACACAGTTTGAAGCTTAAGTGCAAATAGTAGTGCTCCTTTAACGATCCAAACACAGACTATGTATTCATTTTAATGACCTTTTCAAAGCAATGAAGAAATCACACTTAAAAATGAATCCTTTCTCTAATTGCATTAGAAACTGAAAGAAGAAAACAATCATAGTAGTTTTCGTTGCCAAAAATCAAATAACCCTTAGCTCCTTCTTTCTCAGTTTGGATATTAATATCTTACATGGCTGACAGTACATCTTCTTTTTAATATGTGGATTCTATTATCATCCTACAGCCTAGTTTAAAGTCCATAATCTGTTCTCCTGCTGTCTAACAGCAACATAACAGATGTGATAACCTTTACAGCTCCTGTATTACGCTCACAGTCCAATAAAACAGGACAGAAATAGTCTGTGTAAAACGATGTGTTCCACGGACAGAGCCATTTCAATTAGACAGCTCAAAGTTCTGAACTCTTCTCCTGTCATCCCATTTGCTGAATCTGCAAACTTAGTGCACATGCGTCCTTGTTTACTTCCGCCTGGATGCAAATCTATGCTTAGGTGAGGACTGGTAGGAGAGAAACAGACACAGTGCTGTTTTGCTCCATAGCAACTAAAAGAAAAGTGGGATTAGTGCAGTTTTTTTAAAATAAAAGGTCACTATGAAAAAATACTTCCAATGGATTACTTTAGTTGCTATACCATCACAATATGTTGCTCTTTTCACCGTAATAAAACAGAATACTTTGTAGCGTGATCCCTCAGCCCTGTTAGTTATTTTTGTTTACTTAATTTTCATTTTGTTTTAAACAAATGCTCTTAGTGATGCATACTAAAGTTTTACAGAGACAACTCAGGCAACGAATCAAACATACTCTAAAATCCAAGATTATCACAGAAATATGTCCTCTTTTAATGTCATTAAGGCAATATTTGAAAGGTTGACTATTTTAAAATACAATTTACTGATTTTTAAGGTTGAATTCTGTGCCATGGTGAGTGATTGGCCCTCAAGCCACTGGCTAAGGACCATCCATAAAGCCATCATTTCCACTGCATCATAAAAGTGGATGCCTTTGCAGTAAGCTATGATTTTGATCTATATTTGGAATTTGGTCTTTAGTAATTTCTGTTCAGGTTATTCAGGAAACTCCCTCCATGTTGGCTAGGTTTTTAGCATTCAAAGGTTTCTGGTTTGTGCTCATAGTACATTTTTGTTGAGCTGTACTTGCAAATTACCTTTACGTTACCAACACCAATGGCATACTAGCTCCCATCAAAAGTTAATTTTTTTTTTTTTTTTCGGTAAACATGTAATAGCATTAAGCTGCTTTCACAGTGAACAAACATTTAACTTGAGCTACAAATCTGTATGACTCCATTAGTGGAATTGCCAAGGCTTTTTCAACTAAACCAGTTACAGACAACTTTTGATGATGGGTCCAGTGTTAAATAAACAGAGATTTGAATCAGGGTTCATATCAACCATCAAAACTCTAAAAACATCTGCTGTATGTGACAAAGAATTTGCTGTCACTCAAATATCAAGCTTCAGCGGGCATTTAACTGAACATGCACTAATTAAGTTATGAAACAAACATGACCAATTCGTCTTGGTCTCACTTCTGCAGCAGAACAGAAATCAAATAACTGTTAACTTAACATTTTTTTAATATTTGTGTTTATTCTTGTGTCATGGTTTTTTTTTAATATCTCACATCTCCCTCTGTGAACTGAGTGTTAAAATCAGCTTTTCTCTTTCCGTTCTGTTTGGTACACAAAGACTTCACAAAGAGGACAGCTGATTTATGCAGACAGAGTGAAGGACTGAAAAGGAGAGCAAGGTGACTGCATTTTTTGCCTTTCCAGATACCTTAAGCAGTCGGACGGGTCATTTGTTGTGATGAAGGTGATGGAGGACAGAGCTCTAAAATGTGTCCTCAATATTCTTAATAGCACTCCAGACACACTTAAAAGACAAACTAAGGAGCAACTTATCACCTGTAACTGGGCCAAATGGGAGCAGCGGTCAGCTTTCTTTAATGAATAATGATGTGCAGCAGGAGAGACACACCTCTAAGAGACGTGTGTGATGCACCGGAGATGGAAAAACCAAACTCAAAAAGGCCGGAGATTTATATTTAAACAGCGGTTGAGAAAAAAAAGGCAGTGTGTCTAAATTATACATGATCTGTAAACGTCAAAGCTGTATAAAGTTGTCCCTCTTTGAACACTAAGTCTTTTCTGCCTCATTCCAGCATCATCTTTCTCTTTTTGGCTTCAACATCCTTCATCCTTAAAGTGGAGTTAGTGTTATTTATGCTGCTGATTAAAAAACATACCTGAGGGGACCCATCAGATCCCTGGTCCTTGGTTTTTCTGGCAAGTCGTTTCTTCTTCTTATGCAGAGGCTTAGACTCCAGGATCATTTCCTCCAGCTCGAACGTAGGGTCACAGTTTAGTCTTCGCTTCTGTGGAGACGGAGCAACATGCATGTAGAAATTTAAAAAGGAAAAAAAAAATCAGACAAACGCAAATTAAGACATATAAATACTGAAATTTATATTTTATATTCATGTCAACTATAAATGTTTTGGCTTGTGGACCCTTAAACACCTGGAACATTATTTAACTCACCTGAACAGCACACTTTACCAACACTTCCCTTATGTATTACTAGGTTGTAATACTAGAGAATCCTTCCCCCTATACCATTTTGATTGATAATGCTGAAGTTATTTTTCATTATTAAAGCAAGAGTATGTAATTAGCTTAAATTAGTTAATATTATTTACTATCATTGGGCGATAAATCAACCTTGGAATAGGGCCGTGATAAAATCCACATTAATGAGGATGATAAAATAGAAAAGAATAGAATAGAACTTTATTTGTCATTGCAACAAGTACAACGAAATTGTAAAAGCCCTCCAGTCAGTGCAAAACAGTGTGAGAAATACGATAGAGTACAGTGCAAACATAAGTGAAGTAAAATAAGATAAGAATTAAAAAAAAAAATACAATAATACGATGAAAATATAATAAAATAATAAAGGTAACGTGCAAAATAGAATAACAAAGTATCATAAAATAAGTAATAAGAATAAGGTGTAAGAGGGAATGGAGTGGAATGATAGCATAACAAAAAGGTGCAAAATAGCTGCCATGTTCAGGTGCATTAATTACATGAGGTAATTATTATATTATAATTATTCTGATGACATGAGGTAGTGATATTAATAAAAGAATTGATACGCTTAATTGATACGCTTCAGGCTTGTTACTGGATATCGCATGGCAGGATTACTATAGTGTTTTTCAAAGGCAGTTAGCGTTCTCCAAGTTTTAAATTTGGGCAGAGGAAATGCAGCCTCAATGCCATTCATTAAAACAGAAGAAGTCAGAGTCTGAATGTTGGTTCTGCCCAGTTACTACAGTGAGTTTGTTTGGGTTGCCAGGGAGAGACGTGAAGATGGTCAAGAGGAAAGAAATGAGCAAAAGTGGAGCTTACAAGGAACGAAGGTTAACTTTCTCTAACGAAGAACATGGTTGAAGAAAAAGGTTAGTCAAGGCCAATTGTTTTGAAATGGTTCAAATAATACAAAAGCGATGGAGAAGAGATAAAGCCTGGTCTGCAAAGTATGTCAGTGCCTTGTATGAGAAAACATTCAAAGAGGAGCAAGACCATAACGAGTGCTGTACCCTTTTGCACAGCTAAGGACATCTCTGTGTGTCAGCAGATGAACTCTGCTTTCTAAGGCCCCATCCACACGAAGACAAACCGAGGTTTAAACACACAAGTTTTTTGTCGAATCTGGGTATCATCGATACGAAGATGGCGTTTTGGGGGTCTGTAAATGATCATTTTTGAAACCAGGTTCCAGAGTGTAAAGATTTTGAAATGCTGTATACGCAGCTCTGTGGTTACTGGCTCTCCGCAAGTTTTAAGATACGCTTACGTCATAGTTTCATATCTTCACTGACACACATGCGCCACACGCGGCAACAACAAGAACAATGGCAGCGTACGTGTAGCATATGTGCTGATGAAGCTAGTGACCCTATCCCTGTTGCAGCAAAATCTCCTTCTTCTCAATCACCACCGAGTTGAAGAAACAATTGTCAAGGACACATTACGGCACTTTATGATCACTTTATCACAATCTCTGTTTACAACTTCTGCCGCAAGTGTGCATGCCCACTGTTTTTTCGTCTGTTTCCGCTTGTTCCCGTCATATCGCTACAGCACCCCGAGAGGTCTGGCATGTGTTTTTACAGCATTTCATGCGTATCGAGTGCATTCATATAGACGCACACATTTTTTGAGATGCCTTCGTCTTTATGACGATCGTTTTGGAAACTGTTAAGCTTTTTGTC
This sequence comes from Scarus forsteni, assembly GCA_036419115.1. Taxonomy (NCBI): domain Eukaryota; kingdom Metazoa; phylum Chordata; class Actinopteri; order Labriformes; family Labridae; genus Scarus; species Scarus forsteni. The sequence goes on along the minus strand of JAZDUH010000130.1, from coordinate 10,480,559 downwards.
TTCGTGTGGATGGGGCCTAAATCTCCATTTTAGGATTATCATGTCACTGTGGCTTCCTTCTGACTTGAGGAGGCCATTCAGCTTAACTGACTAACGGAAATGTTTATTACTTTGTATTGTGAATGATTACACAACTAATTTGATCTGACGAAATTTATTATAGAGTTTAACTAATTATGCTTTTTTTACAAGCTTCAGTCGTGACTCTGAACTGGCATTAACAGGAAAAATCATTATGATAAATACCAATATAAATTGGTATGGATAAATATATTGTCAACTCATTTTTCTGCTAAATGGCTCAGCCCTAATTAATAGCATTAGGGTCACTATCAGCTGCTAATCTCAGTCAGTGTTTTGGGGCAGTATATTTATTAAAGGGAGTAATATTCTCACTAAGATGACACAAAACTATCCTGCCAGATATAAGAAGTTAGTATTTGCTCGTTTATAATTAACACACAAAGTGGAACATTAATGCATTCAGCTCCTCTCTGGGTTTTCTTCTATCCATCGTAAACCGTCTCTGTTCTGCAACTGCAGAAAGAAAACTAACAAGCCTGCAAGGACATTTGGCTGAACAAGCAGGGGCTTAAAACACCATAAGAAGTCAGAGACTTAGCCACTGTCGTAATATTTGAAAAAAATTAATTAGGCCTTAAAACATCACAATTTTGCTGGAACTTCTTTTAAAAAACCCATAGCAACATAAGGCATTTGTCACAACCACAATTAAAAAGGTTCTACAAATTCCTGAAAGATTGTTTTACTTAATGAAGTTATTTAAAATAAAATGCCACTTTTTGAAAAACCTGCTGCAAAATCAGCTTTTTCTGCAGCAGCAATCACACAAAATTGCCCCAAAATCCTTGAAGATGTTTGCAGTTTGATATTTTCCCATGTTTCCACTCTCTGCTGTCAGCGTCCTCTTGGGCAGATAGGCCTCAGTTCATGATAAACTCATTCATGTCAGAAGTGCCACCCTGAGGTGTCATGAAGTAGTGATGTGACGACTCAGATGGGCTGGAAAATGAGTTCAGAATGCTGTATCGCTTTCTTAATAAAATGTCAGTATTTTCAGACAGCAGAATAACTGTATCACTCAAGTTGGGGTATTGATGCATTGTCATGTCAATATTTTGTCTCACCCCTCCAATTTAATAATCTAGAAATGACGCCACAGAGAATGATGTAGTCTGCACCTTAATCGAAAAGCCTCCAGCAGCGGCAAATCACAGGAAACAGAGAGTTAACGCAGGGAAGTTAGGAAACAAAAACACAAGTGCTGAGGTGCCTCCTGCCTATAAGGGACTAAAGAAAGGATGGGCCTATAATTAGATAGAGACACTGTCAATTCCCCATCGATCCTCTGTGTTTTTCCTCTGCTGTGCCAGCCGGGCCGCTGGGGGATACCCGCTGTTCTGCAGACGCTATAGACTGAGAATTAGATAATGTCATTCAGTCCTCTATTCACATGAGAGAGTTATTATTCTGCGTGTATTCATCTGAGACTCTTAGCTGGGATGGATATTGTACCCGCGATATTCTAATACTGAGCAGGGAAGTACTGGCATTGCTTCAACTTTACGTCTAAAGTGACCAACAAAGAGAGCACTTAGAGCTTATCTTTAGAGATGGTTAAAGGAATATATAATATGATTTTTGGAAATCTCAATCTATCATCTATGCTTGATGTGTTTGACTGTCCATGGTTCATAAAGTGGAGTTTCAAATAACCTGTTCTGTATTGTGCTTTAGAACATTACTCTTCGGTTTCAGAATTCTTGATCATAGTTCGTTTTTTTTTTACTCTTACACGTTATCCAATAAACTCCAGTATTAAGCAAGATAGTACTGCAAGTAAAAAACACATCCAAGTTTTTAGAATTTCTGGTGCGGATCTAAATGACTTTAGTGGTTAGAATAGATATTGAGGCAGAACTGCAGAAGAGCATTCACATAGTTAGACTATCATGCTCATTACTATAAACCAAGAAACCATCCCCAGAAACCATGCAGGTTTTCTGGGGATGGAAACTTTTTTGAAGCCTATTGGCCTGAATAACACCATCTGCTGGTGGGTCTGCTGGTTGTCACTACCTGCAGACCTTGCCTTTAAGTCCATGTGGCAGTTTCTTATTGGTTGAGCACCCCTTTAAAAGGGCCTATTGCAGCCTAACATCTGTTTGCATGACTTCCTGATGAAGGCTTGATGCCGAAACGTGTCGAAGTTTGATTTTAAGGTCTACATGACCATGCCGTTTAAATAAAGGCATTTTAATAGTATAAAGAGAGTGCCTTGGAGTCTCTTCCTTTTGTTTCAAGGATGTTTTGAATCCCTTTCCAAAGAGCACCTCAAACAAACTCTGAGTCGAGTCCAGGTAGCCCTCCTTTTCTTTGTCTTATAAACAAATAGGTTTGACTAGTTTAAAGTGTTTTCAAACCAGGAATACATAAAACATAGTCTTCACGTGTGGTATAATTACTATAATACGACAATATTTTGATGTTACATTTGAATTTATTTACAAGATCCACTGCCCCTATTCTAAGCAAGTTTGTGAGGTGATACACAATTCATATCAATGTCGTTGATGTAACCAAATGTATGTTTTAAGCTACATTTCCCCCCGAGATGTGTTAACTGGCTACTGAAAGATGTAGTTCTATTGTTTGGCTGTTCAATATAATAAAGCATAATTACAATGTAGGATTTTTGCATCAGGAAACCTGTCTGGAGCCGAAACCTTTTTTATTTCTTATTTATTTGTAAAGTTTAGGCCGCGTTTACATAGCGCCGAAAACTGTCATATCTGATAAGTTTTCATTGCGCTTTGGCCTTGCGTCTACATGGAAACTCATTGAAAACGGAAAGTTTTGAAAACAGGCTCCAGAGTGGAAAGATTTGAATCCGCTCTCCATTCAGCTCCGTGTAAACCCGCATCAGAGCGTTTCAGGTTGAAACGCTGACGTCACCGCATGCGCAGTACTCTTTCAGATGAAGGCTGCGCACACATACCAGGAACAACAACAGCTTCGGCTGTCCCCCGAGTAACGTTGAGCCTCTTCCCGTGCTCGGTTTGTTATCCAGACAAAACCATACAGACAGATTTGTTGTCCAAACTGATTTGTTGTCCAGAAAAGAAACTCCTGCGTCCCTGTGCGTCTATTCACCATTGTTGTTTGTGAAAGTTTTCCTTCTCCGTTCGTGTGTTGTAGCAGCGCTGCCTCTCTGCAGACCTACACCGCCATCTACTGAACAGGCATGCACACTACAGCGGATTAACTCATCTCTGAGCATAGTTGTCTGAACGCAGAAGAATTCTAAAACGCAAAGGACAAATCTTTGCGTCTTTAAGTCAGCAATTTCTATGTAAACCCTGTAGCCTCATTCGATAGGAATTATGCAAGTTACACAGCACGTTTGCCTGTTACATACAAGCTATAGTAACTGACTAGCAGCTCATAGGTTTAAACACACTTACAAATAGTTATTCACGTTGATGTAATGAATATATTATTCAGTCAGACAGCCTCCAAATTGCTAGGAGATGTTTTAAGAACACAGTATATGCTTTAAAATGTTCCCGAAGACAGAAAAGGCTTAATGTAGTCACTTCTACTGTCATCTCACTCGCACCACCCACCTCCTCCTGCTCTAAAGGATGCTCACAGTAATAGTAGATTGGAGTTTAGCAAGATGGGTCCATCTGATTACTGAGAGTAAGTCATAATGATCCATCTGCACTGCAAGGTGAGCATCTTTGCTCTTAAATGCTGAAAAAACTCTAAAGTTCTGTGGTTACTACATTTGCAGAAGCCTTTTATCTGTACTCTGATAATGCAGTAAATACAGTTACTGTAAAAGCCTGTCATTACTTAAGAAACACACACATGCTACTTTGCCAACATGCTGCCTCACTTGCTTAATGTAACAACATCCACCTTTACAAAACTCAGTGACCAGGAAGCACCTGTAGAGCTGCAGAACACACAAAGAAGCTCTCTCTCTCTGCCTGCATCTCAGTAACAAATCCAGAAGTGAGCAGTTTTGTTTATAATCTGCCAATGAACTCAGCAGGAGACCCAGCTCCACCCAGCAGGGGGTGGTGTGTACAGCTCGAGGAGATAGGAAGGGTTGGTGAACTTGTAAAGCACCACAGAATCACATTACAACGCCACAAATATTACATTTATTGTCATTTTCTGACCCGACGCGAGCATTTCTGTAGACAGTGTACTCAAGCAACGCTCTGTTACTCCTGTACTCACGTTGGGAATGAAGCCTGGAGGAAGTATTTTGCTGAGTACAGCGTCCCAGTTGACATCTGACATGTAGTCCAGATCCTGGAGTTCAGCAAGACAAGAAATGCGCTTCTGGACATCTATACACAGCAACTGAAAGAGACACAGAGGATTAGAGTGAGAAGAATTGTTAATGGAGGGAGGTGTAGATAGAAAAGTTATAAGTGATCGTTGCACTGAGACGCAGAGAGGCCATGTTTGCCCCACAGGAGGATGTGCCTGAGGATGAAGGGGATGGACAGAGGGGGTGAGGGTGGGGATAGTGATCAGGAAAGGACAGGAGAAGGTGAGGGAGATGTCAATGGGCAGTATACCAGTATTTACAGGGTTCCCACACGTCCTGGAAAACCTGGAAAATGATTGCCCAATTTTCCAGTCATGGAAAACAAATGGAAAATGAGGAAAAAAGCGAAATGTCCTGGAAAAGCTTAAATTGTCCTGGAAAATTATTTGTCTTCCTTCTAGCTTGGCACATAGGAAATGAAGTAAAAATGTACCAGGTAACTAATGTACACAAAGCCAGAAAATGTGAGAAGGTAAAATAATGCAAGTTAAGGCATAAAATATAAGAACTCAAATTAATGAGGACAAAACGAAATAATAAAAAATTGACAAAATAAAATTTAGGCTAAATCAACAAAATCTATTCATAAAAAAAGCACAGTAAACATAGATTAAAAAATACATATAACCATAGATTTATTATAGTAAGACACATTAAAGCCAGACTAAAGACAATGTTCGTGCTGGAGAGTTAGAAACAAAGAAATTCTCAGATCAATATGATCAATAGCTAGAGATATTGTTCATCAACCTGTAATCTTGTTTTTTAGAAGGCTATCTACAATTGAAAACTGCCGACAGCAACGATGTAACTTCAATTGGTTATGTGACACTGGAAAATGTCCTGGAAAGTCCTGGAAAATGATTTCTAGAAAAGAGTGGGAACCCTGATTAAATATATTGTATATTTAAGAATAAGATGAAGGTTAAGATAATAGCCTCAGTAGAGGTATAGTTTATGCCAATGTTGATTCAACCATCATGTTTGATTGAAAAAGACACATTTAGCCCACTGCATACCAAAAGTGGACACATTAGAGAAGTGCTGTGTAAGTTTTACACATTTTTTTTCAATTCTCAAAGCATCAAATATTGTAACCATTAGGGCTGGGTATTTCCAGCAACTTTGCGATACGATACGTATCCCGATACTAAGGCCACGATACGATACATATCCCGAAGCACGTAAATTGTGAACATTGACTATGCTTTAAGCAAAATTCTTGATAAGTTTAGTTTTTTCTTATAAGAAGATAAAGAACAAGGATGAGTTTTAAGTGGTTCTACAACTTGAGAGGCATAAATTCAGATCCTCAAAGATGGTAGACCTAAGTTCAAATTTAGAACATATGCTTCATTATGTAGCTCGTCTTCTACCTTAAACTGTGCCACTGTTAATGTTAGCCAAAGCGTATTTACAACAACTGTCAAAATATTTAGGCCGTATCGATTCTGTAGAATCCATATCGATACACGTATCCCAAAGGAGTGCGATACGATATTTTGCCGTATCGATATTTTGAGCACAGGCCTAGTAACCACCTACACTCCTGTTTATAATATTTCAACCTTTCATTTGCCAGTTTGACTACATGATGGGCTGACGTTTATATGAAAAAAATCATTTACAAAATGGAAGAAAGGAAATCTTTTAATCAAATTTTGGTGCTTTTTTCTGTTTTCTGCATCAGCTTACAGATAGAAGAGTCACACATTATGCCCCAAACCTTGGCACATCCCAAAAAATGCCATAGAAATGTGATCCATATCACTTTGAACGCATGGTATATTTTCTTCCTCATTCTCAAATTACTTAAATGGGATTTATTTAAGTACACAGTTTGGAATATCTCTGTGACAACTGTCAAAACTGACTTTGATACTTTTGATTTTTTGCATGCTTTTGTTGTATAATTTCCCAATAAGTCACCAGAATTGTGAGCACAGTGTGAGAAATTTCATGTTTTTATGTTGGAGGCACCCCACAATCAAGAATTCTAGTTGGAACATATTTTAATATTACCAGTTATAATGTATGTGTGAATATAGCAAAGGGAAATGAATATTGTTGTATTGATTTTCAGGCACTTACAAAAAAATTCATATTACATGTTGAGATGTTTTTAGAAAAATCTTAATTTTGCCCTTGGGTGGATGTTTTTCCTCCAGAGAAACACAGAAATCTAGATATAACGTGTCGTGCCATTCAGCAAAAATGTATCGGAATATGATTTTTGGTGCATATCACCCAGATCTAAACGATCCAGAAGTGATGAAGAGGAACAAAATGGGATGTAAATTGGAAGCCAGCGGTGATGACTGAGGAGAATTGCAGAAGCTGTGAAGGATAAAGGACAAATATATTGAGCGTGGACTTCTTCGTTATTCTCTCACTTTCTTTACATTACCCCCTTAACTTACACACTCTTATACACACATGCACTTACACACTCTCTCTCCTGGCGCCTCCCACATACACACACAGTTGCATGTACGGGTGGAATGCCAATGAGGTACCAGGAGTCTGAGCACGCAGCAATGCAACAGTTAGACTGCAGTGGATCCCTGCCATTACTAAACCCCAACACTACAGCAACAGCATTGCTAGTAGCATATTAAGAAATAAGGCAACGATTTTTGACAAGTTACTGTTGTTCTTAAAGATTTTTTTATGAGCCTTTTAGAAATTAGTTGAACTGCAGATTTGGAAACCCTAAACTTATTGGTTCTGTTCTTACCCCACAACATACAGATCTAATTTGAATACTGATCTATGTTATATGAAGAATACAAGTGGCACTGCGCCTCTTGAAATATTAATAAACAGACAAACTAATGGTATGCAAAGTAGGGCTGCAACTATGAGAGTGACCGTGTAATTGAAATTCTGAGTACACAACTTCTTAGCCCCAAAGCTGCTGTCGTGTCAGGTTTGCTAATTCTTCTTTTAAATAATTCAAACCTAAAAGCCAGACTCAAGATATCTTCAACGGGAGGGCACATTGAATAGTGACTCGACAACTCTCATCTGCCTCAGTACTTAAGTCACGAACAAAAAAACGTATGTCAACAGTTTCTTCATAATTGGCTAAAAGACAATTGTAGTCCAAAATTTCCAGTAGTTTTACATGGATTGTGCTCTTGAAAGACACAATCTCCAATATAATTATGGTAAAGACAATGTACCAAAGCTTTATACAAACCCAAATTCTAATGAAGTTGGGACAGGTGTAAAACTTATATATGTTATTTTAGGGAAAGGCAAAGTAACACAGTGGTCAACATGCCCCTATTGTAGTTTTTTTGAATCGTGTTACAGGCATCAAATTAAAGGTGCTGTGAGGAGAATCTATTTCCACAGACATAAATACTCTGCTACCCATGAGTACGCGCGGTAACTGTCCTAAAGACGTGACCCAAGCCAAAGCGTGCGTTTGTTGTGATGCTAATAAATGTAGCTCAGACCTTCCTCAGAGCTCTGCATTGCTTTACGTCTTTTTTTAACAACTTACAGGATGCAAAGCGACGAGGTAATGTATCTCTTTCTAGTTACGCAGCGGTAGTTTTTGATGTGTGACAACAAGCAATTTTTGGAAAACTCAGTATTGTAGTTTTGTAGCTGGCTATATATCACTACTTACAGCCCGGTGCTCTAGGACGTGTCCGAATGATATAAATTTGCTCTAGTTTTGATTGTCTTGTTTCCGAAGTTGAGTATCCAGGCCAGTTCAGCCCTGTTCGACCCGACCACGAAGCTAAGGAATAGCATTTATAGATAACCTATTTTGATGCTATAAAACTCATCTTAAAGTGTGTATTTCAATCAGGCATATATCTAAAAGTGAAACTTTTTTATAATTACTTAGAAACTCCTCATAGCATCTTTAAAAATAAGTGAATATAAAATAATGATAATGATCAGCTTTAACAATAAATATCATGTCCTTGTTGTGTATTTAATTGAATACAGACCAAAAGCTTTTGCAAATCACTGTTCTTGTTTTTTATTTATGTTCTTAATTTATGTTTTACACAGTTCCATTGAAACCAGGGTTAGTATTAAGACTGCCAACTTTAGCCATATTCTTTATGTCACTGTAAGGGCATACAAATATATATATATATGTTGAATTTCTGTAACAGACGGCCATGTTATTAACCAGTCCAAATTTTAGTGTGAGAAAAAATATTGATAAAACAAACAAATACATTTTCACATAATTAAATTAGGGCAGTAGTCTCTGCTTCAGAGCACTGAGAGAATTACTGCCTATCTAAACAACTACAACTTTGGTATACAGTTCTTCCTTCTGCTATGCTGGACTGAGCCACCAGAGATACAATTCCATTCATGTCATGACAGGCAGATAGTCAAATATTCACACTATTACAGTATTTAAATACTTATTCCTAAAAAGAGCTTCTATTTGTCATTCTGGACTTAAAAAAACTACACAGTTGGTGAATCTAGGAGTGGGAGAAAAAATGGATACACTATTGTATTTCAAAATTTGGCGTGGCAATAGTATATTGGTCTAAGGATGCCAAGTATCAATGTTTTTTAATGTATTAATTTCCAACATTTAATAAAGCTCTTGGTTCTATAGAAATCAACAGCAATAGAATGCTGTTAGGCCCTTTGCAGGTGAAGTTGGTCTCTATTATGCACAAGAGACTTATTAAATCAAACATGGCAGCACAGGAGAGACAATTGTGATCCACCACTGGCATTTTAATGTATTGTGTAGCCTTCTTTGAATTTAAAAGAGACATAAGAGATGGACATGACACATGGGATTTGTAAGGAGTGATGAGAATAAAATATTGTGGAAATACAGCCCATCTTATTTGGCACCACCTCATTGACAGCAAAGCTACTGCTAAGGTAACCCCACTAAACACAAGCCATTTCTTCAGCATTAGATTTTCAGTGCTGTGAGGAGGATCCTATCACATGAAACAGTTACACATGCACACACTTTATACCCCTGATCCACTTGTTATGCATCATGCATGTGCTGCTCATTTACCTTTCTGAGAAGAGACTTCATCTCCAAAGACCAGGCCGCAGGGTAGCTGGGGTGGACTTTGTGAAAGGTCTGAAGGATCTCATTAGATGGTGTGCTGGATCTCATGACATATGGTCTCTGAAGAGGAAAGAGGAGATAAGTTAAAGATCTGATATTTAGAGGCATGCACTGCTTGGAGGCTTTTCTTTGATAAAGTACTTGTGTTAAAGTTTGCTTCGCAGTCTGTTCGTCCCCCACACACTCTCTCCTCTTTCTTTTCTTTGTGCTCACCCTCTGTGAACCCATTTACTGCTCTCATGAGGACAAATGATAGAGGAAACAGGGGATAATGGAGCATTTTCAAAACAATACTTACAACCCTCTTTTTTTCAGCATGAGAGGCCTTAACAGGGGTCAAAAACAGGGGAAAGCCTGCTGTGGGTCCTTCTCTCTCTTGCAGTTTGTGGCCTTATTTACAGTGTGTTTGTACAACAATGCAGGCATGTAGCTCAGCCGTCATTAGCCCAAGAGGTTCTTATTGCAACTTTTTGATATTGCTGTCAGTTCAGTGGATCACAGCTCTGCAGGAGCATGACAGGCATGGCTCACGACTTCCACACAACAGTCAGACATAACGCTGCACTTCCTTGCTAGCTCCACTGATCCTGTCATGCCTCCAATGCATCTGGTTAATTTGAGAAATGGTATAAGGGATAAGTTCTAGATCAGGTTGGTTTAAGTGTTCATAATAGAAAGTAAAATATGATGATGTTGATGTAGTTTCATACAAGCTGCTTAATTGTTAAATTCGAGTGAGAAGTAGTTGTAGTTTTTTCGGCTTTGATTGAAGCATTGTATAATCGCATACAGCACGAATACGGACACTAAACTAGGGATGCCCAATGTTGTCTGTATGATAACAGCATTGGCAAATATTGGCCTAGATAATTCAGTATTGGTATCAGCATATATTGACATTTGTGCAGATATTTACAGCCAATATATCACACATATATATCAGACATATAGACCCCCATGCATGTACACAAATGTACAATAATGCCTCATTATCACTGTGAGGGTAAATTCAAAATGACTTGTTTTATTTTTTTTAATGAAATCGTTTTTCTTGTGTTACATCTGTACACATTGAAAGTGTTAGTTTTAGTAATAAAGATTTTGTATCATATGAAAATGAATTCAGATGTAAAGGCATGACCAATATCAGCAAAAATCCAAGTTTGTGGATCCCTATGCTAAACTAAGTGGAGAGCCAGAGGCTTGAGATGCTAGCAATGCTTACATTAACATGAATTGTGGAGTAACACTGTCTAAATCTGGTAATATTCTTGACCAGTATTCTGGAGGTTGCAAGTTGGAGCCAGGTCTAGACTAGACTTTTACATGTTGATGTGTCTTTGGGCAAGATGCCTACCCCAAGTTGCTCCCACTGCTCTGTCAGTGGCGTGTAAATGAGTATGAAGGAGCTTGAATGTGTTAACTACTTTTGGGATCACTCTGAAAATAAAATCGTTTGTTCCTCGTCCTAATTTAGACATTTCCTGAAACAAACTTGCATCAAAATCCGTCCATAACGTTTTGAGTTATGTTGCTAACAGAGAAACAACCATACAAACAAACAGACGCTGGCAATAACATAACGGCGGATGTAAATATGCTTATGTTTAAGTTGAAGGATAAGTTCGGTTTCTACAGCTTTCACATTGTTTATAGAATGAAGTAGAACAATATACTCACCCAGAAGGCTTTCCTGATCCAAACAGTGCTTCGGGAGATATTTAGACCCAAAATCGAGCGGCGGACATCCGTATAATGGTAGCACATAGGGCATGTATAGCGCCGCTCCTATAACTGCATTAATCGTCCAAAAACTCATTAGTTTCACCAATATTTCATCATGGTCTGCTTGGGCTACTCCTCCATTACAGTCTGTGTCGCTCCAGACATGGTTTTGTGACTGTGCTGACCTCTGAACTGAAGAAGAAGAACGTTTGCCTCCGCGCATGCGCAGTACGGTCCATTGTTTCAGGAGAAGACCATCGGCTACACAACGACTTTCTTCTTCCAGTTTTGTGCAAAATGGACGAATATCTATCGGATGAAGATGTTGTGGAGGAGAACTTTGAAGATGATGGGTGTCCTTACAGATTCGAGCCAGAGTTTACAGATGAGGAGCTCATTGAAAGGAGGACGCGGAGGCAAAGAGAAGAACAGCTCTCCAGAGAGTACTGCGCATGCGCGGAGGCAAACATTCTTCTTCTTCAGTTCAGAGGTTAGCACAGCCACAAAACATGTCTGGAGCGACACAGACTGCAATGGAGGAGTAGTGTGAGCAGACCATGATGAAATATTGGTGAAACTAATGAGTTTTTTGACGATTAATGCAGTTATAGGAGCGGCGCTATACATGCCCTATGTGCCACCATTATACGGATGTCCGCCGCTCGATTTTGGATCTAAATATCTCCCGAAGCACTGTTTGGATCAGGAAAGCCTTCTGGGTGAGTATATTGTTCTACTTCATTCTATAAACAATGTGAAAGCTGTAGAAACTGAACTTATCCTTCAAACACAGTGGTTATTTTGCAGTTTAAAAATATATATTTTTGTTTTTACTGGATTTCTTGAGGTTACTTTTCAGGGTCTTCTAATTTATTGTTCATTTATTTTATTTAATTGTACTAAATTCCTGTGTTTAAGGTTAAAATGTAATGAACCCATTGGTTAGTAACGAATAGGTCAGTTTTTCATACCTACTATTGCTGACTACTGTTCTCTGTTTGTGTAATCTCACTTGATCAAGCCTGTTCTTCCAGTCCATGCTACAGAATAAGTAACAAAATTATGTATGAATCCTGCTGATATCGTATTAGATCAATACCGCTATCAGCCAATACTCAAGGCTGCAATAACTGTATTGTATGGGAGGTGAAAAAGTTGTATCGGGACACCCCTAACCACAGTCTGTTTATTTAGAACAAAATCCTGAAACAAACCTCAAGCAGGAGGTGTAAAAAACAAAGTGACATTGATTGATCTGCAGTTCTGAGGAGTAGTTAAGCTTCCCAGATCTGAACCTGTAACCAGTGGTCAGGCCTGGCAGGGGTAACAGACTTCGGGCAAAGAGTTAAATGGTCTGAGAGGAACATGAATGAAGGGGAATGGGACTGGTGTTAAAAGAGAGATAAGATGGAGCAAAGGTGTGAGGATGGGATTGTAAGGTGCCTGGAGCTGGTTAATAGACAAGCTGCTCTCTCTTTTCAACAGCCAAATAACTGCACATCCAACAGGCTGTTTTTTAACCCTCCAGGACAGATTCATGCTTTATAGATGGTGATGAAATGTGCCAGTCAGAGAGAGGTGTAGAAGAATGTCCCTGAGAGACAGGAGGATCAAGTGAAGAAGAATTTTTCTGGGACAGTAAGCTGAGGTGAAGGAAAGTTTAGGAGAGGGTTTAAATAAAGAGAAAATAAAATATGAGTGAAGTGTGTATATGTGGTTGATGCCAGTGTCACACTGAATAATGTCTGGGTGTATAAATGTGTACTCAGCAATCCATCCCTGAGTTAGTGAAGGTTAAAAGCACTTGAAAATCAGAGTAAACAGCTTTAAGGTAAGAGAGGATTGGTGCTTATATCATGTAGGTCAGGAAGAGGACAGAGCATATTTTAGAGGGGTTAAAGAAAGGTTTTGAGGTAAAGTAAAGCCTAAGGGAGGACTCGAGATATAACCGTGGGTGTAAAATGTAACGTTGGGGACAGAAAGTGGGATGAATATATTTTGTGAAGTGTGATTTAAAAGGGTTTTTTTATGTTGGATAAGTTATTTCAGGAAAACTGTTACAGCTCAGGCTCAGTTTAAGGTGTTTTGGCTCCTAGTTTCCTGTAAGTAGGATTGTGACATATCTCTATAAACAAGAAAAAGGTCACAAGGTGTACATGTTTAAGTAATCTCACACATTCATATGCTTCATAAGATCTTTAGGCTGATTTGACCTGATCATACACTATATTGCCAAAAGTATTTGCTCACCCATCCAAAAAATCAGAATCAGGTGTTCCAATCACGTTCATGGCCACAGGTGTATAAAATTAAGCACCTAGGCATGCAGACTGCTTTTACAAACATTTGTGAAAGAATGGGTCGCTCTCAGGAGCTCAGTGAAGTCCAGCATGGAACTGTGATAGGATGCCACCTGTGCAACAAATCCAGTCATGAAATTTTCTCGCTCCTAAATATTCCACAGTCAACTGTCAGCTGGATTATAAGAACGTGGAAGTGTTTGGGAACGACAGCAACTCAGCCACCAAGTGGTAGGCCACGTAAACTGACGGAGCGGGGTCAGAGGATGCTGAGGCGCACAGTGCGAAGAGGTCACCAACTTTCTGCAGAGTAAATCGTTACAGACCTCTAAACTTCATGTGGCCTTCAGATTAGCTCAAGAACAGAGAGCCTTATGGATGGGTTTCCATGGCCAAGCAGCTGCATCCAAGCCTCACATCACCAAGAGCAATGCAAAGCATGGATGAGGTGGTGTAAATCACGATGCCACTGGACTCTAGAGCAGTGGAGACGCATTCTCTGGAGTGATGAATCACGCTTCTCTATCTGCCAATCTAATGGATGAGTCTCGGTTTGTCAGTTGCCAGGAGAACGATAATTGTCAGATTGCATTGTGCCAAGTGTAAAGTTTGGTGGAGGGGGGATTATGGTGTGGGGGTGTTTTTAAGGAGTGGACTTGGCCCCTTAGTTCCAGTCAAAGGAACTCTGAATGCTTCAGCGCACCAAGACGTTTTGGACAATTCCATGCTCCAACTTTGTGGGAACAGTTAGGGGCTGGCCCCTTCCTCTTCCAACATGACTGTGCACCAGAGCACAAAGCAGGTCCATAAAGACATGGATGACAGAGTCTGGTGTGGATGAACTTTACTGGCCTGCACAGAGTCCTGACCTCAACCTGATAGAACACCTTTGGGATGAATAAGAGCAGAGACTGAGAGCCAGGCCTTCTCGTCCAACATCAGTGTGTGACCTCACAAATGCTCTTCTGGAAGAATGGTCAAAAATTCCCATAAACACTCCTGAACCTTGTGGACAGCCTTCACAGAAGAGTTGAAGCTGGTACAGCTACAAAGGGTAGACCTACGTCATATTGAACCCTATGGATTAGGAATGGGATGTCACTTAAATTCATATGCGAGTCAAGGCAGGTGAGCGAATACTGTTAGCAAAATACTGTAGTGCAAAATCACATGAGCTTCTGTGAGGAGCTCTTCAGTAACTTATCTTTTTAATTTCAATTTCAATCCAAACAAAACATCTCCTGTTTAAATGTGATTGTTGATGTTAACATTAAAATCTTGTGTTCGTCAGTTACCTGTCCTCTTAGCAGCTCGTACGCTGTGATGCCCAGAGACCACCAGTCCACAGAAAAGGAGTAGCCTGGGTGGGAGCCCTCGAAGGTCTGAAAGAGCTCCGGAGCTAATGAAAAGAAAACATGCATAATAAAATCAGTAGACACGAGGCACTGCTGCCATGTTTATACTTTACTTCAAGATAAGTAACAGAATTTTAATGTCAAGGAGGTTTGTAAACTGAGGCCTTATCTCTGACTATGTTTTCAAGCTTTATTTGTTGTTGTTCTGAGATAAAAACATAAATTCTTCTGTTTTTGCCAAAGGCTACAACTGATGGTTAGGCTTTAATTTGAAGCCAACATTAATTAGAATTTTTTGCAATATATTATTGATAGAACAGGCTCTCTTGGGGAAATTAAAACTTGCACTAGTTTGATACACAGTTTATGCACAAGTACACAAATGCAAGCACACTTTTCATGACAGGTTTGCTCACTTTCTTTCTGAGGAGAAAATCATGTAGTTTATCTCCAGAAGCTTCTAGAAATGGTTTCTTCTCCCCTGAGTGCCCATGAATAATCTATTTGGCCACAGAGTAGTCTTTATTCTCAAATGTACTCACATAAGGTTATAAAATTATTCTCCATCATGAGAGTACCTAAGAATCCACAGCCCGGTACAGGTCTGTGACAGTGGACTAGACCACTTGTCTATGGGGGATGATGGAGGTAAAGCGTAAAAAACCCCAACATTTTAGGCACGTGTGAAAAATAAGTGAATAAGGAATGCTTTTACAACTAGAAAAGCACTCAGTGGGCAAAGACCTCTGTCAAGATACAATTTTGGATCGCCATGCGCTCCGATATAATGGCTAAGTCTCTGCTCATGTCTGTCCCTGTGGAGAACTTCTCCACTGGCAATGTAAGGGATGCTGGGAAATGTAGTGACATAGGCTTGAATAACATTGACATGAGTTTGCAAATAAACTGCAATTCCCGTAATGTTGTAAAGGGGGCAGAACCGTCACAGAAGAAGGGAAATGAATGGGATTTTCCATTCAAAACTTCAGTGTTTTTGTGGTTAGTTAAGGAATGCACTACCTGTAAATGTGCGGACTGCGAATAGCCTCTCTACCTTTAAAACACAGCTAAAGACATACTTGTTCACCTTAGCCTTTGGTGGAGTATAGCCACTCTTATTTGGGACTTTTATTGGTTTTACTGGGCAGTATGCATATTTATACTGTACTGTCCCTGTTCTTATTGCTTTTATTTGTTTTTGTTACTCTTATTGGTTTTTATTGTTGTATTGTTTTAATCATGTCTGCCTTTTCTACCTTTTTCTAATGTTTTAGCACCTCCCAGTCTTTGCTTGGGAGAGACCTTGCTGATGTGAAATAACTACTCTTTGTCTTGTTGCTGTGTTCAGTCCTGCAATGGTGAATCAACATGAAATTCTCTTCTACAATGTCACCTTAGTAGCAGAGTTTGGCTGTTCCTCAGCATGTTTAAGCCTCTTTCACAGTTGTTTCAGTCTCAGTTAATGACTGTGTTTCAATCTACATATAAACATGATGCACATGCACACATCATGAGCACCTGTTTGGTGTAACTGGTTCAACATACACCTGAATATAACCCTACAAAATGTCTTTGCAAAACAATAAAGAACTGAGGCTGATTTTAATTTAAAGCGATTACACTAAATAACAATCTGATTTAGATCTTAATACTATTTGTTTATCTTTCTTTTTGTAAATTGATAAAAATGAAAAATATATTTATACTTTTGAAGACATTCTTATCAACATTTTTCACACCTGCCTTAAACCTCTGCAGCACTGTACACCTAAAATGCTTTATCAATGACTATCCAACCCAAAATCTGTGAACCTTTAACTGTCTGAACAGGTGATGCACTCGTATGATGGCTCTCAAACACAATCAGATTTACTGTACAGCACTATAATCCACAATGATTTTAAAAACTTTTAAAAGACCATTTTGTTGTATTTTTTTTATCCAAGATGCTTCTGAAGCAGAATTTGGCTACGAGCTTCAATAGCTGTCTGCCTTCACAGCCAGCAATGTACCTTTATATATTTGTCAAGACTCAAGTCTGCGTTTGTTGCAGATGCAGAACATTGAGAAGTCTCATTATTTTGAACTTGGCCTGCAGGAATGCGGAGATGTAAATAGATTTCTGTTATTGAATCGTACGGCTCGCTCTACATTTTTCCTAGAGTTCAAGTGCTGTAAGTTTTTCTACACTGCATACATTTATTTATCATCCTTCATTAATCTTTTAAATCAGTCTTAAATGAATAATAGAGTTTATTTTAAGCAAGTCTGGATTTGCTTTATCTTAGAAAGACAGATTCTTAGAGATGAGATATTGTACACTGTATTTGTTTAATCTGTTGCTCAAAACGTGGGACAACTACAGAAATGAGCAGGATTAAAGGCTTTTTTTTCCCAACAGTAAATAAAGAAAGTGTAGTCCTCAAGTCAAGTTTGTGTCTTTGTTTAAATTGATAGTTTTAATCAGAATAAACACTCTGCAGGGCTCCAGACTAACTTTTTGCATTGGTTGCAACAGTGCACCTAAAAAAAAATTTAAGGTCCACCAGCACAAAAATTAGGTGCACCCAAATTTTTCATAGTGTCACCTTTAATGCCTTAAGGTCACCATTTTATCACTCTCCATAACTTTTACATAATGTAAATGATTTTTAAACAAGAATAAAATGTAAAGAAATTATTGTCTTTATTCAAAGCAAAATTATATATTAAAAGAAAAAACAGCATTTAAAGTGCTTCACTGAATGAAATTGACAATTTCAAACTCAAACATTAAGCAAAATAAAACATTTCCAAATAAAAGTGCTTGTGCTTGAAGTGCTTTACTGAACTGAAATGTAACATTTCAAACTCACCGCTCTGTGCTGAAACCTGACACCACAGTCAGGCTCTGTCTGGGCTCATTTGCATACTGCCATCTGTATGGATGATGACTGAGGGCTGTGTGTGTGCATACAGGTGTGTGTGTGCATGTGTTTGGGCAGGCCTACAGCCTGTAACCTTTGAAGATGTTATGCAGGGACAGAAAAAAGTGAGGAAGCAGGTGCTGTGTCTTGTCCGTTTTCGGCGGATTTTTCCGCTAACTCAGTTACTTTTGTAGACTTAAATTTCTCAGAGTGCTCTTTACATTTTTTTCTTGGTGCACCAGTGCGCCCAAGAAAAAATGTTAGGTGCACTGTCACAAATTATGGGTGCATGTGCACCCAAAATGGTTGCACTCTGGAGCCATGCTCTGTTCTTTGGACTTTGCACGTTTCAATTGAAAACTCTGTCACATGACCAGTACAGAAGGCTGAAGGGCAAAACAAGTTCAGTCACAATAACTCTGTGCAGGAATGATTTCAAAAACAAACTTAAGTGAGTTAGTATTTAGCACCATCAGTTCCCAGGACCAAAAGAATATTGGGATTTCACAATTACATTTTGGATAAATATTTAAAATAAAGTCCAGGGCAATTCAACAAGTGCAAATAAGATCTGAAAGCACTGCTGTATTTCACCTCTTCTATTACCTCTGCCAAGGAGGTCATGTTTTCACCAGGGTGAGTCAATTTGTTTGTCTGTTAGTAATGTAATGCAAAAATTACTGTATGGATTTACATGAGCATTTTACCAGAGGTGTGCTTTGGTCAATGGAAGAAGCCATTACATTTTGGTGCTGATCTAATCTAAATTGACCTCAGAAAAGACATTGAAGTTTAGAATGTCAAATCCCTTTCATTTACATCATTATGGGAATTGTAGTTTCTTTGCAAATTGATATCGATGCTTTTCAAGTCTATGCCACTACATTTCCCAGCTTCCTTTGCAATGCCAGCATTGTGCTAACAATAGCCTGGTAGATCGGCATGTTTTTTTTTTTTATTACTTTGTAACTGGAACGCTGATAACTTGGACATCAACTCATTCACACCCCCTTCTTCCCAGTTTCGATGTAAATGGAACACAGCATTTACACATGGACAGACATGAGTGGACACTCAGCTGTCCACTCCTAACTGAAAGCCACTGCCACAATTGAGCTGATTGGCGGAGGTCTGTGCTCTCTGAGTTCATTCAACATCTGCTCTCAAATCAAGACACACTGCCTTACCCATGTATGGCTTGGTCCCAGCAATGGATGTCGCTTTAAGATCGTCTTTTACAATTGCTGCGATGTTGAAGTCTGTCAGATGGACATGCCCTGAAAGAAAATAGATTTTTATTACTCCAAAGTGACTGAAATTGTTTATTTGTCCGCATTTTTATAGTTTGTTTGAATCTTGTTAGACTTGTTGAGCTGGCATAAAGCTGTGTGATCATAAAGATACATGTCCCTCCCTGAGCTTAAGCTTTTTGGAAATACATTTTACAACCACGAGCTCTCTCTTGCAGGTTTCTACTGCAAATGCTTGATATGAGAATTAGATATGCTTAAAAAGGAGAAAAGGTATTTGATACGTAACATAATCTACTGAAATTGTGCTGTGGTGTTTTTCACACCAATGCTTTGATAGTGATATTACTGTATCACCAAATTCATATTAAGTGTGGTTGTACTGATAGAATAAGAAGTGTGTGATTAAAGTGAACTGAGTGTGTCTTAACATCAGCCTCTCAAAGTCAAACCACTGACCTGTGTCTGCTGCAGGATAGCTTTGAGTCTTTGCCATGCACACCAAGCCCAGACATAATGAGCTGAATATACAGTCTGCATGTGTGAGTGTGTGTGTGTATATGTGCACAGTGTGTGAGGCATATACAGGATGAGATAGCAATACAGAGCAGTTTTGCTGCAGTGATTGTGTGCATGAATGGTTTTCCCAGGTACCTTCCCCATCACCAACACAAGACCTTCAGTCCTCAAACCTTGTGAGGATTTATATTTGAAGAAAAACACAGCAGGAAACCCAGTTTTCCCCTCACAGTTTTGTCAGTTTGCATCATCACACCTTTGCTTTTGTTATTTCAACCCTCATTTATGTATTCTTTCAAATTTGCCTCCCACATTTTTCTCAGTCCTGCTCTTTTTGTGTCCATAAATGTTAATTCTCTTTTCTTTTGCATGATGCTGTGAGTTCTTAACTCTTCTACTTCCTCTTCAGTAGAAAATATACACACAACGCCTACGTTTTTTAGCTGCCGATACAAATCACCGAGTAAAATTAGTTGACGCAAATACTTGTAGCAGACATGTTTTGTTCTGATAGCTGAGTGTTTGTTCAACTTAGTGGTAGAAAAAGCCCCCTAAGATCAATTCAACAGGTATTCTCGAAAGGATATCTATGTTGGCCAGCACAATCTAAAGATGTATCATTCACATGTTAACTTGTGGGTGCATAATTATAACATGAGAAAAAAAATTAAGCCACACAACAAGCTGAACAATGCAGTCTACCAAAATAAAAGGCATCTGAGGCAATTATTTAAAAAAGCTTAGAAAAAAGGCATGTTTTTTTTCTAATGCTACTTCTATCAACAAAGATAATCTAAGGACTACGATGAGTCACTCCACAGAATATAATTTCATGTCCATGCATTGCACTAAAAACAAGGAATGACATATTTTAATGATGATCAAACAATAAGTCCATCAGTACCAGTGGTGTTGTCAAATTTTATCAACTATGTCAACTAGCTGTTGCATCACTACTGTATATGCTCCTTCATGCTAACTTTGGATCAACCTAGTGACAGACAGTGAGGCAGAGTTCAGGTTGATTTTAAGGCCGTCCAACCGATAGCAATAATGCCACGCCATGCCAATCATGTCTACAATTTCCAAAAACTGAAGCAATCAATCAATCAATCTTTATTTGTATAGCACCAATTCATAACAAGTGTTATGTCAAGACACTTTACAATAGAGCAAGAACTCTTCATTTTGTGGATACACATATATGCATAGATACATATATACATATAAAGATACACATATACAAATATATACATCCAACACCCAACATGAATCCATATAGCCAATCATGAATCCCTCCATCATGGCGGCAAGAAAAAACCTTCTGTTAAGCAGCAGGAAGGGAAGCACAAGAGCCTGCAGGGTGTGCCGTGTCTCAAAACAGTGCCTAATCAACTCAGCTTGGTAGAAGAAAAGTAAGTGGATGCAAACAAACTGTTTGTAGCAATATGTAGAATATCGTGCAGTTTTTGAGTGGCTTATTTTCTTCCACAACTTTTTTACTTATGCTGAGAGTTTGGCACCATGTACCATGTAACATTATCATCTGTTCTGAGATTTCTGAAGAGAGAGAGAGCGTAGCTGGGACACTGTGGCTCATGTTCAGGCTCATGCCATATAACTCACACTACCCTACTTTGAAAAACCTGAACTCTTGAACAAAAATAAAAGCAAGCAGGGTATGAAAAATGTCTCTATACAGTAGGACTGCAACAACCAATCGATTAAATTGATGAAAATCGATAATTAAATTCATTGTCAATGAATGGTTAAATTCATTAAATTAAATTCGTTGTCAACAAATTTAATTATCGATTTTCATTGGCAACGAATCGCGGGTGTTTTGGTGCATGAAATTGTAACTTTCAGTCGGTTAGTTAAGAGGAGATGAGCAATGCGCACTAGCGACTGTAACTGCACACAACATACAGAAGGATTCACAATGGCGGTATCCACGGCAGCATCACTTCGCAAACAACCAAAAACCTCCAAAAGCTGGGAGCATTTCACGCTCAACAAAGCAAAGCAAACGATCACTGGCAAACATTGCAAGGCTGACTTCATCTGGCATGAGAGCACGACCTCTATGAAAGAGCACTTGCTGAGAAAGCACGTCGTCTCGGCGTGTTGGAGACGGACGAAGATTCGCCTCGGTATAAAGATTATTTTTGTTTGTTACATTCAGCAGCACTTTATTTTATTGAATATTTTATACTACTTTGCCTGCTTTGTTTCAAGAAAAAAAGTAAAAATTTGTGAGTATTTATTTGAACAGCATGCAAACAAGTCTATTAATGTACTTACAGTTCTGCACAGTGAGTCAAGAAAGAAAAAAGCTGTAATTAAATATTATTACTGAAGGAAAATGCTTTTTATTGTCTTCATTGTTGTTTGGAAAATACCTAGAACAAATTGAAGCTAAATTGTAAAGGAAATTGCAAAAATGTGTCATTATCCGATTAATCGACCAAGCATTTAGATAATCGCCCGATTAATCGATTATGAAAATAATCGTTTGTTGCAGCCCTACTATACAGTGAGATTTTTTTTTAAATACTGAAGAATGGAGAGAAAAGCTGTTTGTTAAATGTGGCCATAATAATTTTTTTAAGTCTGTAAAAATGATCTGTGCCCCACATTCAGTCATGTAACTTGATTTTTCACCAACCTTCTTCAGGTGAACATGGAGAACCTGCCGTTTTTGACACATGCAGAGAGTTCTGGGCTCGCTATCACAGCTGCTTCAAGTGGGTAACAGAAGAGTGGGTGTTGCAGGAGCAGACCAGTAGACAAATTTGTTTTCTGATTCAATAATGCAGCAAAGAGAATCAACCACAGGTGACTGTATTAGTGACCACAGACTAGGGCAGAAGGAAATATAGTTGTATTACTGGGATTGCCACACTGAAACTATGAGTCAATAATCATCTAATCTGAAGCATGTCATGCTCATATTCTGTCCTGGCAAAGTTATTGTAGCCCTTTTTACAGTCCAGTTTCAAGCTGTTACATTTACAACTCTGTGATGTTTTGCCTTGAAGTTGAGTGTTGTTTTTTAGGATTTATTTTGAGGATTTTGAGCATAACACATGCAAAATAGATCCCATACATGAAGAGGGGTTGGTGCAAAGATTACATCTGTGAA
Source organism: Scarus forsteni (assembly GCA_036419115.1). NCBI lineage: Eukaryota > Metazoa > Chordata > Actinopteri > Labriformes > Labridae > Scarus > Scarus forsteni. Next base: position 10,457,904 of record JAZDUH010000130.1, on the reverse strand, counting down.
AATGGGCACTGACCAATAAACAGTTTACCTCCCAACCCCACCCACTTCCCTCCCACTTCCCAAATACACACCAAATGTGTATTTGATTATTTGTTTTAAACCTGTTGATTGAGTTGTGTCATTTTCTATGTACTGTGACTCTGTACGGCTACTATTTTGGCCAGGTCTCTCTTGTAAAAGAGATTTTTTTTTATCTCAATGGGACTTCCTGGTTAAATAAAGGTTTAAAAAAGTAACAATAAGATAGGGTACAATATTTACAAGCAGTAATGACAGTATTACTCCAGTATTAACCATGCATACCAAGACATCGCCTATACAGATACAAACATACATGTCATCCATGCCCACACACTTACAAACACACAAACAAAATAATAATCCAACAATACTAATAAAATTGCGAAAAAATATAATAATAGAAAAAAGGCATTGAAAATTAATAATATCTATATATACAACAAGTAAATATAAAAAGCGGTTACAGTGCCACAAGCAAGGGGGGCAGGCCTAACAGCATTAGCAATGCTCTATATACACTGAGGTAGCATCATGAGTGTTTTTGTTTATGCAATGGCCTGCATGTGAAGCTTGTTAATGGAGGATACTACTAGATGGCTGTTTGTCATTATTTATTGTGTCGAAAGTAAACTGCAAACATGGTTTCATATTGTTTCATATTACGTCATTAAAGGGGATCTTTTTCTTACACTCTATTAATGTGCAGTAATAGATTTTGAGAGCCTGAGTGGTCATTTATGTTACATTTATACTATTTTTACATTCCTACACTTAAGTTTACCTGTTAAAATTGGTCAGTCATATGTTCCAGCTAAGAGATTTTTTTTTTCCCCAACATGAAAGAGAGCTGTGAAAAGGTGGAACAGGACTCAATGTCAGTTTATGCCCTTAAGTGGGGGTTGAGTGAAAGTCCTGTTTTCATATTTAATGGCCCCCCTGTATCCGTCACACACTTATCTTCTCTCCTGTTCCCCCGTTCTGTCTTCATCTCTCTCAGCTTTGCAGGAGACAGATTTAGGACAGCAGTTTTACACAGTTGCCAGTGGCGAGAAGCAGATGAATATCGCCAAAATGCTCAGATGCTGAGCCAAAAGTGTCCAGGGGTAAAATCATATGCATTATACTGCTTTGAGGTGTCATTTTTCAGTTGAAGGTTTGTTGTGGTGATTCATTGCTTCGAGTGCTTCAGTCAGGTGTCAGGAGCTGAGTCAGTCTCCAGTGGCTGTTAGAATCTGGGGGCTTGAGACTCATGGGATTAGTTAAGTTTAGTTGATTTTCAAAACATTTAAATTTAATTCACATCAAGGCTTTAGCTTGATTCCCTTCTCATTTGAATACTTTTGAAAATGCAAAAGAAGTTTGCGAAAAGCTGAGAAAAGAAAAGCAGGGAGGCTTGAAAGTGTGAGAAACAAGCTCCTTAATGCATGTTTACAAGAACAAAAGTAATCTGGGCCTGATCTGTTGTTTTTCAGGTGTTCTGTTAAGTGCTTAGGCATGTAAACATCATTCACTCATTTCAGGAACCTTGACAAACCTAAATCCCGATTTAAAAGAAAATAATTGATTTTGCCACCTGGAGAAAGTAAAAATAATACTGTGGCATGTATGTGTTTTTCCCATTTCACTGGACAACTGCCTTTGCAGGCTCATCCTTGCTAAGTGACACTTCATAAAAACTAGTGTGGCAGCAACACTGAAAAGGTCCAAAGAACTGAATATATAGAGTTTCCCCATTAAAAACAGCTTCATGAGTGGGACTGTACTACCATGCTTCATTCTGTAGGTTATTCTTTGTGTCTTTTACACATTCATCTATAGTGAATGTTTGAAAAGTTGCACTACCAACATGATGGCATGATGTTTTACTCCATATTCTGTCACCGCAGAATGTGAGCCCTATTTGTGGAGGCTTTATTTTGTAAGTGTTTGTCCTGATTAGAATAATCCTTCAGTACCTAAAAGCCAGATGATATCAGCAGCAAATGGTAGGAACAGAAAAAGGTTTCAACACTGGCAAAAGATTCATTATTTTTAAGATGAGACATTACCCTACAGATGGCGGTCTTTCTCACATGGCTGGTGACTGTATTTATTTTCAGACAAAATGTTGGAAACATGTTTAAAGGGCGGCAAATGACACACCCAGGTTGTCATCAGTGTATGGAAAAGGGCTCTATAAAGTCCATGCTCACAGAATCGTGGACAGAATCGCGGAACTAGAAATTAAAGGTGGAATTCAATATAAACATGGAATATCATGGCCGGCATTTTACGTGAAAATGTTTTTTTCTGACTTAAAAGCAATGTGTCTTCAGGGAAAATTTCCTGAGGGGGTTACTAAGGATGTGGACTATACATGTTTCACAGGCAACACGTCACAGCGGCCGACCCTATTTTCACATAAACAATCTTTGTGTTCTCTGTGTTCAGCTGCCATTCATTTTTAATGATCGCCGGCATTGAGGGGCGAAACAGTGGCGCGATGTGAGCTACATCGAGCGACCTGTAAGTCGGCAAAGAAGCTGCGAAACTCCCAGCTACCATTATTATGTGTCAGGAGATCAAATTTTGTCATTATACTGTTGACTGGACCCGTAAAGATACTTGTGAGGACCACCTGAAGGTATACAGTGTCTTGGGATTAAATTTGTTTAAATGGCTAAAAACCAAATTCTCAAATAACTTAAAACTGAAAATGGGAACAACTAAAACAGAATTTGGGAAAAAAATAACAGACTTTATAGGGTTCTAGTAAGTGATGTGTGCAGGTGCAGCAGTCACATTTCAAGATGTTAGCCGTGTGACCTGAGACTCGTCATGCTGACACGTCTGTGTTGGTTTGTGAAACCTCAAACTGCAAATACTCTCATTGTTAAGACTACGAATAGATGACTGTTTGATATCAGCTGCAGTAGTCTTATTGTGAATCATCAGGCATTTTCACACCTACAGCTTGGTTATTCTGGTTCAGTTGTGAAAAACACTACAGATCTGCATATTTCTTTTGGATAGCAGCAGGTATCAACTATCCTTTGCAAGATTATACGAATGAGCATTTATATCAGTGGGGGACAGGCATGTAGCAAACAGGCTCTTAGCACTCGGACCTTGAGAGAAAGGCAGAGAGCAAGTTTTTAAATCAGTGGATACTGTCCAGATCTGTAATGATCTGCTGTAGAGACAGTGAGTGATGTTGACCTGTTTGATGGTATGTTGTGACTCGGTGGGATCAGAATCATTATTCTTAAGCATTGCTTTGCCATCAACCTGGATGCCTGGTTGCTGTAATAAAGCTATTTATACTACCACAACTGCTGTTTTGAAATGCACATAATTTATTCTTAAATCACACCTCTTCTTATATACTGTACATAAAAAGCTCATCAAAAATCTTCTCTTAAATATTCACACTTGTGTGCTGTTTATTTGCATTGCCTTTGGCACAACTGTAAACTATATTAATGCACTTATGAAATTGTGTTTTAAAGTTAAAAAATATATTTTTTTACTTGAAGAAATGAGCAATATGCATTAAATATATCATAGTTCCTTTCATGATATTGTTCAGCTGTGTTGGATGTTTAGATGGTAAAAAGCAGGTGGGATATGGCTCATAATCAGGACCACCACAGTAAAGTTAACACGCTTTTGGACTAAAATACACCGGGTAGTCAAATACAATCTTTCATCAAATTTTTAGTATGACCCCAGTGGCTGTAGTCTGTGCTAGCTTGTAAAGCTAATTTACAACAGAAAGTGTCATCTTTAGATATAGTATGTATCTTAATATTCATTGAAGCACTTAAAAATCAGTTTTACAGACTAAATAACATTTCTTTAATAGCAGTTATTCTTAAGTGACTTGGTGTGTAGCTGGGTCATTGAGGGGGCAGGTATGTCTTTAAAACTAACAAAAACAAAAACACGTCAAGATCAGAAAGAAATGGCATTATTACAGGAGAAGTTTAAAAGATAAACAGTATTAATAATAATAAAAGTGTTGTCAGTAGATTTCATGTAGTATATGGATGTAATAAAATGGGGGTTCCAGGTTTGTTGGGTCTATTAGGAGAATTAAATGAGGATCGTTGCGGGAAAAGGGCTGTATACTGGTAGAGTGCTTTTACTGTATGTCAAAGTGACATACCCACTGCAGTTTGAATGATGGGAGGGTCTGTATGTTGAGAAAAAAGACAGCTTAATAGTCATGGGACAAAAATACATTGAAAACACTAGGCTTAAAAAACCCACCCAGCTAAGAAATGATGAGTATGCATGTTGCTGCTTTGTCTGCAACAGTTGACAGTTCAGAGCTCTATGAGTCAGAGGACTTACAGAAAAGGAAGTACATGTACAATGTTTTTTCCACGTCATATCTCTGTAATAGTTCAGTGTATACACTCCAGACTGGACCAGCAGCTGTTGTATTGCTTTTAATGTTATTGGTTTTAAGTGGTTCACTGTTTCCTCTGGATCATAATCTGCTTTTAAACTCTATGAGACAGCCACTTCACTCACTCTAACACTGTGTACAAGTCCCATTTGTCATTAAGCATGTGGTTCTAAGTATTTCCCTTTATACTAACATTTGAATAAAACCTTACTGATATCATCGAATAAACCCCAAAGGTATTATATGATAAAGTTTATTTATGTTCAAAGCATTTCCTGCCGTCTAATGTCTGACTGTGTGCTTGCTGAACAATAGGTCAGCAGGTCTCCCTCCAGCTTAGTTGTCCAACATTAACTGGGATTACCTCCTCAGCGGTTGAGGATTGATCCTTTCGCTGTCACGCTCTGGATTCACTATTTTTAATGTCTCCTTTCTAACTGCTCCCTCATTTAACACAATCACTGATAGAAACAATGTCGTGTATACTATAGGCTCTGCTATAAATTTGGTAATCGTCCCACTCTAATTTCTCAAGGTCGTTGTGATAATACATGACCAATCCCAGGGTTATGTGATGTAATTTAATGTGGCTGTTACATGGTCGTATTACATAATGCAAGTTTAACTTAAAGTTGCTTTGTGTAAAGCAGTATAATGTACTGTTGCATAATGAATGACAAAATAAGTTATGTTATACAGTAATGTAGCCCAAAGTAATGTTGTCTATCATTACAGAGTGTAATATAGTGTGCAATAAGTTACACAGAATGTAAAATAATGTAGTATAGTGATTAGAAACCTGGAGGTTTAATAGGCCGCCCAGGAGCCAATCCAAAGTTCTGCACTGGGATTTGCTATTTTCTATGCCAGGAGTAGGATTTTTATAAAAATCAACGTGGAAGTATAACAACAGGCCCATGTTTTATTTCTTATTTTATTTTTTGTCAGTGTGACTTACTATGGATTTTTTTTATTATAGTGGCTTTCAAAATCGAGATCTTCTCCATAGTCTTCAAAAGTATTAGTAAATGAGTTGTCACTTTGATTTAAAATTTAGAATTTATGGTTTTTTTTATATGGATAAGGTAAATTAATAATGGGCATAATGGCATTCCGTGTATACACACTTAGACTTAATAGAAAATTGTGCATGGATGTACTCAGACACATCGTAACTTCACCTTTTCAGTTAGTTTGTGGTTGGTAGGTTGGGGTTTGGAGGAGGGGGACACTACAAAAAAGGCCTATGCCAGAACTACAGACTTTTCTTCTTTACCTCCTCTAGACCATGAAACATATTTTAATCAATAGTTGATTTTATTTGGCCTTGCAATCGACTGGCGGTTCAGGGTGTACCCTGCCTGTCGCCCAATGACATCAGGGATAGGCTCTTCAGATATATGTAAAAGGACATCTTTTCACATACATCCAGATCCTCTAACAATCATAATTTAGTTGAAGGAAATAACTTTAGGATTTGAAAAAATGTATCCGTGATTCCTCAGAAAACTGGGCAACTGCTAAATATCTAAATTTTCTCTCTGTGATGTTTTCATGACCAAGATATCTGCTTCCTGATTGGGTTATTTGAAAAATAAAACCTGAAATGTTGCTAAATTTAGAGAAAGGAAAACAATTTTACCAACAAATAATTTGTTGCTAAAGTATTTCTCAGTTTAGAAACCCAATGGTTAAGAACACTAGCTGGAGGATGCCTTGTCAGTCATAAATAATTTTTTGGGTGTCAACGTAGTGGATATGTTCATCAAATTCTGCTGCTTACAATAGAAGGGGAAACGCGAACAGCACTTCCCCTCATTTCACCTCAGTCTCTGCATGTGCTGCTCACAGTTGATAACCTAGACAGCGGCCCTCGCAGAGCCTCCCTTGGCCTCCTGAGGCGATGGTGGTTTAGAAAAAAAACATCACACGTGCATGAGTAAATTGTTTTTTTCCCTGTTTGAATCAGCTCCCTGAGGAACGGGTCAATTTCAGCGTGCAAAATTGACTGGTGAGAGAAAGCAAAACAGGCAGCGGCCCCTCCTCTCGTACCTCATGTTGTTCTAGACGCAACTGGAGAGGAGAACTCGCGGTTTAAAACATAGCAAGTGTAGAACAGAGAGCTTATTGACTTTGAAGGGATGCAAAAAAGCATGCAAAGAGAACAGAGTCCAGGTGAATGTTTCCTTTAGAGATCAGGCTGACACAGCATCCTCTTTGTTTCTCTCCTCTTCATGCATCTGCGTATGCTGGATGTTCTTCTCCTTACACGTCTTCATCCATAAATGCTTGCTCACCACTCCTGTCCTTCTTGTCTTATCTTTGTGGCCCTCTCTGTTTGTCTCACTTTCTTTTATCCTTCCTTTTTATCTCGCCTCTCTCTTCCTTTCTGTCTTTCTCTGTTTTCTTTCAGTTTATACCGACGGCAGACCTGCCATCTCTAATCACTGCAACTTCTTCAAACAGATAGCAGATCCAAATCCTCCAGACCAGACTCCAGACAGTGAGTGTGTGTGTTTATGTCTGGTAACTGGCCAACAATATATAGACTTATGCTGCATTCACACCGCAAGTGACCCAGCTACCAAAATCGCGTCGCCCACTGAAGTCCTGTATGAAAAGTCCTACATAAATTAAGTTTGATTGATTGATTGATCATGCATCAATGTCTTTGCCTTGTCTCTGAGATCACTGTTAACATTTGTATTGAAAGATGAATTAAATATGTGCTTTGGATCATTTCTAATTAGCTTTTTCATGCATTAAGGGACTTATAAAACCCAGGAAAGCCTGATATGGGCTTTAAAGATATAGTCATGATATAAACAAGTAAATGACTAATTGCAAAATATAGTTTTAAGATGAAATATTAATGCTGAAAAAAGGATTTTTACAAGACAACAATTATCTGAATTTCAAAAGGCAAGTCAAAGCCTCAGCACCTAACAGCTGATTTAGAGACCGTATCGTTACTGAGCAGTAGAGATCACCTGTCAGATGAATTGATCCATTATCATATTAAAGAAAAAAAACTGTTTTCATTGAGGAATGCATTATTGGAGTCTTAAACAAAGGAAGTGATGAATCATACATCACTATTCAGCTGTAATACTATTCTAAACATCAGTATTCTGTATAGGGCTGAACGATGTGAGAAAATAATCTAATTGTGATATTTTTCCCAAGATTGCAATTGCGATTTACTCTGCGATTGTTTTAATGTTCCTCATCTTATGTATTCTTAAGCAAACATAAGCAGTAGATCGTTTTATAGTATAACCAATATGACATTAAATCAATGTCAGGATAAAAGATTTGAGAAAAAGTGGAGAAATGAAGAACAGAAGCAAAATAGGTATGAAATTGTAAAAACTGGGTAAAAAAAAAAGGCACGAAAGCGGAAAAAAGTTAATAGGTGCAAAACAGGTATCAAATTGCAAGAAAAAAAAAGGCAAAAAAAAAATCAATAGTGACTAAGGAAAATGAAAATGATTATAGCAGCAAAATTGGGATAAAATTTCAACAACCATGTAAAAATTCCAAACATTGTCTGCCAGTGGCCAAAAGAAAAGATGAATGGGAGCAAGATAGGCATAAAGTTGTAAAAACTGGGTTAGAAAAGGTTAAAATAGGCATGAAATTGCAAGAAACTACATCACAATGCCAAAATGTTCAACACATTTTGGGTTAAAAATATTGCACTGTCTGCGATTTGAAAATTGCAACAAACCATATTGCGATCAATCCAATTTGCAATTAATTGCTCAGCCCTAATTCTGTATCAGTCTTTATTTAGACAATTTGTGACATAAAGCTGTGATTTTCTCTGTAATTGTTATGCTGAAGTTTTTGGATCTAGATAAGAGTAACATCAGTCTAACAAGCTGTTTTGGCTTTATAAAAGATTTTTACTGGACTTGTTTGTTTCTGAGATCTTCCTAATCACTGTGTGATCAGCAGGTCAAGTTTTACCTGAAAGCCCTCATTCAGAAAACAAAGCAGAGAAATGTTACAGCTGTTTTTATGTCCTAAAAGTGCTACTGTCACTTTGGTAATGTAGTGTTTACAGTAGATGCACATTGTGTGGTCGTGTCCATCTTAGAGAGCCTGTGCTTCTCCACCAAGCATAATTAAATGAAGCACTGTAACATTTAATATATTGATTGTAAAAATTTACAACCTCAACGTGCAGCCCTGATTTACTACAACCCCCCTTCCCTCAACATGTATGTGTGTGTTGTTTATGTGTGCATATGTTACATTTATGTGAAATACACACTTAAAATTATGATGACATTTAATCAATCACTCACAGCAGGGTTTTCCCTCACAGCAGAAAGGAGACATATTCATAAATATAGCCCCGTCCTCTGTCATCACTCTGTCTCATTTCATCCAATAGTTAAAAAAGCTGGAGATGTGAATTCTAGGATGCGTTGGTTAAAATTAGATGTGATGTATTTTCATTTATGCTGGAAGGCCTGTCTGTGAAACCTCTGAGCCTCTTAACTCTTTTGATGTGCCGACGTGATCCCAGGGCTTCTCAAATCCTGACTCATTAGCAGATAAGTCCTGAATTTAGGGCATTAAGTCGTGTCAGGTCCTAAATTGCCACATATACACAATTATAAAATTGGATTAACAACCGTATTAAAGTGTTTAATCTCTGGATCACGGCAGAATATCAGTCAGTTTCAATTATTGTTATGATTAAAGAAGGTCTTACCATGTTCGTCCAGTAGTATGTTGTCAGGTTTGATGTCTCTGAGGAAACACAAACACAGCAGAGGTAAGTCAGCCATTTTCTTCAATGCCTATTATAATTAAGATCAGCATCAGACTGTAATTGCATTTGATTTATGAAAAAAAAATACTTTTCCCCGAAGAACATACAAGTGTTTTAACTTCTTAAACTATATGCTAATGGATTTCTTATTTTATAGATATTTCTCCTTGACATTATACTTGTTAAGAGACACTTTTTTACCCTCTGTCTAACTGATATTCTGACACATGTACGGATGCAGCTGCTTCACTTTTTCACCTTCGAACCGACTCTCTGAAGAGTGCCATCTAATCACCAGCCAAGTCCCAGCCAAAAGCCCCCAATAAAACAGTACCAAATGGCTAGACCTTTTTTTCTATATTTCTCCCGAGTAGCCCTCCTACAAAGTGATTGCATCATGCTTTTAACAAGGGATAGGAATCAAAAACATTTTCGAGTTAAGAATTGATAACAACTAGCTGGAGGAATCTGCAAAATCAATCTGTGTGCTTAATAGTTCTCTTATCAACCCCTTCAACTTTGTTCTTGATGTCTCGCAAAGCAAAGAGGTCACACTCTCATCAGCAATCAGCAGAAACCATGAAGCCAGAAAAATACTTGCAGTTTATCCTTTGCATCGTGTCAATTGCCATAATGAGCTTTGTTTGTTTGCATACATGTCTGAATGGGATGCCTGTTTACTGGAGGACACCACTAGAGGGCCCAAAAGACCCCATGAAAGAGACGTACAGTAACTCACTGCAGTCAATCTGCTTTCAGTCACTACAAGACATAGTTTTAAAGTCATAGGTGGTCAACAGTGTTATGCAAAGGTATACGTTAAACTCTAGCTTGCTTTTAATCACAGACAACAAACTTGTGGAGGGGGAATATGTTTACCACATTGCAAAGCAGCGGTTTACATTCAATGACAATACACAAAGTAGAAAGCCATGTTAGAGTTCAAGAACTTCTTGAATAGCCTCAGTCTTCTAAGGTATTTGCTTCTCACAGTAAAGTCCCATAATAAATGGTAATGATTTTGTCTTTTGGTTCCTCAGTAAACAATGATGTTGTTACCATAAAGGTGGAATGTAAAGTGCCTCATCTCATTTTCCAACAAAGGTCCATTCATATAAACAGAAACATTTCCAATGATATTACTATTCTCCTTAAGTTTTACTAATCTCTCCTTCTTACAACTCCTTTGTTCTGATGTGTGAAGTATAATGTCCTCACAGATTTAACACATCTCTGCATAAACATGAGGCCACCTCATTTATTGTCCCTTCTTTTCAAGGAGGCTTCAGTGCAGGCCCTTCATTTTTTCCCCATGATGCCACATCAGTGCAAAACTTAAAAGTGAAAACTACAGTTTGTTTACAGTTACATGCAAGATGATATACAAGATTTCCAATAGCTGCAGAAAAAATAAATAGCTAAGTACATATATATATCTCACCATTGTCTATAGAATGATTCAGACTGGGTTGCTGGTTTGGCGTAGTGGTTAGCACCCCATGTACATGCTTCTGCCGGTCCAGGTTCGAATCCCGCCTGTGACCAGTTTGCAGAGTGTCTTCCCCTGCTCTCTCTCCCCCTTTCACAAGCCTATCCACTGTCTCTCTCCTATCAATAAAGGCACAAAATGCCCAAAAATATACTTAAAAAAAAAAGATTGATTCAGACTGAGGTTGTTTTCACACCTACATCCTTTGGGAGAATTGTTCTGATACAAATGGACGTTCCATGCTCAGCAAGGTTTGTTTTAATATACACAGCACTCAATCCCTGTTTCTGCACAAACAACCATTAAGTGGTGGTCTTGCCCCTGGAGCAGTTTGACACGATCACGGCAGGAACCAACATTAACGGGGGACACTGCTGAAGTAGTATACACGGCAGTAGTAATAATAATAATTGCATTACAGCTACCAGGTAATAAGGCAGATGGCAAAGGACTAGTTAATAATGATGTTTTGTATCCCACCAAGTGACTTTCTGCGCAGTGACACAATATGCCATAAAATAATATCAATAATAAAATCAAGAACTTGTTTGGTTCCTTGACTGTATTTGTTGTCGATCCCTTTTAAAGCTGCGGTGTTTCTTTGCTGCAGTATCTCTGCAGGACATTTTGCAGGTGTTGCGCTGTATTAAATTCCCATGCTATCTGATGTCCTCTATGGTCTGCCAGTGAGCGTCAAGAGCCACTGTTCTTTGTGCAAATAGTTTCATGTGTGTAATATTTAATTTCCACTTTTATCATTATAATACCATCATTTTATGAGAAGTTTAAGCCGCCAGCATTCTTCTCGTAATACTCAGTACACCTCAAACAAATTAGCACTTTTTTCAACTGAATGGGAACAAAGCAACCAAGCTGCATGTGTAATAACCACCATAGTTAAACTTTGACAACATTGCAGCAACAGCCTTTATTGTGTGTTGACTGCACTTATAATTGATTTCTCTTAGAAATTACAAATCAATGCCTTTTGATGTTGTTTTCTCCAAGAATATAAGTCATTAGTCAGCCCAGGAGGTGTTTTGATGCTTTCTATTTCTGTTACTTCTTTCAAAAGAACATTAATGATTCAATCTTCACATACTAAAGTCTGTTGAACAGATTGAACTGGTCTGTTGATAAATGTTCTCCTGGCTGCGTCATCTTTTCTCCTCATGAATTCAAGCACTATGAAAGCCCTTTAGAAACTAAGCCATGTGCTGCAGCAAAGAATGTAAATTAACTGAAAGTAAACCACAACAGAGTGACGCACATCCTTGATTACTAGCTTGCCACACTACAGAACTTTAAAAAGAGAACAAGGTCCCCTCCTTTTGAAAATCGCCCACTTAAAAAAAATGTCCTGCTCCAAATGACATTCTACAAGCCATCTATTCAACTTTAAAGCAACATGAATCTTCTCTCTCTCTGATCTTTTCTCCACAAAACTCTTAACTTTCCTTCTTTCATTTACGATCTACCATTTTCTGTCCATGATACCACACACCTAGACCTACACAAGCACCTACTTGTAGCTCATCTTTATGTGTTAGTTTTGAATCATAACAGTCCATTTCTTGATGTCTGTGCATAGCTACAGCCTGGATAAGTGGAAGAGTACACGGTGTCCTCAGCTCTTCTCTGCTCTCCCGTCTCTGGAGCGTTTCCCCCACAGCTCTTAAAAATGCTTTGAACTGGAGAGATGATATTCAATATTCAGAGCTCCATTTGTGCTTGATGATAAAAGACAGTACAGATTTGGAGAGATACCACACCCTGAAATTGAATTCAGTGTTACAGCAGGAAGGTATGAAAGAAGTAGACATTAGAGCAGGATGGTATATTGTTTGGGAATCAAAATAGGATGTGTGCTGGAGAAGTAGATGACTTTTAAATGACAAGAGCAGTGGGCCAAAGGGTAGAAATGGTTTAGCTTCTACTGACTGTGGTGCTGTGGCACAGGCTTTTTCTTGTTTTAATCAGTGTAAAATGACCCATGTTAGGGCTGGGAGATGTTACCTAACCTTAGTATCAAGATTAATTGAAGCTCTTATATCAATTCCGATTAATTAATCATTTTGTAATATGTTGGAACAAATAAGTGGTGTTACCAACTGTTGTCGAAACAGTCTTCCTGCAGTATTTACACTAAAGCTTCTTTCTGCACAGAATCCAAAATGTGCCCAAACAATGAAGACAGCATTTTTCTTGGCTACAAGCTCCTCTAAAAGATTGGTGCTTGTCTACTCCGTGTCGGCAGCGTGTCCTTCGCTCTTGACGAAAGTGAACGCAGGCTTTATGGAGGGGTCACAGTCACGTGGCTTACACGGGGAAAATAATCAAAATAATCGACATGAGTAAAATTACCTTGATTAGAAGGTCCAAAAGTCGATTTCAATTATTTTTCGATAAATTGTCCAGCCCTAACTCATGTTTACACCCACGCTAACCAAACAGAGATATTAATGAAGTCACATGTAGCCTTCTCTTGGGTTCACAAATTTCATTCTGGTGACTGCTCTGGTATGTTCGGAATCACTAATAATCAAAAAAACCTACCAGGTTACAAACATTGTGAACTCCGATCCACCTTTATTCTTACCGTGTGAGATGCTCTGCTGGAGTTCCTGCCCCTTCCCCCATGTGAGCCAAGTCTGTTCTGATTGGTTGACCTGTCCACTCTGTGATAACTGGTAAATACAACCTGTGCGCTAGAACAGCCAAGCTAACAGGCTTGAACTGCTGACAAAGCAATGACAGGACATCACAGTGGTAGGTGTAGTCATGGGGGTCAGGGAATCAGCCGTTTCAGGTGCTGTTTAGTGAAGCAGAGGTGTCACTTATTCTTGTTGTATTGGTTCATCATCTGAATAGTGCAGTTTAGATGAGTGAGGCTTGGAGGGAGAGAGCTGTCTGTGCTTGTATGAATATGGTTGTCAGATGTTGCTTTATTGTTTTTATACTATTCTTTGCATTTTTGCTAAGAGTCATTGGTGATATGGCATCTTAGGCTATTTTAATACATTTAAAATTGTTCAAGGCATTGTATTTCAAAGGCATTGCTCTGTGGAAAGGACAGCATACTGAATATAAGCAATGGAAGAAGATGCTCCAACATTTTTTTTAGGAACTATAGAGCATCTCAAACAACCGCAGTGTCTGACTAAACTGACACACCATTGGACCATTCAATATGTTCAACTAGTCCATCTGGGCCCACTGAACTTCATAAAACAAACTCTTGCTAAAACATGTCAGAAGTGGAGAGCATTCTTTTTATCAAAAAACACTTACATTGTTGTTTTTTTCCTTTAATAAAGAAATGTGATCTAGATCTGATAAGAGTGATACTGAAGCTGTTAGCATCTACGCTAATCTCTGAACGGGCAGTCACTTCCTGTCGTCTTCAGGCTTGTAGCACCCGCCTCTTCCTGCTTTAATAGATGCTGATTGAGCCAGCCCACTTCAAGCTGAGTGCAGTTGTTGTCAACTAGAGCTTGAAAAGACAGATCTACAGACATTCAAACAGGTGGATCCAGCTGCACTGTAAGGTTAATGTCTAAATGAGAAAGGCTTGAATTATTTGATTTATTTTTACCTTTCTGAAACTTCTCTAAGTGTGCAAAGAAAGAAGCTCAGACAAACAGTGAGTTACATTGCTCTGCGCAGAGTGGAGCAGGGATGAGTCATAAAAAGTGCACTTTTGCACTTCAGTGTCCTTGCTGCAGTGTCAACAGGATTTTGAAATAGATTTGTTGAATAAATGCCTGAAATGATGTACATGTTGAACACATGCATTCATAGTTAAAATATTCTTTTTTGGTTTATAAATTGTATCCATTATTTCTCTTATACTGGAATTTTAATTTTTTATTTTATTTCTTAAAAGGTAGTTACTCACAGAATATAAAACTGGCCTGTGGTAGCTTCCAAGTTGAACTGCCATGTTGTAGTTTAGCGATATCCTGTAAAATGTCTTTTACTGTTTATGCTTAAACAATTATTAAAGTTGTATTCATTCATAAAGATTGAAGTCATAAACAAAACACATAGATTTCGTGAACTTCCAAGACACATTACGAAACCCACAAGGTTTTAGTCAAAAACCAAAGTACGTAACCACTGCACTGCTCTAGTAGGTGGGCCATTGAATAAAACAGAAATCACTTACATCTGACTATAATGAAATGAGCAAACTTCAGCCAAAGCCTTTTTGATAAATGTAAAGTTTAAAAAACACCCAAATGCAGTCATGTTTGTACTAAATTAATTTGTGTTGAAGTAAATATTTCAATTTCCAAATAAATCTACTCAACTTTTAGATTTATATTCTAAGGGGCTTGTTAAAAAAGATTTCCAAAAAGAAAAATAGTGCATCATCAGTTTCTATTTGTGTGTGCATATGTGGCTATCCAGTAAGTATACTGTGTGCAGAGTTTGTTTCACAACTTTGCCATAAAGGTGGAGGACTGCCTGCCACCTGTCTTAAAAGAAAAAAAGAATGTTTAGCATGTACATGTCCAAAGTGAGCATTCATAGTATTCTGAAATCTCTTGGAGATGTAAAAAAGAGGTCTTTAAAATGACGTTCCTTTGTGGGACAAAATTACACACTGCATACTTCGTCAGAAATAAAATGGGCGTAGTTTCAGCAGTAAAACTAAAGGACGCGAGGACGCTCAGGAGGACAGTCGTGTTGGTTAATTATAATAACATGACTGTAGCTGTGTTACACACATGAATCATCTTTATAGCGGTCTCTTGTGACAGCAGAATCATTGTGCCTCCTCACTGTTGGACAGTCATGTCTAATTGAGTCCGCCTCCCTGTTGGAGTCCAGCAGTGTTTAGCATATCAAAGGCCACGCTGACCTGTGTTTTGTGTGTCTGCCCACGCTTACATCTATGTGTCTTGGAGGCAACCTGTGGCATGGGCTGAGGTGGGGGGTAAGAAAGGTCGATCATGTAACCCTTAATTAGCTGACATTTGCCTGAAAGGCTTGCATGGGGGGGAGAGGAGGGGCAGGTGTCGCCGCAGAGAAGGACGGCTATAAGCGAGAACAAGGAAGCATCTTTTATAGCTAAAGGCCACGCTGCCATTGTGAAGCCAACAGACAAGGAGGGAGTGAGACAACCAGCTGAAGGGGTAAAGCAAACACCCAGGCTCATTAGGAGGTGTTGTAGACTGAACCCAGGCTGCTGTAAAGAGGTGATGATGATGATTATGACGATGATTATCTGGTACCTATGGCAGCTCAACATCTGCTCAAGAGGTTTTTAAAGCAGCTGTGGGTCAGAGCTGTTCTGCTTTAAAGCTACAGGTGACATAACTCTGTAACTCTCACACCAAGAAAAAAAAACATTTGCTATTTTATTTGGTGTTAAATGCAACATGTTTTTTATGATACAATACATATTTATAAAATTAGGCATCTCAAACAGCTGATTCGTTATATTATAGTCAGACAAGCACTATAATTCTGAGAAAATGTTATATCTTAATGAAATAAATCACTTCATAGCAGTTTAGACATTAATTAAAGCCACTCTTGATTTTTATTTCAAATCATTCAAATATTGTGAATACATAAGGGATGTAAAAATGCATCGGTTAAACACTTGTATTGGTCCTTTTTACAAAAGTGGATTTGCTTTCATGCTCACTAAATTAGAAAAATTTGCATCTATTTTAAGCAAACGTGCATCTGTCTTGCAAAAATGCTTAATTGACTGAGTGCTTTAGAAGTTTTTCTTTTTGCTGTGATTAGTTTTCCTGCTCTGAATCATGCTGGTTTGCGATGTTCATCAGCTGAAGTGCGAATTCTCCTTTGTGTAAAAAAATCTTATCTGTGTGATGTTACAGCAACAAAATGTGTTTTTCAATGAAACAGTCAAAATTCTGGTAAGTCACTATGTTGACAAAATTGTAAAGTCTCTGTTAAAAACTGAATAACACTGCAAAACAGAGAAAAAATACACTTTTCTGATGTTTCTGTGTCAACACATTAATTTGTTGGTGCAACAGCACAAAGAGGCTTGTTGAGCCTCATTTTTTAAGGTTTGCTTAGTAAGATTACTGGTTTACAGAGAAGTGGGGACTTTCTGGTGAAATGTAAGGACAGTTTTTTTCCCCCTCACACAATAAAATGTAACAACCATTTTTTTATTTAAAAAAATTCTAAGTAACTATGAGGACCACGGAACATATTTCAAAATAAGACTAATTCTTTTTCAAAGGAATCGTAATTGTACAAGCACTGAAAACACTTAAAGAAGTAACATCCAAATATGTAAAATTCAAATATACACGTATATGTCACAATCTCAGTTTTCAGCCTCAGCCTCTCCCGCAGCCTGTCACTCCCTGCTGCACTCTAAGTAGCCCAGACTCACCTCACCTGTGTTGCTGCTCACACCTGCACCTCATCTCCTGCAATCAAGCCAGCTACAAAAGCCCCAGCTCCACACTCTATCGGCGTCAGACCGTCTTCGCACTCATGCTGAGAACTCCAGACTTGTTTCCCGGATTGATCACCCGTTGCCGACAAGTTTCGTCCCAGACTTTGCCTCATACGCCTGACCCTCGGCTTGACTTCAAGGTATCGACTAGCTTCTGTCCTGCATTCACCCGCCTGTCTGAATCCCCGGCTTTCGATCCTGCTTCAGTCTTCTGTTGCCGAGCCCTGTCTGCCCTACGTTGTGTTCCACGCCTGGTATCTGATCCTGCTCCAGTCTTCTGTTGCCGATTCCTGTCTGCCCTACGTTGTGCCATCCGCCTGGTATCTGACTCCCTGCCTGTCTTCGACAACGTGAGTTCGCCTGAATCACATCTCCGAGTGTTCCTGAACGCCTCTGCTTGTCTGTGTGTGGGTCAAACCTGCATCACCTCCTCCTGTAAAGACTGTGTGAGCCCCTGTCAGAACATCCCCTGTGTGGCGCAGTCGGTAAGACGTCTGACTGCGGATCTAGCTGTTGCGGGTTCGACCCCTGCTCAAGCCACAGCTTTTTCCCTGTTTGAACTGTGTGGGTCTCAGTCTTGGACTCCTGTGTGTCACTATCTAAGAAGAGTTCGTCTTCTAAGTCTGCTGTCGCGGGTTCAACCCCCGCTCAAGCCGCAGCTACATCCCTGTAAAGACTGTGTGAGCTCCTGTCTGTACATCCCCCGTGTGGCGCAGTCAGTAACGCATCCTGCTACAGATCTTGCTGTCGCGGGTTCAACCCCTGCTCAAGCCGCAGCTTCTCCCGTGAATAGACTGAGCGAACTGTTGCTGGATCACCTCCTGAGTAGCTCAGTCGTTAAGAGTACTCGTCTGCAGATCTCATGGTTGCGGGTTCAAACCCCGCTCTGAACTGTGTTTGAATTACTGTCAAATAAAGACTGTTCATTATTCACACTCCACTGCTTGCTTCTGGGTCCTAACTGCAAACGTGTCAGTATAAGACACACTCCTAGATGCAGAGGTTATATAGATCAAATTATTCAAAGCCTAAAAGGACTTTGTTATCAAATCTCTATTTCTTAATAAAACAAGCTTCTTGTAACATAGCATTAAGTGTGTGACTGCTTTTGTCAATCCCACAAACTCAGCATTGTGAGCTTTACCACTGAAAAATTGACACTTTTTCCACTATTCCATTCATCTATCTAGTAAATGTTCTATTTTGATATTAAAAAAGGAAAAACTCTCCAGTCATGTTGTACATCTTGTATGATGACAATAAAGAACATTCTTTTTTTTCATGTTCGAACTGGGAAATTTCATTTTTTGTTGCAAATTTTCACTCAGTTTGAATTCGCCTGCAAAATGTTACAAAAAAGCTGAGACAGGGGCAACAGAAGACTGAGAAAGTTGAGAGAAGACCACCTGTTTTTATTATTCTATTTACTGTTTTTTTTTCTTTATAAACACAAAATATAAAAAAAGTAATAAAAAAATAATAAAAGCAGGAGTCTGGTGAAAAGGCACACAGTCTTCAGACCTTGTCCTCAGTGATGGATAGTGAGTTGCAGCTTATGTAAAAAGGAATGCAATGGTTCCCATATCCTCCAAAACCTGTCCAATTTATGATTCAGATCATGAGACAATTTCTCAAGAGGAATAAGAGCAGACATCTGTGATATCCACATGTCGACTGTGGGAATCTGGGGAGTTGACCACTGCAGCAAAATACATTTTTTAGCCAAAAAAAATAGAATTGTCGACAAAGATTTGGTGTCCCTGTGCAGGGAATTATCAGGGCCATGGTTAAGTAGACAGAAAGAAGGAGTTAATTTTTTTTTTTTTACCAGTGACCTCCTGGATTACACAGTGGACCCCCTTCCAGAAAGTCTGGATGCAATCACATGACCAAAACAAGTGGATAATAAAGAACATTCTAATTCTGATCTATCACAAGAAATAAACCACTTTAAACTACTGTATAGTGACAGCACTGGCAGTTCATCTTTTCTTTATTCTGATTAGCTTAGTCTCTCTTCTTTCAACATGTTTTTGTGGGGGTTTCTTGCATATACAGTACTGTACATATTTTTACTTTTAAGACAGTCAGTCTAAACATCATTTCCCATAATCTATTGTCTTTTATGAGAGATTCAGTTGGCAAAATATTATCCCTGAAAAGTTCTCTAAGTTGGAGGAACACCAAACATGCAGAAAAAATGTGTTTCTAAATCTGGCATTGCAGCTTTTTGGAAACAGTGACTTTCTTGATTATATTACTCCAATATTAACACTGCGACACTTTGCATTGTCCTCTAAAAAGTGATCTTAAGAGGAAGCTACACACTTAGTTTATATATGACAATAAATATTGGGAAAACAATGTATTTGTTCAGTTTGAACATGTAGCTTCATTAAATGCGAATGAGGAAGACCTCTATCTTTAGGACGATATTAATGAGAAAATGTATTCAAACAGACAGACAATAAATACAAGTGCTGCTCTCAGGCATGCAGCACATGCTCAGCTCTGTATCAATACTGTTTTCATTATAATTATTCATATTTTACAAACTTCAGAGACTTTTAAACCCTATTCAAATAGCCACAATCAATGCACAGTTTCTCGGTTACATTCAGTTCAATGATCTGTGAATTAAACACTGTTTTCTTTCCCAGAAGCTGACATAAAAGAATCGACCTGTAATTACTGGCTGAACTCTGAAGTAGGTCCGATGACTCTGTTATGATGAGGAAAAGGATGATTAACAAGGTATTTTCCTTTCTTTTTCTCATCAGGTGACTTTTGTTTACCCATTGCAGCAACAGGAGAGTCTGGATTTGATTCTAGCAATTAAAGAAGTCATTTAAAACCTGTGCAACAGAAATCTTCTGAAATCAAACTGAGCATTTCTATTTATGTTTCTTCCTGATTTGTATGTTTTTTTCATACAGTATGTTGCACTGATACACTTTTACTGTGTTTTGCAGATGTCATAGATTCTAAATAATGTTTCCAAATAACCTAGCCTAGCTGTAATGTCCCAAACTTTAAAGATTATACTTGAGTCAGCACTTTTACTTCATGTACTGTGTTTTTTAATCTTCTGTGTTTATTACCCAGAGTAAAAAAGATACAGAATATATTAGTGCTGTAACACAGATGGGTCTGCAGCAGCCATGGTCACTGCACTGCTGTGTGAGGATGGGACAGGTTGGCTGGCTGACACCTTAGCCATCTGCAAGTGTTTACTACTTTGAACGGGATGCTTTAAGAGATGACAAAGCAAAACCGTGACTATAATCAAACTGTTTTATTAAGGGTGAAGTACACAATGGTGATGTATTGAATTATGAAAGTACGGCTGATGCGCAGCAACATGTACATCTCAACCTGTGGATAAATTGTGGTTAAGGATTAAAATGGGAGCCAATTGGATAGCTTGGATCAGACGTAGATGGGAGGCATGGATGTAAGAGCTGAGGATAAGTCTAGAGAGTACAGCGAAAAGAGAGTAGAGTGAGCTGTAGAAAATGGGAAGAATGGAGGTAAAATTGGGGCTCTTGTAAGCCGGGCGTGAGACGAAAGACCAGTAAAGCTCAGTGCAAACTGATCCCCTCTGCTTTTCTCTCGGTTGACTAGCCCTACAAGCTATTAGCAGGATCTAATGGCCTCATTACAGCCTGCCATCAGAAGCAGAGCAGTAACTGAACCCTGTACCTGGTCATATGATACACCACGGATACTGGAGAGGGACAACACACCTGAGATCACAGAGGTGTGTGCGAGCACATGTTAGGTAGCTACACGGTAAAGCACTCAATCTATTCTGAGAGCTTATGAAAGCGTGCTCCTCAACACTCAACCCAATATTTGCTCCAGATCTCAGGGGATTTTAATGTAATGGTCTAATAATAGAAGCCTGTGGGACGAAATAAGATGTCGTCTGCTCACAAAATAGCCCCATTGTTATCCATAAGCAATATGGAAATAATGCCTCCATTCACTTCTGTATTGCCCCGTAAATTTTACACAAATTTTCATATACTTACCCGTATGTGACATATTACTGGAGGACATCATTAGAGGGTACAAAAGAAAAGCTGTATTTTACTACTCTTTATGTCAGAACTGAACTGCAACCACCACAGAGCAAAAGTAACAAAATACAAATTGAAAAACAATATAATCATCAATAATAATAATAACTTAATTTATATAGCACCTTTAAAAACATAAGTTTATGAAGTGCTTTAACAGACAAAACAAAGGCAGAAAAAGGCACAATGAAATCAACAATCAGTTCATCAGAGACCACGAGAGTCAGAGGAAAAGGCACAGCGGGTCCTGTTAACTAAAGCAACAAAATGAAAGAAAATAGAATAAACTGGTAGGATTGAAACAGCTGGAATAATGCATAATGACAAGGAGATAATAGGACAGTAGATAGATAATAGATTTACAGATACATAGATAAGTTTAAGACTGTTGAAGGTTGACAACATCACATCAGGAAGATTGAAAAGAAGAGGGCAGATAGAGAACTGGTAAAAAGAAAATAATAATAATAAATACATAAAATAAATAAATACATAAAGTGGAATAAAATAATGACAATAAAAACTGAGTATGTCAAAACAAGAAAAGAAAGTAAAAACAGAAATAAAACAATGAGAAACTGTGAGGAGGATAAGAACAGTAGAACTTAAACTTAAATGAAACAAGTAAGTAAAAAAAATGTAATTGCAAGTCTAAAAAAGTGGGTTTTAAGATGTGATTTAAAAGATGTCACTGATTCAGCTCGCCTTATCTTCTCGAGCAGGAGTATTTGTTGAAAACTGTTGGCCTCACCATCAGCATCATCTGAACTATTTATTATTTTTTCCTCCATGCACTGTTGGAAAGGTCTTTCTGTATGGATGTAATGAGTTACTGTGTAAATTGATGACTTGTGGCCAACTGCGCTGATAGATGACATGTCAAAGCATCTGAAAAAGCTGGAGGTGTACCCTCCAATGCTTTATTTCTATAAATCATCATATCAAAGAACACTTCATAAGTATATATGTGTTGAAATACAGCCAAAGAAACCAAACTAACACAAACACATCTACACCAAACTACACAGTTTGTCACAGTTTGAACTCTCAGTCATTTAAAATATTTGGTTTTATGCATATTTGACGGTAAAAAGCATTACTAAGACAGACAGCCTGCTCTGGACCCACCTGAATCAAACTGCCTCATCCTACATCAACCAACATCAGCAACAACAGAGTTTAACATTTCATTTTTAAACCTCTTTAACTTCATTTAAAAGCAGCTTAACTCAAACTACTATTATAACCAACATCAGTACTTCTACAATTAGATGTGGGACCATAACGAGAAAAATATAATGAGGACAAATTTATGGTCTGGGCAGCCATTAATGTATAGTTATTTTAAAAGAATATCTCTTTCTTAGTAGCTTTACTTACCCTCTCTATCTCTATCTCTCTGTCCATCCACTCACACCCAGAACACGGCTGAGGCAGATGGCTGGTAGTCCACGTAGGTTCATTGTATCCATGTAGATAATATCCTTTTGCTTTATTTTTTAACAGACAAGGTTTTTGGTTTTTACCTTTACATGTTTCAACAGAGCTCTTCCGTCTTCGGCAGTATTAACTTTAAAACTTTTTTTCTTAGTTTTTCTATTAAAAATATAAAGTATCAGCATAGAGGCAGATGGCTGTTCAATAATTAGTCTTGTTCTGCTCAAGATTTCCAGCCTGCTTAACAACAGATTTTTTGTTGTCACTGTAACTTTTCCTAAATGTTGCTAAGTTCTTTACTCATGGTGGATTCATTTGGGGTCTTGATTAATGAAATAAGATAAAATTATCCATCCATTATCTATACCACTAGCCCCTTTCAGGGTCAATGGGGGTGGAGCCTGTCCCAGCTGACGTTGGGCTGGAGGCAGGGTTGACCCTGACCTAGTTACCAGCCAATCACAGTCGCATTGAGAGACTGACAATCATTAAGACTCCCACCTCACACTCATACCTCATACCACACTCATAGGGCAATATGGAGTCACCCATAACCTAATGAGGATTTTTTTGGTCTGTGGGGAAGCCGGAGTCCCCGGAGGGAACCCTCACGTGTACAGGGAGCACATGCAAAACTAAACACAGAGAGCCCTGAGCGGCCCAGGGATTAGAGAAACTAAAATATAAAAGAGTAGGGATGCACCGATTGTGAAATTCAAGATGGATGCCAATACCAAAGATTAGAAAGACAAATTAAGCTGATTCTAACAAGGATGTTTCTCTTATTACCTTTTTAGCTCAATTCTCATACAATGCAAATATTTTCTCTCATGTTCAATCAAGAAAAACAGAAAGACTTTCTCCAGGAGGTTATTTTTTACTATAGAGTAAAGAAAATCTTCCCTGAATCAGCAGTGTTGTGTGCCAGATGTCATGTTGAATTGGTGCGAAACAACAGGAAAAACATCTGATATTTGTTAAACCCAAATGAGTTTGTCTCAAGCTGATGTTTGAAAATGAGCCAGTACCATTATTAAAAGTGCTATGAGGAGGGGTGCTGGTTTGGTGGAGTGGTTAGCAACCAGGCACCCCATGTATTTGCTTCTGCCGGTCCAGGTTCGAATCCCGCCTGTGACCAGTTTGCAGAGTGTCTTCCCCTACTTCACAAGCCTATCCACTGTCTCTCTCTCCTATCAATAAAGGCACAAAATGCCCAAAAAATACATGAAAAAAAAAAAAAAAAAAGTGCTATGAGGAGAATCTATATCAGGCAACATAAAGACTCTGCTACCCATGAGCACACGCGTCGACTGTCGTAAAGACTTGACCCAAGCCAAAGCGTGTGTTTGTTGTGATGCTAATGAATGCAGCTCGGACCTTCCTCAAAATTCTGCATTGCTTTACAACTTCTTTTTCAACAACTTACAGGACGCAAAGTGACGAGGTAATGTATCTCTCTCTAGTTACGTAGCAGTAGTTTTTGATGTGTGACAACAAGCAATTTTTGGAAAACTTAGTATCGTAGTTTTGTAGCCAGCTATATATCTCCAGTTACAGGCCGGTGCTCTAAGACGTGTCCAAATAATATAAATTTGCTCTAGTTTTAATTGTCTTTTTCCCGAAGTTGAGTATCCAGGCCAGTCCAGCCCTGTCCGAACTGACCGCGAAGCTAAGGATTAGCATTTATAGATAACCTATTTTGATGCTATAAAACTCATCTTGAAGTGTGTATTTCGATCAGGCATATACTGTATCTAAAAGTGAGACTTTTTTGTAATTACTTAAAACCTCCTCATAGCATCTTTAAAGGGGTTTTGATGTGGACTCCTCAAAAAAAGGATGGCTTTGACCTACTCTTTTGTAAGGTGCCTTAGATGAAATTTGTATATGAATAAAGACTGTTTGATATTTTGTGTCCAGCTTTGGATAAATTTAAGGTTTCTGTCTGCCCAAACATAATTATTTTTCAAAGGGATAACAGATAGGGTTTGGAAACATTTAAATCTTAGGCATTTTTGGTCCAGTAGACTCAAGAATTCAACCTTTTCTGCTCTTCTTATTAACTTTATACGTTTGTGCCACTGCACATTGCAAACTGAACAAAAGTCACTTTCATTCAGTGACATTATTTTTCAGGATGAATGGACCAATCTTGGCCATATCAAATCTTCTGTTCATTGAAATCCCACTTTAATTGATCTTTTTTTAAAGGACTATATCAGTGGAGTTGGAGCAGCAGGATTTTTTGGGCTCAGATTGCGAGCGGTTTAATCAGAACCTCTTTCATGGCTCTGCTGCTCTAGTCGCTCTCTGTTCCACTTCAGAATAAAAGCACCGAGCTGTTTGAGATGGTGCCTCTCCCTCTCTCTGTCACAAAGGAGAGTTGGAGGAGTTGCGGTGGCCCCAGAAACCCTCCAGCTCAGCTCAATCACACACACACACACACAAACACGCACACAAACACACACATCAGGGAATATGCACACTCGCAGATGCTCGCAGTGTCAGAATCCCTCAGTTCTAAGTACCTACGCCCACCAGCCATGGGAGAGCGAGTCAGACAGCCGCTGCTGCTGCCTTTGAACGTGAATTGAAAGCCCAACTAGGCCCTCAGAGGCTAACAGCTCACACCCCACAAACCATCGCGTGCCTCGCTCTCTCTATCTGCTCCATGTAGAAGAAGATCAGCTCTGACATGTGACAGCGGCACAGGTGTACATGTGTGTTTGTCTGTCGCCATGTTTGCGCTCATGCTAAAAAAAACTGTGTTTGTGACAGTAGCGACTCAACAGCAGAGGGGTGTTCATTGCTAATTCATTAACACGCGGCAAGTGTGTCAGCTTGACAAAAGTCGTCCATAACAGGTCTCCAGTCGAACTCTGAGATGAATTTTTTTGGAGGCGGGGAAGACAGAGAGTGTCAAAAGCAGCCAATTGGCACTAAAAAGGCAAGGCCTGTGCTCACATCACAATTACAAGTGATGAATAATTTACTGAGTCAGAGTGTTAAAAGAGCGTTACACAAAAAACAACCAAAAAAACCACCACTCTCTCCGCCTGTAGCTCCATCTTTCTGTCTGCTCCTCCACCAGAATGTCTCTTCTTTGTCCTACAGGCAGGCACGTGAGTCTGATGCACAAGCAGGCAATTAGTGCTGTTTTTGGAGCAGACTAGCTGGTAAACATTAGTTCATGTTCGGAGTAAAAACCTCCGCCCAGTCGGCTAATCTGCTGCTGCAAGCTGAGAGAGATTTCCAATGAAGATTATACTTAATTTTTCTTTGCAGTGAAAATCGGAGCACTGGCACTGGCTGGAGTCTTAATCTGTATTTATAAAATATGAGTGAATAATTTCTCTCCCACCTCTTGTCTGGCTTTTCCTTTTGTTTTTTTCCCTCTGCAAGATAAAGAATAAGCACACTCAATGAATACAGAATACTTTATGAGTCCAAAAAACACAGACGAGGATTTACTGTATCAACCACAAGCCAATCTGATGAGACGGTTCACCTTCAATTAACCAGAAAGGTGAATTAAGACCATATTCCCCCAGCTTGATAAAAAAGCCTCTAGAGGAGATAGGGATGATGGAGCAAATAAACAGATTGAAGCAGAACCACATCCTGCATCACATCCCCAGAGGTAAATACAATACAATAAGTCAGAGAGAGAGAGTGAAACAGGGTAAAGGAATAAAGATACTGTTATAAAAACATATTACAAGAGGGGAAAAGGCAATGAGATAACAAGGGAAATGATGAACTGAAAGAGGTTGCTCCATGCTGTGTGTGAGTAAAAGAGAGAGAAGAGTATAGCCTGAAAAAGGAGAATCCTTCCTCCCCGAAGTACAACTCGCGCTGTAACAGCTGGGTGTTACCACACTTGAGTCAAAATGTTCATGAACATAAACAGAGATCAGCTTGAACTGACTGTTTCCACAGGGGTGTTAAAACAGCATCAACTCTGCAGCAATATTTTCTCTTAACTCTTTTAACCGAGGGGAGCAGCTGACGCCAAAAACAGCCTCCGCATCTGAAGAAATGCCCGCAAGTATTTCAGATTTCAGAGAAAATTAAAAAATGTTTTTCCTTAAAAACTTTAAAATTTAGTTTTTAACAGTATATTTGATAACTGGTATGTGTTCATTTCTTACAACTTTTACTGGCTGTACAGATGGAGCCACCCAAAATTTTCCCAACCTTTCTGGGCTGAATCGTGACTGATCTGTGACTGGAGCATGCTAGGACCTGCCCAGTGTGGGGGGTGTAAAGACATCCCCCAGCATGCCGCGACAAACACATAGTGACTGGTTAATGCAAACACTACCCTAATGATGATGGGTTCCTTTTATCAGCATTTCATGTTATACACACGTCACAAAAATCCAATATCTGCCGCCCTGACTCTATAAGCCCACCTACCGCTATGGCTATTAGATTGAGCAAATTAAAAACCAAACAAGCACATAAACATTGTCATTATGCTGGGGACTAGGATGGCGCAGTTGAAAAACAAAACAATAGACTATCTGAGGCAAAAACACTCAGCGTTATTATACCAGCACTTGTATTCTCCAAGATTATGCATGAGAAACCCAGGCATGTCTTTAAGCTCCCATTAGGGCCCTCCCCAAAAAACCTAGAGCTAACAGTGGTGAAAATCTTTCCTACAGAGCTACAGTCAACAGTCTTAAATCATCTTTATTCTTACATATTTAATTTGCTGTGAACTTTGAAAATTTTAAGACCTTTAGAGGACTTGATGAGAATAAACCTGAAATTTACTAAACTGAATGTTGGCCCTTAAAGCCCCAGTCACACATTCCCTTTTCTCATGGCGATTGTGCGCAATTGTCATAATCCTAAAACGTGCTTTGGTCGTGGTGCATGCGCTACTTGGTCTGGATCACCGTTGTGTAGTCGTGGATGAACGGCAGGGAACGTGGAAGGGTCCAGACAGTTTTGAACTGTTCAAAACTGTCGTGGAGAATCGCCGCTCTCAGTATAGCGGGATGGAAGCCTAATGCCATCCTAATGCGAACGGTATTAGCGTGGCATGTACGGAGCTCAGTCGGGCTGATCGTGGCTCAATCCTGAAAGCTTTATGAGGACGACTGACAAGGATGTATCCGTTTGTGCCCCGACTGTGTCCCGTTCAAGACGGCGCAAGCGACGGGGCTCATTCAGGGCTTACGTGACGCGAACTGAGCTCAAGCGGTGCTGACGTTGTGTCAGCGGGATGAAAATTCATGGAATCCTCATCATATTGTTGTATTAACCTAGCTGGAGCGGGACGACGCCCCCGAAGCGCTGTTGAAGCGCTACTGACGGTGTATTTACGGGGTGTGTCCAGGGGTGAGACAGTCATTTCATCTCGTATCATAGCGATCACACCAGCCACGTCAATTGTGTACAGTCGTTCACAATCGCTATGAGAAACGGGAATGTGTGACTGGAGCATAACAGAGATTTAAATATAGCTGGGAACATTTATTCGAGAATAATTATTGTTCTATGCTATGCTATTCCTCTGTCACATGCACATTGCACACTAAATAACGGATGATTCTTGAACCTTGGACTATTGAAGCCTGGTTTCTGAGCCCAGAGCACAAGACTGTTGAAGACACACACTTGAGCCTTTGGACTACATAGAGTGGAGTTGAAATTGATTTTTAAATAAAATAATAAAAACTTGATAAAATTCTACTTTCAGATTCATGTGTTGAAATGTAATGCATTTAATTGTATTATTTTGCATTGCTGTATGCCATTGACAGAACAAAATGTTTATATTTGTGTTTGGATATGATACAGTTTGTTTAAATGTCCCCAGTTTCAGTGAAGTCTTATATATTCTCATACATTACCATGGAAATGTTCCAATTCAGAATACTTCCAAATCCCCCAGTTTAACTTTCCATGGAAA
This sequence comes from Scarus forsteni, assembly GCA_036419115.1. Taxonomy (NCBI): domain Eukaryota; kingdom Metazoa; phylum Chordata; class Actinopteri; order Labriformes; family Labridae; genus Scarus; species Scarus forsteni. Next base: position 10,429,316 of record JAZDUH010000130.1, on the reverse strand, counting down.
GTTCCCAGAAAGTTCTTGAAAACTTTCTTACCCTGAGTTTTTGATTTTGCCTCAAGGGTATATCAGGAAATCTCCTATTGTGTTAATTTTGGTTCCACATTATTGACAAGACAGCCCTTTAGATCTATGTGACACTAACACTTTCGCTAACCAAAACCTTCCTGATAATCTTTATAACAAATGCACCTCTCTCTAAAAATGGAGAATCTAATTAAAAGCTCATCCTGTAAAGTACCTCACATTACTCTGCCTGGTTCCACCCTGCAGCAGTGCAGAGAAAGTAAAAATCCCTGCATAAAATTAGAACTGTTCTCACTGATTGTCTTAAATGCATCAGTTTGAAGCCCTTTTTGCATTTGTTTCATTTCAGACTGTGTCATAAATGAACCCCTTCCATGTTTTTTTCATATAGAGTCATTTTTTAAATGATCTACAACTGCATGAAAGTAAGCATAATGAACTCAGGATGCGATGAATCATTGATGAAGTTTTTTAAAAAAAAAGGGTCATAACATGCAAACAGGACTAGGGCTGAACAATTAATTGCAAATTAGATTAAATCGCAATATGTCTTGTTGCAATTTTCAAATACCAGACAGTGCAATATTTTTAACCCAAAATGTGTTGAACATTTTGGCATTGTGATGTAGTTTCTTGTAATTTCATGCCTATTTTAACCTTTAACCTAGTTTTTACAACTTTATGCCTATCTTGCTCCCATTCATCTTTTTTTTTGGCCACTGTCAGACCATGTTTGGAATTTTTAGATGGTTTTTGAAATGTAATCCCAATTTTGCTGCAATAATAAATTTTCCTTAGTCACTTTTGAATTTTTTTGCCTTTTTTTTTTTTTTTTTTTTGCAATTTCATACCTATTTTGCACCTATTAACTTTTTGTACCTTTGTACCTTTTTTTTTTTTTTAAACCAGTTTTTACAATTTCATACCTATTTTGCTTTTTTACTTAACTTCTCCACTTTTCCTCAAATATTTTATCCTTAGATTGATTTAATGTCATATTGGTTTTACTATAAAAAGATCTACTGCTTATGTTTGTTAAAAAATACTAAAGATGAGGAACATTAAAACTATCGCAGAGTAAATCGCAATTGCAATATTGGGGAAAAATATCACAATTATATTATTTTCTCAAATCGTTCAGCCCTATACAGGACCGTTTAGAGTAGCTGAGAGTTTATCTGTTGACTGTTGGCAGAGGCAGGCTAACACTACCCACTGACTCCCAGTGTTTGAGCTAAGCTAATTAACAGTGGGCGAGCTTTGACTGCATCTTTCTTGTCCTGCACGCACAGTTGAAAGAATGGTGTCTTTCTGCTTATCAAGACTTTGGGAGTGAGGCAAGATGCAAAAAGAAAAAAAAAAAGTTGGCTCATCCCTTTAATATTTTTCTTGCCATTCCTCTCTGTCAAAGATCATGTTTAGCACTCTGTATGTGACAATGTACGTCAAACTCAGTCTCCGCTATCTTCACTCACAGGTTAAATAAAAAAATAAAAATAAAAACTCTGTTCTCACTCAGCCACTGTTTTATCAAGCTTGTGTGAAAATACTTCTTTTAAAAGACCCATTAGGTAATTATGGCGACAAAAACAGAAAAGCATCGGACTAGTTGACTTATCAACCCAATGGTAAAAAAAACCCTTTGTTAATTGCACCTCTGTTGTGTACACTGCCTTGTGCAATGGTAATTCAAAAAAATGGACTTCCGTCTCTGCTGTTAAGTCTGTCTCCATCTGTCAGCCATCCATCAATTAGCCCTTTAACCACTTTAATGGGCCCTGTGGTCGCTAAGTGAAACTCTGAGGCATATGGACTCATTAAGAGCGTCTGCCGGCTGACATCACTCAGCCTTTCCATTACAAAGATTTCAGGAGTCAACACGATGCACCTGAGGATTCAGCTGGAGACTATTGTTGTTGATGTCAAACAGGCTGTGGTGAGGCTTTTATACACACATACACACCCACACACACACACCTTCCCCTTGTCATACACTTACCATTTATCCTTCCACTTGTTTGGAGGCTCATCAAGTCTCTAAGGGGATCGTCTAATTGAGACTTGTTCTGTTGTTAATAATTCAAACTCCTCAGAGACCTAGTGGTTAAAAACTTTAGAGAAACAAACCTGAATGAGTTTCAACTATAAAACATTAGAGCGTCAACATTTTAGATAGATTTGTTTTAAGTGATGGATCGTCTCATTTTTTCTTAAATTGTTTCGATAATATGATTTTAGAGACAGTGGAAATGTAAAATGATGATTTTATGTGAAACCATAGGTCACGTTTGCAGATTATAATTCAAATTTATATGATTGGTATAAACATGTCGCGATGATAAGAACAGGTCACAGCCCTGTGGTCACGATACAAGCTTTTTTGGATTTTATTTGGATTCTGACCACATTTTCTCCTGGATTTCATGATAGACTGATTGGATTTTGGAGTTTAGAGGTCCGGGTTATGGAGTTTTGTGGTCTTCCTTTGCTTGTGAATGTGATACCTCAACAAAGCTTGAGGAATTTCTCTCAAACTTGTCAGTTCTCAATTAAGTATGCATACATCAGATTCTGAAAACCACGTACCAGATGAACTGGAGCTTCACGTTTACCCATTGCTCTTGAAAGCCATTTTTGTGAGTGATATCACTAGAATGATTTCAGGGATTTGCATTAAACTTTGCACAAATGCCCATCATCACACAACAAAAGATAAAATTCAATTTTGTCTTCAGAATCAACCATTTACTAAATTATCTGATTGGCCCATAATAATTGTGATTGATGGAACAATGTGGTAATCATCTGATGGATATTCTTCTGAAAGGTTCCCAAACACTTTTTTGGGCTCTTTTCCAGATTGACTAAAAAGATATATTGACCAGTTTGTGGCACAGGCTGATAGTGTACAGGTTCAAGCCCAGCTTGGCTGTCACATGGCGATGTGTCCTTGGGCAAAACACTTAACCCCAAGTTGCTCCCACTGCTGCTTCAGTGGCGTGTAAATGGATATGAAAGGGCGTGACAGTTTTAGCTGTTATTATGGATTACTGACATAGAAACTCAAACCGTCAGTGACCACAGTTACATGATGTTTTTTTTATTCGGAATGAGGTATTCAGAGTAAAATAATTTGGAATTAAAGTATTCTTTGCATTTACATGGAAATAGTAATTCTGAATTGAGGTTTACATTGAAAACATGTTTATTTGCCCTTATTCAATGCCACTTAAGGTCTGGGGGGTTGGAAATAGTTCTGATTGGACAGGGGGTGGATGTGAGGTTTTTACATCTCTGGAAGAAAACAAACTTTAGTTCAGCGTCTCTGTCAGTGGAACTTCGTCCAACTGGGATTCTGCAACTTTAAAAAGGTCTGCATTTTTGGCTGACGTCCATAGACTCTTTTCATTATTTCCAAATCTTTTAAGGCTTTAATTAAATAAACTGTCTCAGCTCAAGTCTAATGCCTACTTCTGGTGGCCATTCTGTTCCTGTCAACATCCCATGCTTCATTGCGACAGGACAAGGGAACGAGCATGCACAGGATGACCAGAATTTATTTAAAGCGGAAAGACTGTATGGATGGTCGAGGAATTATTTAATCCTGATTTAAAACCAGAATAAAGCAGCTACCTACTTCAGAATGAAGTTTAATTCATAATGGTCATTTTCATTCAGAATAAGGTGTTTACAAGTTCATTTTTAATCTGTATAAAGAGGATTTAAGTTTTATTCTTAATAAAGGGGAGTTAAAGCTCTCATGTAAACATACCAAACATACAATACAATACAAACCAGTGAGTGAATGTGAGAGCAAATGGGTGTGAATGGGTAGATGTGCTTCGAGTTAGCCTTGCAGAGCAGACAGACCTGCCTAATTCTGAAATCATGCATCTCGTTCTTGCCAGCCTTCACTGTCCAACAGTTTCACTCAGCTCAATGCTTAACGGCCCAATCAGGGAAGAGAGGCAGGAGCAGTGGGAGCAGCGGGCATGATGACAACAGGAAGTGACTTAACAGGAAGTGAAGTCACTTCCTGTTGTACAAATAATGGAGGCTAATGTTAGTTAGCTATCATGATTACTCAGTTGCAATTGGCAAAATCTGCTCTTCTCATAAGTTTGCTTAGTAGGGATTGTCATTGACAAGGTTCATATCCCATATAAGTGTTAAATCATTCATCTGTGTGGTATAGTGTGAAACAATAGTCTCAAGGTAGTTAAGCTAGCAGCCATTAGCCGCTATGGCTAACGGCTAACAAGGGCAAACAACAGTTGGCCGTTAGCTGTAACAGCTAACAACAGTTAGCCGCTATGGCTAACGGCCATCCGTTAGCCGCTACGTTTAGCCACTACATATGCTACGTCATAGCAGCGCTGCTTGATGTGGATTGGTCTGCGATGCATGTATCAAGCCTAACGATTGTCCAATCACAAGCTGCTGTTGTATTTGAAGGTTCTGCCCCTGAAAACATTCAAACAAGGCTCCTCCCCAGATGGATTAGTGAAATATTTTCAATATGGAACTGTCCATCTGGCATGTCAGGTTAGCTTTGAGTAGTCAAAGACTAAAAAGAACTATATCAGCTCAAGTCTATTTACAGTTTAACTAGTGTGCCTGGTTAAATTACAGGGCCACATAAAGAGACAGACAACTATTCACACTCACATTTGCACCAAAGAGCAGTTTGGAGTGACCAGTTAACTTAAGAAGCATGTGTTTGGTCTGTGGGAGGAAACTGGGGTGCCCAGACCAAACCCACACAAGCACAGGGTGAACATGCAAACTCCACAGAGAGGCAAGGGGAGTCAAACCAGGGACATGCACTGACCTGCTGCACCACCACGCCACTCATCTCTTGGATACATAGATAAAGCTGTATCAATACACAAAGCTAAGCATGGTCTCATACACTCAACAAAAATATAAACGCAACACTTTTGTTTTTGCTCCCATTTTTCATGAGATGGACTCAAAGATCTAAAATTCATTCCAGATAAGCAATATTACCATTTCTTTCAAATGTTGTTCACAAATCTGTCTAAATGTTTGATAGTGAGCACTTCTGCTTTGCTGAGATAATCCATCCCACCTCACAGGTGTGCCACATCAAGATGCTGAACTGACACCATGATTAGTGCACAGGTGTACCTTATACTGCCCACAATAAAGGGCCACTCTGAAATGTGCAGTTTTGTCTCACAGCAAATTGCCACAGATGTCGCAAGCATCGAGGGAGCATGCAACTGGCATGCCGACAGCAGGAATGTCAACCAGATCCGTTGCTCGTGCATTGAATGTTCATTTCTCCACCATAAGCCGTCTCCAAAGGCGTTTCAGAGAATATGGCAGTACATCCAACCGGCCTCACAACCGCGGACCACGTGTAACCACACCAGCCCAGGACCTCCACATCCAGCAGGTTCACCTCCAAGATCGTCTGAGACCAGCCACTCAGACAGATGCTGAAACAATTGGTTTGCATAACCAAAGAATTTCTGCACAAACTGTCAGAAACCGTCTCAGGGAAGCTCAACTGCATGCTCGTCGTCCTCATTGGGGTCTTAACCTGACTCCAGATCGTCACCGTAACAGACTTGAGTGGGCAAATGCTCACGCACGACAGCGTGTACCAGTTCCCAATAATATCCAGCAACTTCGCACAGCCATTGAAGAGGAGTGGACCAACATTCCACAGGCCACAATTGACAATCTGATAAACTCTATGCGAAGAAGATGTGTTGCACTGCATGAGGCAAATGGTGGTCACACCAGATACTGACTGGTTCTGAGTCCCCAGACCCCCAATAAAGCAAAAAAAAATGCACATTTCAGGGTGGCCTTTTATTGTGGACAGTCTAAGGTACACCTGTGCACTAATCATGGTGTCTGATGAGCATCTTGATGTGGCACACCTGTGAGGTGGGATGGATTATCTCAGCAAAGCAGAAGTGCACACTATCACACATTTAGACAGATTTGTGAACAATGTTCGAGAGAAATGGTAATATTGTGTATCTGGAATGAATTTTAGATCTTTAAGTCCATCTCATGAAAAATAGGAGCAAAAACAAAAGTGTTGCGTTTATATTTTTGCTGAGTATATTAAAGAAAACTATTTCCAGTCATGCTGTCTTAAAGCAGGCTTATAAACACCTTAATTATCATGTTACATGTCATTCCTGTCACAGCCATCATCCCAGCTCTCATTATCATTAAAATCACCAAAGACTGGAGGATGAGTATGTACATCCTGTTCTGACACACAAGTACAAACGAGCATACACACACAAACACATCACTCATCATACCAAATCTGCACGTCCACGTGATCGAGGAAATTACATGTTCAATTTCCATAAAGAGGAGCTGAGAGGATTTCTGTCAGCTCCTCTTTCTGCCCCGAGCTAATGCATGCAGATTGAAAAGATGTTGATTCCATCTAAACAAACGCCTCTAACACCTGCCGATCAAGTGGAAAGCATTTTCCCTTTGAGCACTGAAATAGAAAACATGATTTAAATATTCATATTTCTCAATGGACAGCATGAATAAGAAAATTAATAATGCATCCCCAACTCTCTCTTTTTTGTGGACAAGAGCAAGTGGTGCGCTTTATGTTAACTGGTGTAATTTGTTATCTGGAGGTGTTGATAAATGAGCGTTTTGTGCCACACCGATGTGTCCTATTAGTCACGATCGTAGAAAGCTTCTGTTTCTGTGTTTACCTCTCTGCTCGTTTGGCAGAGCGGAGGAGTCCGTCTGAGCCGGGGGATGGAAAACAAACATGAGATGACTTGATGAGATCGAAGCAGAGCACTGCCCTGGGACAAAAGCATGTTGACCAAGCTGTATTGGCCAGTACAAGTCACTGAAACAAACACACCAAGAAAAAAACTATGTGGCGATTTGGTAAGCTTTAGTTATTTAAGTCTGGTAACACTTTGGCGAAGCGCCCCTTTATGCTCATTAAGAACACATTTTAAGCATAGTTATGAGCCCTTGTGATCATTTATAATGCTGAAAAATATTGGTTATATGGATGTAACGATATGAAAATTCTGTATCACAGTTCTTGTGACCAAAATTATCACGGTTATCATTATTATCGGTTATCGGTTGCAGTGTGCTCAAAGTGTTCAAAAAGTACTTTTACACAGAATTGAAATCCTTTAACCCCTTTAATATTATAATCACAACACTTGTTTTTTGTCTTTTTTGTCAATTAATGTGTCAAGAAATGCCCTTAGAGTACATATTTTTTACCCTTCTTTCATGAGAAATATAAGTAAACAAGTCTGGCAAGTATTTGTCATTTTTATGTAATAAATGCTTGAACAGTGTGTGATTACAGGAAAAGAAAAAACAGATATGAACTTTGAACAGGATTCTCTTCATAAACAATTGTAAATAAACATGTTCAAAGTTTTGAGACAGCCAAAAATAAATGTATCCTATTTTACATACACTCACACATTTTTGTTTACCTGCAGCATTAGTGTCCATGTTACAGCTCGTTATATTAGACCATGTCCAGGCCTTTTTATACATTTATTTTTTGTCTTACTAACAGTAGTCCCTGAAGCAGTTAGCCACCTTCATGACTCTCCTCTCGTCTCCCCTTTCCATGGCAGATGCCCTCGACATCTCCTTCTTTAATATTTCCAAATTACAATTGATTAAATCCATAAAACACGAACTATGATGGAAAAAGACAATCTATTACGACGAAATAGGCAAATAAACGGTGAAAGAACAGCAAGAACACACTCTAGATTGATACTAATGCTGTTATTTACAACCTTTATACATTATTCCCACAGAAAATACTGATAAATTGCCTATAACTCACTCAGGGATGGCTCTCTGAATCCTCTCTCTCTCAGTCTGCTCGTTTACTCAAGGCGCTACAGCAGTTTTAATCACGCGCATTTTTGTCTTTCATCGCAGCTTCGTTACTTTGTGTTTTAAACAAAGGTGACTGTCGTCAATCAGTTTCCCCTTGACATCCTTGTAAAATCAAAACTTCGACCAGACTTTAGCCGTTTTGAGTGGGAAAACTTGTTAAAAGTCTGAGCAAGGCTCCAACTGCTAAACTTTTAGAGACTAAACAATGTAAACTGCACATGCGTGCCTCTGTTTCTGAGACACGGCTGCTTCATTGGGGCAGACACACATAAGTCAGGCTTTTCAAGGCAAAGAGTAGCATCATCCTGCGTTATTGACACAGTGTGGTGATCAAACACGGTATAACAGTAATTTTAATAGGACACGGTAATGATTACCCTGGGAAATTTATCCATGGTTTACCATTTTACCAGTAACCGTTCCATCCCTAATTGGTTGCTAACATGTCTAAGTTATAGCTTTTAAAACATGCTTTTATTACTTTACTAAAAGCATCTGATAATCACTTAGAGCATAATAATGCATAGTAACAGTGTCTGTAATGTGTCATTTATTGATAATCTGTTTCAAAAATAAAAATCTAGGTAATCTTTTTATACATTTAGACACCTACAAATGTGTTTTCTTATCACCTAACCTCTTAGTCATTATGTTGCAATACATTTATAAAGCACAATAATGGGCCTTTCTAGACAGTGTTACTGAGTATCTTTACATATTCACAGAAAAAAATCAAGCTCATTTAATCAACAAATAGAATAAAATATTGTTTTTGCCCTCTTTCTGTTTTTTTTTTGTATCAGTGAAGCAAATGCTTATTTTTAGCCAATAAAAATTAAACACCCTGCGGTGCATTTCATTAGTTCTTCTCATGGTTTACGCTCCTGGTTACTAGAGAATGATTAATGCTTTTGTCTGGGCAGCTCCATGCACTTGATTAAGGCTGAAAAGGTCATGGTCTTGGCTTAGTTTTAAAAAGTCATTACTATTTCCAAACACCCTCAAAGTGGTTCAGTGGCATAAAATTACTTCTAACTATCATATAGAAGCAGGTAATTGAATATTGAATGATGGTGCTCTGGAAAAAATGCCAGCTAAAAGAAAATCAATGAAAACAACCTGAACCTTTTTTCAGGAGCTCACGTGGTCATTATTAATGTGCTTTTCCATTGGTCGATTTTCACTCTCAGATCAAATAAAAAGGTGTGTGATAAATGTACTGGCCTCTTTATTAGGAACACCCTGCCAGTACAAATTTGGGAAAACTTCTTCCTCCGTGGCATAAATCAAGTAAGGTGTTCAAAACATTCCTCAGAGATTTTGGTCCATGTTGTCAAGACAGAATCACACAACTGCTGATTTTTGAACAGCACATCCATGATGCAAACCTCCCACCTCACCACATCCTAAAGGCACTCTACTGGAGTGGGATCCAGGTATGTTTTCAGCCATTTTCTGCAAAACCTTTGATATGGTTGTACATGAAAATACTGTACAAGTAAATATGTAACACACCCATCAGGCACCAACCACCGTGCAATGTTCAACATCACTTAAACCCCATTCTGCTACAATTTGTTATCCAGTATGAACTCCAGCAGATTGTTTGATCAATTGCTGTATTTGAAGCCTAAAAACACCAAATTTGTGTAAAATAAATAATATGCATCAGCCCACTCTGCCTTGCATGCTGTTTGACAAGCATTAACAGGTCAGAGGTCTAAATAGTGGCCAGCAATAGAGTGTTTCCATGGCAACATTGTTGACATCATCAACAATAATTATGTCACTGTACATTTACAGTGCAGTGATGCAAATCAAACTGGTACATTTAAGCATTTGGGTTTGTTTTTTACAAGCATTACATTCCAAGTTGAACATCCAGCTGTAACAATCTTTAAAATCTAATCACAGATTGATTTGTTTTCATACCTTAAATGCCTGTATGTTTAAATAGTAACTGTCCCTAAAACTGTCACACTTTCACTGTGGATTTGTTGAATCCCTTGCCATATTTATTTTTTTGTCTTTTAATGCAGTAAACTTTTATCTTGAAATTGTATTTATTATGTCATGTGCTTGGCCCGATCACCATTGTAAATGAGATCCTGATCTCAATGGGATATTACCTGGTTAAATAAAAGTTTAAAAAATACCGGCTGGGCTTCAGTTTCTTAAACTGGTAACTTTAAAAAAACGGCTCGTAATAAACAGGGGTTATTTTCTAAAAAAATCTGTTATTTAAAGGTGCTATGAGGAGAATCTATTCCCGGCAACATAAAGACTCTGCTACCCATGAGCACGCGGCGACTGTCATAATGCTGCGTTCCAGTAACCTCGGAACTGGGAGTGACATCATCTCAGACTTATTGGTGTTCCAGTTGAAGTCGGAAAAAAACATGCCGATCTACCAGGCTATTGTTAGCTGTTGTTAGCACGCCCTGCGTTGTTGTTCAGAAATATCACATGAAGAATGTGATTATCACTATGGCATCATTTTTGTAAATATAAGTCTAATAATACTATGTATACAGCTGATCTAGAGCGACACACCCCAGTCAGAAGTGCAAATAAATTGATTATTACAGGAGCTAAATAACTGTTCACACTGGGGGCATCCAGCTTTGAATGTCAACTCTGGGGTGGGGAGGTTTCACCGCGTTCCCAGTAGGAAATTCCGACTTCGGGGAACGTTCCAGTTGCAGTTTGCTACTCGGAACCCGGAAATTCCTACTTCTGACTACAACTGGAACGCACCAAAAGACGTGACTCAAGCCAAAGCGTGTGTTTTGTGTGTTGCTAATAAATGCAGCTCGGACCTTCCTCAGAACTCTGCATTGCTTGACAACTTCTTTTTTCAACAACTTACAGGAATGTAAAGCGACGAGGTAATGTATCTCTTTCTAGCTGCGTAGCGGTATTTTTTTGATGTGTGACAACAAGCAATTTTTGGAAAACTTAGCATTGTAGTTTTGTAGCTGGCTAGATATCGCTACTTACAGCCCGGTGCTCTAAGCCGTGTCCGAATAATATAAATTTGCTCTAGTTTTAATTGTCTTGTTCCCAAAGTTGAGTATCCAGACCAGTCCAGCTCTGTCCGACCCGACCACGAAGCTAAGGAATAGCAATTATAGATAACCTATTTTGATGCTATAAAACTCATCTTAAAGTGTGTATTTCGATCAGGCATGTATTTAAAAGTGTAACTGTTTTGTAATTACTTAGAAACTCCTCATAGCATGTTAAAGGAATAACAGTCAGCAGCACGTATGAGACGGAAACTTGATCAAAATCTTTGTGTAAACTCCCTCTCTGATGATTGGCATTTGTCTTGTGTGTGATTTAACAATGACACACTGTCAAGACTGAAAAAACAGTGACTATCAACGCATATTTGACAAAAATCAGTGATAAATATTTTACAAGATAGGATTGCTCTATTATGTTTCTCATCTTTATTGTTTGTATATGACGACGAAGAATTGTGTTTCAAGGAAAGAGGATGAGAGTGCAGTATTTAACTTAAGTCCAACTCAATATATCAAATATGTTTTGGCAGCATCGTCGGCTGTAACAGGATCTGAGTCACTTGCAGGACTTAAAATAATAATTTTGGGCTGTGGCCATGTCTTTCTTGGCGAAGAGCTTCCGTGGCACTGCCATAGCAGCAGATATTTCTGCCTAAAAAGCACTTAAACTGCATTCTACAAATGAGATGAGGCGTGGACACAGCAGTGTAGGCAGAACTGGTGCATTTCGTGATGGTCATGGTCTGCAGCTCAGGGTACACTGTTGTGTCAGATGTGACCTTGATGTCGAGATAACTTGACCTTTCTGCACAGTGGAGGAGCAGTCTTATTATGAAATGTTATTAAAGTGGACAGCCAAGGACAAAAGAACACTGGAGTGCTTAACACTCAAACTATGATGGTGTGAAGGAAAAGAAGAGAGACGGAGCGGTGGGAGGAAAGACTAAGTCATCCTGTCCAAGGATTTTTCACTTGTTATTTGTGAGGATAGAAGAAGCAGCAAACCACTGTCTTCATTATTCAACACACTAAACCATAATTAAAAACCAAAAGGAGTGTTCAAAGATGGAGAATGGTAGACAATATCTTACCTATGTATGATCCGCTTGCTGCGGAGGTATCCCAGAGCCAGGGCAAGCTCACAAACGTACAGCTTCACCGTGCTCTCTGAGAAGTGGACGTTCTGCTGGAGGTGATAACGCAGGTCACCTCCCAAGAGCAAGTCCACCACCATAAACATGTCCTCCTCATCTTGGAAGGAATACCTGCAGGAGAAATGTAATTCGAAGTCAAAAAAAGTCCAAAAGCTGAGGTAGGGAAAGGACGCTGCAAGAGGTAGACACGAGGAAGATTTAGGTAAGATGGGAATTGAAGATGGCAGATTCATATCAGGGGATAAAAGGGGGATAAAAGTAGACGGGGATCAGAAATGAGACAGAAAATGAAATTGGTGATGGAAATAATTAGATATGAAGAATGACAGACAGCAGGAAAGACAGTTTGAAAGTTTTATAAATGCAGACATATAAATGCAGCAGATGATGAGAAGAAGTCGGGAAAGAAGAGGACAGCAGAAGGTGGCAGGACATGTAAGAGCAAAGAGCTTACACAAAAACAATCGTGTACTGTAGGGCTGGGTACTTCCAGCAAACTCACGATACAAATCCCAATACTGAGGACACAACATGTATCCGGATTCATGTAAATTGTGTATACTGACTGCACTTTTCACAAAATTCTTGACAAGTTTTGTTTTTTATTACAAGAAGAAAAAGAACAAGCATCAGTTTTAAATGATTATGTAACTTAAAAAAAATTAAATTCAGGTCCTTGAAGATGGTAGACCTAAAATCAAATGTTGAACATGTGCTTCATCATATAGCTTGGCTTCTACTTTGAAATGTGCCATTGTTAACATTACCCAAAGTGTACTGACAACCACTGCCAAAACATTGAGGCTGTATTGGTTCTGTAGAATCTGTATCGATACACGTATCCCCATGACGATATTTTGCAGTATCGATATTTTGAGCACAGGCCGAGTGTACTGCAGGGATGGGCAAATGATGTGGCCTCATAGACACTTTTATTTTTATTTAAAAAAAGTAAACATGAAGAAATTAAATGTAGATTTTGACATTTAATGAAGTCAGTAGTTCAGACAGCCATTCTATGCATTAAGGCCAAAGCATTAGATCAGATTTTTCTACATTTCAGTTTTTTCCCACCAGCATTTCTGGGAATAATAATTTTTCATCTTTTATTTTTGATTACTATTTGCAACAAATGTATTAATAAAGTTGGAAATTATTTATTTATAGAAATTATTTATAACACACTTCCTCAACACGGGTTCCTTCCTGCTCGGTCTGGGATGCCTTAGAAATATCTAGATTTGTAACCACGTCATCATGATCATGCAGATAATTGGTTTATAATTTGAGACTAATTTGTCTTACGCAGTTGCTGCATATCACGCCAGCATTTTCATCATTATAACTCTAAATGTGAGCCATCAACTTCATCATCCAGAAATGCTTCAGCAATGGCTGAAGATGAAATGATTGCATTGGTTTAAAGAGTCAAACAACATTGAAAAGTAATTAAGAAATTAGCAAAACTATGAGCGATAGCCCTGGAAGCTAGCTGCCTGGTGGCTAAAGCAATATCGAGGTTATGTGCCTTGTCCCAGGCTCAGGATTCATAATAATATTATTTTACAGTAATTAATTGTTGTTTAGAGAAAGTCTCATACTGGTACGTTTTGACTGGGGGGGAATTTAGGCTTTTTACATTTCATGAGAGTGCTGACAGAAAAAGGTTGAGAAACATTGGTTTATGTTCACTTTTGAAGAAAAAAATAATGTAAGTAAACAACACCCCGTACCTGGAATACAGTCCATTCATATGTTATTCTTATGTTTAGCTTGCTGCATTTTAGACTAAAACTAGCTGATGAATATTGACGTATTGTGCCCTAAAAAGTCTCACTTTTGTTAGACCCAGATTAATTTTACGTCTTGTTGAATGTTTCTTACAATTTTGGACAATTTCATCCTCCAGCAAAGACAACAGAATGTATCTTCCCTGCTTCATTCCTTCAGTTTACATGACAACTTCCCAAAAAAAAATAAATTCAGCAGCTTTTTGTTTTGTGATGTGGGAACACTTTGCCTTTATGTCACAAGGATTTCAATGTGTGCATGTGCACTGGTCACATAGCGGTGTTTGAGGTTTATTTGGAGGCTTCAATCTAGGACTGGGTTATATTACTTAATCCCAGTAACACAATTAATTGAAGCTCTTACCCCGATTATGTTAAAGTAAGATTTTTTATGCTATGCTGGAACAAATTGGTGGTTACTGATGGTTGTCGAAACGGTCTTCCTGCAGTATTTACAGTTAACTTCTGTCTGCTTCATGTCCTCTACACAGAAGCCAAAATGTGCCCAAACAACAGAGACAGCATTTTTCTTGGCTACAAGGTCCTCTGATAGATTGGGGTTTGTCTCTTCCATGTTGGCAGCACATCCTTCGCTCTTGGTGAAAGTGAATGTAGACTGTATGGAAGGGGCCATGGTCACGTGACTTACAGAGGAGAAATAATCAAAATGACCAACATGAGTAAAATACTTTGATTGGAGGGTTTAAATGTCGATTTTGATTATTTTTCTGTGAATTGCCCAGTCCTGCTTCTGTCCTTTATTGGATTGTTTAGTGAATACAGTGTATTTGGGGAAAAATTGGGGACTGTCATGTGGGGAACTTGAACTCATTAACTCATCCCATAGGCCCCGTATATTGTCTGCTCCCTACTCTAAAGCCCAGCTGCGCCCCTTCCTCTTCAATCTTTTATTTATGTCATAAGTGCTCCATTAGGAGTCATGTGAGTTGGTGAGTCAAATTACAAGAAAATTACATTCAGAGCCAAATGAATACCAAAGTTTTCACCAACAGTACAAAACATGTACCACAATATGAAGAGGGCAAGAGGGTTGCTTCATCTCTATTAAGGAATGCAGAATTTCCATTTTTTGTAACCTCCTGAACTGCTGAAACATTGAAGATACATTATCAGCACCAGCAATAAGCCATCGGGTGCAAACTGAGTTCATGTCAGCCATGAACCTCAAAGCAAATCAGCCTTTAAAAAGGGGAACAAAACCTGAACATGAGAGATCAGACAAGAAAACACTGTACACTATAATTAGCCATTAATGTTAGAACTTTATGATCACTAAAACCATGACATCTAAAGCGTCCTCAGGTCCCTACAGACTGAATGCTGCTCTAGTCTGTGTAAATTAGGAAAGTCTTGTCGGCTGAGCTGTTTCAGAGGCAGTGCTTGTTATCATGTCTTCAAGGCAAAAAGGATACTGTATAAGGTAGAGTGAAGGCTGCTAACACAAGGTCTCTTATAGAACTCATTTTGCCCTCAATATTTTCCTGACTCTTTGAGAGTCTGCAGCCTTTTTTATGTCTTCAGTGGAGTGGAATTGAAGCACCAAAGCACCTTAACAAAATAGGTAAGACGAGTCATTCTCTAATTAAAAAGTCAAAAAGTTGACACTGCATCAATTTTTAAAGCTTAAAAGAATGTGACACAGTTTGTCCTCCTTGTATAACCATCCTCAGTAGAATAGACAAACGCACTCTGAATAATAACCCCCATAAAATAATTTGAATATAAATAAATAAATGACATTCTTACACTATGCTCAGAAAATGTTGGGCTTTAGGCCTCATTCTTTCAAACCAGAGTGCATCTTCCCCCAAACCCTTCTCTCAGCCATTTGTACATACAGTATGTTTAGTTCATCTGCACTCTGACAAATAGCTAAAGATTTACTTCTATATTACTTTTTAAAGTATTTTTTTTTTCAAAATAAGTGTCTGCTTCTTGTTTTTCCAGTCAGTGAGTTCTCTCTGAGTTGTATAACTTGTCTACTTATGACTCAGGTAGCTGTTCATGGCTGTTTTCTGTGCATTTTAGCCTTTTGTACACAAGCAAACTACATTTTAGTTCATTAAAATGTTCAATGGAATTAAGACTTTTGAATGCAACATTTGGATGATTATTTTGGAGTTAATTTCACATTCATTATGTTTGACCAATGGACCCATTGTTACTGCTTAAAGTTAGTTACAACTGTTGCGTAGACTACAGAGTTAATTTTGTTGACTTACTATTTTCGTCATAGTTTTTGCCAACAACATTTGTTTTCCCTGATGAAAACTAGACTATAACCAAAAAAAAAATTAAGTGTACATCGACAAAAAGTAAAACTAGATTAACAGACATTTTCATCTGCAGAAAAAAACAAAATCAAGACTAGATGTAGGGATGTAACATTATGAAAATTTCATATCACGGTTATTGTGACCAAAATTATCACGGTTATCATTAATCGCGGTATTGTTGCAGTGTGCTCAAAATGTTCAAAAAGAACTTTAACACAGTCTTGAAATCATTTAACCATTTTAATGTTATAATTTTAACAGTTCTTTTGTCTTTTTGTCAATAACTGTGTCAGGAAATGTCCTTTAAGTAAATTTGTTTAAACTTTTTTCATGAGAAATAGAAGCAAACAATTCTGGCAAGTATGTGTCATTATTATGTAATAAATGCTTAAACAGTGTGTGATTACAAGAAAAGAAAAAGATGAATTTGTACTTTAAACAGGTTTCTCTTCATAAACAATTGTAAATATGAATGTTCAAAGTTTTTAGACAGCCAAAAATAAATGTAACCCTTTATTACAAACACTCACACATTTTAGTTTGCCTGCAGCATTAGTGTCTGTGTTATAGCTCATTATATTAGACCATGTCCAGGCCTTTTTATACATTATTTTTTGTTTTACCAATGATAGTCCCTGAAGCAGTTTCCATGGACATCTTCCTTTCCATGGCAGATGTCCTCGGCATCTCCTTCGTTAACGAACTATGATGGTAAAAGACGATCTATTACGACGAAATACGGCGAATAAACGGTGAAAGAACGTCAGGAACACACTCCGGATTGATATTAAGGCTGTTATTCACAACCTTTTTACATTATTCCCACAGAAAATACTGATAAATTCCCCATAACTCACTCAGGGATGGCTCTCTGAATCCTCTCTCTCTCAGTCTGCTCGTTTACTCAAGGAGCTACAGCAGTTTTAATCACGCGCATTTTTGTCTTTCATCGCAGCTTTGTTACTTTGTTTTTTAGACAAGATGACTGTCATCAATCAGTTTACCCTCAACATCCTTGTAAAATCCAAACTTCGACCAGAGTTTGACTCATTCTAGTCTGACTAAATAATGATTAAAACTAAAAGATATTTTAGGCAAAAGACTATGACAGAAACTAAATTAAAAAAGGCTGTCAAAATTAACACTGGTAGCCTTACAAGAGGAGTCAAGGACACCTCTAAAATTTTATTGTTAAAGTAGCAACTCATGCTCCCCAGCTATTTATTTGGTTGAAAACCAAACAGAGACACAATTACCTTGAAGGCCAGTCAAGACAGATAACATTAGGCCTGTGCTAAAAAATCACAATATATTTGAAAAATTCCTACAGAACTGTTAATCAATTCAGATTTTAAAGAACTAACATGTTTCCAAAAGCTGTCACAGAAGGTGTATAATCAACCTCTGATCATGTCATTTATGGTGCATGTCACCAAAAATCTAAGGGTGGCAGTAGAGGCCAAATTACATGATGCAGCACATGTTCTATATTTTAAATGTGCTTACTTCTGAAATCTACTTCTAAAAACCTAAATTTCAAGTGTTCTGAACTGCAGGATCTCTTAAAGAGACAGTTAAGATACTTTAAGTGGGGTTGTGTAAGGTACATGGCATGAGCCTGAACACATGCCACAGTGTCACGGCTCAGTTCTCCCTCAGTTCAGAAATCTCAGGACTGATGCTAATGCTATTCATTGATGTACATGGTGCCACTTACTGTGCATAACTGAAAGAGTTGTGAGCCACAAAAACAGCGTTGGGGTCATCACAGACTACAGTTTGGTATCAACAACCTGCTTTTTCACTGCCAAGCTGCTTTGATTCAGCACTATTTTGAGACATGGCACAGTCTATGTCCTTCTACCTCCACGACTGTAATCATGATTTTGTCCAGACTTTGTGTTTGAATAGGCAGATGAAGCCAAAAATACCAGCACATCATCTCCATTTAAATGAAGGGCTCATTCATTACCTCTGTTGTTTTCTGTGTTGCTTTCTCACTTCATCGGCCAAATGAGGACAGCCAACACAGAGGAAACATAATCTTTGTGTGATTGCATTAGTGATGAACAAACAGATTATCCTGGATATTTTGAAATCACATGAATAATAATGCAGGGTATTATTCAACATTTGTACATCAGATCCTTTCAATATTTGCAGAATAAAGACTGCAATTGTAGCTCAATTATTTATCACATTCTGTTTCCACTCAGCAATTCTATCTTCTGTGGTTGCTCCCTGCACTGCTTTTATCAGTGCTCAGAGTTAACAGGCTTGCAATGAGACTTGTGAGCGCTATTCCATTTCATTAAAGCAGGCCATTACACCTATTAAAGATTTCTTGTGTCTGTGGGTAGTCTTAACTGTTGGCAGGAGATCTGGACTCTGTTTGAAGCAGCCCAAGAGCTAATGTTCCTGCTCTTACATTTAATTCAGATGTTATGAACTTATTTCATGTAGTGTTTCTCCATGCAGGCTATACATGGGCCACTAGAGTACACTTATTTCTTCTTTCCTAATTTTCCTTTATGTCCTTCTAGGAGAGATTCAGACATGAATCCCCCTTCTCTCTGATCCTGCAAGTCAAACAACACTATCTGCCACATGTAGCTGCCCATGGTGGGCAAAGTGAGGTGAGTTAATGTCAGTTTGTCTTTTATCTGGATTAATGAAGTAACTGAAATAACCTTGTTGTACTTTAACGAAGGGAGTGGTCAGCTGTTAATCAGGCATATGTCTGTATTTTCCAAACAAATACACAATTCTCCCTCTCTCAAACAGATGCAGAAACACCTTTTGCTTCACAGATGCACATTTACTGGATTTCTGCACATGCAGTTGTGTTCAGCCCCAAAGTTTTGGGTTTACCCTATTTTGGGTACTTGCTAGCCTTGCAGAGCAGACAAACCTGCCTGATTCTGAAATCCTGCAGCTCTGTCTTGCAAGCCTCCGTTGTCCAACAAATTCACGCAGCTGAATTCTTAACGGCCCAATCAGGGAAGAGAGGCGAGAGCTGTAGAATGCGGACGTGACGACAACCGGAAGTTGAAAACCGGAAGTTGAGAATGGACATGCGGATTAGCCTATTGTTCTCATGGCTACTTAGTAAAACTTGCCGAAATCTGCCCTCCTCAGAAGTTTACTTGTAGGGATTGTCTTTGACGAGGTTCATGTCACATAGAAGTGTTAAATGAATCATCTGTGAGGTACAATTTAGTGTAAGACGATAGTATAAGGCCATTAGCTGTTAGCAGCTAAGTTAGCGGCTAACGGCTAATGGTCATTAACTGTTGTTAGCTGTTAGCGGCTAAGTTAGCCGCTTTGTATGCTACATTTTTTTTCAATTCTTTATTCAGCCATTTCAAGTAACAAACAGGCACATTCTGCATCATACAGTCTTCAAAAATCACTGAGCAGCATCAGAAACCAATATAAACAAAATATAAAATAAAATGTGTATATAAAAGAAAAAGAAAAAATGACAAATTCAATGAAAACATTGCCACATTATAGGAGGCAACCCTGCTTGATGTGAACTGGTCTGTGATGAATGTGACGAGCAGAATGATTATCCAATCACAAGCTTGTATTTTTTTTAAACGTTCTGCCCCTGAAAACAAATTTAAAGGGCTCCTACCCAGATGGACTAGTGAAATATTTCTGTGGCAGACATATGGAGCTGTCCATCTGGCTTGTCAGGTTAGGTACTTGCATGCTCTCCAAAAGAAATGTAATAAAAAATTGAACTATTCATATAAAAATATAGTCAAGTGAGCTTTTCATATAGATATATAGTCATGTTACACGTCAAATTAAACAGGAAATGTTCATCTACACAACCTTATAAACCATTTTTACAAACACAAAATGCAATGTCAACACCTAGTAAATGAATTCTAGAAAATATTGAAATCTGTTTCACTTTGTGTCAAACTAAGTTTATTTTGTATGGATTTCTTTGAATGTGAAAATGAAGAGAGTTCTGGTTGTTATTTTTTTAAAAGAAACAAATATATTGATATATTTTTTTAATTTACATTTTTTATTCTTTTTTTTTAAATCAAAAGCAGTCAAAAACTGCCATGGATTAGCAGAAAACAATAAAAAACTGTTGAAATTGGGTGTAATGGACCCAAAAAGTGACATTTCAGTGAAGGTAAGATTCAGCCTGACCACTCTGTAGTGAAACCTCTTTAACTTTGATCTGCATCACTTTACCAGACTCAAACTTGGCAGAAGTAATTTTCACATATTTTGCCATTCATTAATAAGAGTTCTAAAGCTGAAACTGCATCATTCCAAGGGATATTCACGATAAAAAAATTGGGTATCTTTTTAGGCAAGGATGAAATTTGAAATTATTCTGACTTCTATCTTCATTTACTCTGTCCCAGTAACACATATGCTGATAATTCCACATCTGTACAAATCTCTCAAGTGTTCCTTTTATTTTGACACCAAAATTATTCAAACAGACCTTGTGGTTGCAGAGATGCACTCTTTCCTTTATGAGTATTTTATTTTTGAGTAGAAGGCTTAAAAAAGGGGCTGGGGCTGAACAGGTTAAATTAATTAAGACCCAAAATATTTGATTAGAACAGTTTAACAGTCAGTTTAATAAGAGTTACTCAAGTTCAGCAGGGAATATTGTTTTGTATCAAATGTGTTGTAATGGCGATGTTCACAAGACGAAATATGGAAGTATTTTGCTTGTACTCGTGTTTAATACGCAGCCGAAAAATGAGAGCTTATTTAAAAGCCAAAAAGTGCGTGTTGTAATCAAGAAGTTATGGTACTATAAGCCTGTGATAGCATACAACCCATTACTTCATCATCTTAGGATCTTAGTCAAATCATTGATTTCACATGCTGAATGTCCCTGTAAGGCAACACTCATTTAAACGACGAGCTAATGACTCTCTCACCCAAAACAACCTAATTTATGCAAAAAGGTTTTAAAAAGTTGCAGCAGCCAACATTTCCAAGCTGGCCTTAAGCAAATCACTCTGTGCAACACAAGAACTAAATCTGCTCATTCAGATCATGCTTAAAATTTGAGAGTCACACAGCTACCCCTCTCAAGTCCTTCATCGTCCTGATCTGAAATGGGCTTTAGTTTTGCTGAATACCTGTGAATTTTTAGTTCACAAAGGTTTTTCTGGCAGCTACCTTAGTGTTAGGACTGTAATCTTGACTCAGATTCAACCTTCAGTGACCGAGGGGAGTTTTCTGCCATGTTGGTGAACTCCTTTCTGCCTTCTCCAGCAAACTGGAGGTGCTGCTTTTCTTGCGGTGGATGGATGGGCATTGATTGAGCTGACTCAAAGCTGTCTGCTGGGGCTCAGATAATGCTGAGACCACTTAACATCTGATTGCCGATGGCTTCCGTGTGTGGAAAGACTATCTGTCAGATGCCCGTCCTGAAGATGCACACACATTTACCAAAGTCACAAGGAGGGGTATGAAGCTCCACTCTCAAACACACAAACTCTGAATGGTTCTTCTCTCTGTCACATTAAGAAGAGGAAAAAACAGCAAATATTATGCTGTGCTACAGAAAGACTTTAATAAGTAACACAGCATCTTGAGTCTGGGGATTCTCTTATCTCAACACAGATTGACAATCAAAGATGGATGCCCCCAGTGTCAACAGTTATTTAGCTCCTGTAATAATCAATTTCTTTGCACTTCTGACTGGGGTGTGTCGCTCTAGATCAGCTGTATACATAGTATTGTAAGACTTATATTTACAAAAATGCTGCCATGGTGATAATCACATTCTTCATGTGATATTTCTGAACAACAACGCAGGGCGTGCTAACAGCAGCTAACAATAGCCTGGTAGATCGGCATGTTTTTTTCTGACTTCAACTGGAACGCCGATAAGTCAGAGATGATGTCACTCCCAGTTCGGAGGTTACTGGAACGCAGCATTACGACAGTCGGTGCGCGTGCTCATGGGTAGCAGAGTCTTTATGTTGCCAGAAATAGATTCTCCTCATAGCACCTTTAATTTTCCCAACACTGAATATTAGTTTGGGACTGCAGAGTATTGTTTAATGATTAAATGTATTTTTTTATTTTAATAATTTCAGTGAATTTTGATGAATCAACACTAGAAAAACAAAGAAGGGAATGTAGTGTTTGGTTTCTAATCTTTATTTTGTATCGCAAGTATTTTGTATCGTGAGCCCTGTTTCGTATCGTTGCGTGAGCTGACCATTTTGTTACAACCCTAATAATGAAAGAAGCATAAAGTAGGGCTGGGCAAAAAATCGCTTAAATCGATTAATTTGAATTAATTTCTGCAGAAGATTTAAAAAATAAAAAATTGAGATTTTTTTTCTTGCCTTAGTCCAGTTGTAAGTTGTAGCAATTTTTGAAAAAGATTACTATTTTCATGATGGTCGGTCTTGTAAGATTTGCACAAGCACTTTCATAGGCTTGTATTTGTTATTTAAGTAGATTAAATATTGATCAGAGAGTTTCATGCTAATACTGTAAAAATACCTCAGCATTTGAGTGTTTCTGTAGACAAACCTGCCTACATTTATACTACATAATCAACCTTTTATGACCCAGACTTTGACTTTAAGAGGGAAACATTTAGACAACATAAAGGCAAAACTTAATGTGTTTCATTTTTATGTCACTGGAAGTTTTGTTTCTTTTAGGGAGGGAAAAATCGATTCAAATTGTAAATCAAGTGTTGTGGAAAAAAATCGGGGATTTTATTTCTAGGCCATATCGCCCAGCCCTAGCATAAAGTAAACATTGCCTTACAACACCTTGAAATCAGAAATAAAAGTCTTTAATTTGTGTAATAATGACAGGTTTAGTTTTTTTTTTTGAAACAGTAATCTCCCTGGATAGAATAGGCAACCATAGATCAGCTTCAGTACCACTAACATGGAGTTCAACAGGGTTGTGTTTCCAGACCCTTAATCTTCTCATTTGCATGTTATGGCTTGGCTTTTTTATCTTTGTGGATGACACACACTTTAATTGATTCTGTTTTATTGTTTATTCTGTCCTGTATCTACAACTGTGTGTGTTAGTTTAGCTGTTGTACTTGTTTTCAAAAATAACCGTACATTATCATGTATTATTATTGATCTTGGATGTATGAGGGGTCGTTTGAGTCTTTTGAGCCTCTGAAGTTATCCCACCCTCAAGAAAAACTCCTGTACAGTGTTTTTTCTCAAACTTCTCAAAGGACAGACACCTTTTTGAAATGAAACCCCTCATATCTTGGAGGGGGCAAAAATAAGAGCTGGAGCCTCTTCATAACGAGACAGAATTACTTAAAAGCCTCATATTCTGAGGGGAGGGATTCCCACAGAGAGTCTACAAAGGCAGGAATCTGAAAGATATCAAAGATCCAGCTGCTTCCATTAGATGTAAAGGGGAAATAACCAAGACGACAGAGTGGATCAGTGTGTGTGTTGGTGTGTGTTGGTGCGTGGATATGAAAGAAATGTATGTTGGAAAATCATAAGACACTGGCACAGAGATGAGGCAGGATTCAACTTAGTAACATAATCTTGTTAAAAGAAACAAGTTTATTCACTCATTTTGAATTTAATGCCTGCACCATGTTCACCACTTTATAAACAACCGAATCAGCAAATAATCCAACTGTTTAAAAACCACGTTAATGTACTATTGCAAGGTGTTTTGGAATTTCATCATCTACAGTTGATAATACCATCAATGCCCAATATATATTGCATATCGTATTTAAAATAAGTAGATATTTGCAGGAAAACAAAGACCTTTATCAATTTGTTCATTACTTATCTTCTTTTTATTGTATATTAAACTGAATATAGCACAAAAAAAGGAATGTGCAAATCCCTGAATCCTTTTTTAATTTATATTTTACACGTCTCATCTTCATTGGAAGTTGGGTTTGTTTTTAGAAGCTTAATTTTAGAATTGGACTGACAATTTTGTGTGCAGAATGTTTTCCAACTACTGAATGGCTTGTGTTAGACTTAAAATGTGATGATTAAAAACAGGACTTGCTGAAAACTGTGAATAAGGAGCTGGGAGAAAGCTTTTGGTGAATTAAAGGCAGCAATTTGTTTACTACATCTACTCTTTTAATCATTTGATGAACTCTTTGTCTATTACTTCCTCCATTTCCATTCCATTCTCTCCTCTTTGTCTTTGCCTATTGTCTCTACACTCTCTCTGTCTCAGACACACAGACAAACACACACACACACACACAATAACAGAGCGTAAACACCTCCAGCCTCACACAAAAGTAAAGATGGTAAATAATCCAAGAAGCTGCTGTCACAGTCATTTAAGAGTAAACAGGGAGGAATTTAATTACTTTTTTTTCCTTTCCTGACCAGCACTGGCTGCTCCCATGAAAACAGCATTGTATTTATTTGTTTGGTTGCAGTAGTGTTTATTGTAACAACAGTATATCTTTTTTTCTGCAGTGTTCAGAGAACAGCTCTTGACAAGGTCAAGGTAATGTCCCGCCATATCACTTTTTTCCCCTTATGGATCATCTATGAGTGAGAAGGTTCAATGTCATAGTCTTCTTGTTTAATAGTTGGTTTAGCAGATGATCTGGCTACTTAGCTTTTGTAGTTCACTAGGGTCTTCTACAGCAACAGCATATCTTGATAAAATACCATCTCATCCGTCCTATTCTGTCAACAATGTGCTTTCTCTTACTTTAACAGAACATCTTAGAAAAATTAGGGCTGGGTTAAAAAAATCAATTTAATTGATTTAAATCGACTTTCCTTTAACTGGTTCATAATCGATCCATAAAATCCAAAGATCGATCTTTTAACTTGAGTAGCTTTTTCTTCTTTGGATCTGCAGAGAAGCAGCCTGTGGTATCAACCCTGCTAGTCTCGTGTGATCAGCGTTTAGCGTTGCTTTCTACTGAACAAGATCTCATGAGATGTCACTGCAAACAAACATGGTGGAAGCACTATATGGACACTACTGGCAAGTTTAAAAGCTGATGTTTGGATGTACAGTATTTTAGCTTTAACAAGTACAAAGGAAAATACGAGTTGGACAAAAAACAAGTAATATGCAGAATATGCATTAACGCATATCATTAAAATATGATTAATGTAACTGCTTTGGGTTTAGTTCTTCATGTTAAAACAATTTTTAATGATGTACCAGGTCAAAAGGTCACTTTTTAAATTTACAGCACTATTTTAACTAAGATATCCCAGACTGAATACATATCAAATTGAATTGTGAATCGAATTGATTTGAGACCTCCTAATATCGAATCAAATCGATCCAGAAAATCTGAATCGATACCCAGCCCTATAAAAAAATGCATTTAGGAATAACAAGTATTCTACAAAGGGGACAACTGAACTTAATAATGTGAAAGTTAAGAGGAGTGGTCATTTATGTGCATTAATAAAATTAAAAAACAAACTGAATGGGCTAAATTGATGTTTGTCACACAAACCCTTGGCAGGCATCTCTAAACTTTACTCAAGGAAGAAGTAGCTGGTTTTGGTTTCCAACTTTTATGTTTTAACTAAAGCCTGGACCACACAAATATGGATATATTCCTAAAAATGGGGGTGCTCAGAAAATACCCCCATTTCACTTGATACGTTTCTCCTGATGAAATGAACTGCAGGGGAAAAAAATAAATTGACACATTTGGTCGACCAATCAGAATTTTGGTCGACTGAGCACGAATCGACCAATTAGTCGACCAGTCGACTTGGACTTTACAGCCCTACTATAGATGGATCCACTAAACTTCCCCCACTTTTCTTGACTGAGTCTTGACAGATCTAAACTGGTCCATGACTGGAATGTGATGAGACCTTCCCCCTATTGTGACTGTAATGAGGTCCCTGGGGATGATGTGGAAAACACGTAGTGACTGGTTGAACCCGATACTAATGATGGTGTTTCCCCTTCCCCTCTGAAACTGGTAATTGTGTTACACCCCAGATAAACATATTTTAGTTGTAACTAGGGCTGAACAATTAATTGCAAATTAGATTAAATCACAATATGGCTTGTTGCAATTTTCAAATCGCAGAAGCTTCAATATTTTTAGCCCAAAATGTGTTGAAAATTTTAGCAGTGTGATGTATTTTTTTGCAATTTCATGCCTGTTTTTTATCTCTATTCATACACTTTTTTCCCACTTTTGGACCATTTTTACCTTTTTTTAACGCCGTTTTTACAACTTTATGCTTATTGTCCCCCATTCATCTTTTTTTAGCCACTGTCAAAACCATTTTTGCAATTTTTACATGGTTTTTGAAATTTAATTTCAAAATTAATTCCCAATTTTGCTGCCATAATCAATTTTCCTCAGCCACTTTTGGATTTTTTTTGCCAATTTTTTCCCATTCTTTTTGCAATTTCATACCTATTTTGCATCTATTTGTCAACCTTTTTCCGCTTTCATACCATTTTTACCCAGTTTTTACAATTTCATACCTATTTTGCTTCTGTTCTTCACTTCTCCACTTTTTCTCAAATCTTTTATCCTTAAATTATTTCAATGTCATATTGGTTTTACTGTAAAAAGATCTACTGCTTATGTTTGTTTAACCCTTGTGGGTCGCTTTAACTTACTACCTTTTGAGGTTATCTGAGGACATTAATGTCCTCTCCCAAAGCTGCTATAAAAACATAACAGATTATTATTATTTTGTACTTTTTTTTGCTCAAATCATTCAGTCAACTTCAGTTCTAATTAAAAAAAAACAAATGTGTAATTATTTATTTTATTTTAACCCTTTAAATGACAACTTGATTACATGATGTACAAATTTTAATGAAAAAATACACAAAAATTGAGGGTAGTAAATTTGTTCTACGGTAACCTTTGACCTCTGACAAAAATCAAACTTAATTTTAAGACTTTCCATGAAAAAAACCTTCCTACAAAAAGTCATTCGATACTGAGTAACACTGCCAAAATTATGGTTAAAAGTTGAGCAAAAAATTGTCTGTAAGGAAAAAAATGTCCCTGATTACCCACAAGGGTTAAGAATACATAAGATGAGGAACATTAAAACTATTGCCGAGTAAAGCGCAATATTGGGGAAAAAAATTGCAATTAGATTATTTTCTCAAATCGTTCAACCCTAGTTGTAACATAATAAAGTTCTGTTACCTGAGGATCGTCTGACCCCAGAGTAGAAACTGCAACCAAAGGGGGCATTCACAATGACAAATGTAATTTGTAAATCAGACGTTCCAACATCCAGGAGCAAATAAGTGCACCACAGAGGCAAAGTTTGAAGCCCACAGGATATGTTATTATGAGAGTGATGCTATCTCATCCAGACATCCTTGCATAGATGGCAGTGTTTATGGTGAAAACCCCATGAGATATATGAGGAGTCCCAGTGGCTGGAAGTCGGCAGGATTCTGCAGGCTTTTAGCTGGAAGGGGAAAATTAAAGCAACTACATTTGTTAGCAGTTTTGATAATGAAGAATATTTTTCCTCCCACGGACAGCTTATTCAAGATATGATGCGGTTCAACATGACGAGGATTCAAAACAAAATAATGAGAAACAGAATCAGAAATGAATCCCCAAGATGATCTTTTCTCCTTGAAGAGTCTGGACAAAATTATATTTCCTCTGTAATGTCTTTTCTCTTACCATTAACATACAGTGTATTGTTTACTCATTCATTTAACTGCTACTGCAAGTCACAATTCCCCTTTTCTGCACATAATTGCACATAATTATAATTCCTACTGTACATAAAATATTACAGCTGCAAATCAACATCCTCCCCATTCGGGACCGACTGACCTGCTGCTAACGTAGCCTTTTTCTTTTATGCTCTTTCAGCAGCAGTCAGGGTGTAAATTAGTCTCAAGAAACACATTTTCTTTTAAAGCTCCCTCTCCCCTGGTCTGTCTGTGTCTCTCTGAGATGGCTCTACATAACTCTGAAGGTGTTTGAATATGAATGAAGTCTCATCTGGCCTGCTGCCACAGCTGTCAAAATGAATTAGAAAAAGTACTCATTAGGTTGTTCTGTGCAGGCAGAGGTCAAGACAGTTACTGTAGTTACCATTAATATGACAACAGTCGAGTATCATTTTGACTAACATGTTCTAAAATAGGCCATTTCTAATGTTGGCGCTGTGTATGGGGGTTGAAACAGCCCTGAGTAAAGTTTTGACTGCTGGTTCAGGTACTATCTGACTGATGATAGATGAGAAAGAAGTCAGAGTCTATTTCAATGCATTCTGGTGGCACTGTTCAACATCAAAATTACAAAAATGACCTAGATTAAAAGGTGAAACGAAACTTTGTAAAACGTAAAGTATTTGGTGGTCTGGCATCACTAAGGTTCACTGATGTTAGTTTAAATTATTTTTCACAGTTTCATATATTTTTTAGTGCTCTTCATTCACCATTTGTTCTAAACAATAGGCCATTTCTAATGTTGGCGCTGTGTATGTTGAAACAGCCCTGAGTAAAGTTTTGACTGCTGGTTCAGGTACTATCTGACTGATGATAGGAAAGAAGTCAGAGTCTATTTGCAATGCATTCTGTTCAACATTTCAACATCAAAATCATGATGAATATTGTAAAAAACATGAGTTTTTGGACTGGCATCACTAAGGTTCACTGATGTTAGTTTAAATTATTTTTCACAGTTTCATATATTTTTTAGTGCTCTTCATTCACCTGATTCAGGGTTCCCACACGTCCTGGAAAACCTGGAAAATGATTGCCCAATTTTCCAGCCATGGAAAACTTCTGAGGAAAAAAGTGAAATGTATATTGTCCTGGAAAACTATTTGTCTTCCTTCTAGCTTGAAACATAGGAAATGAAGTAAAAGTGTACTTGGTAACTAATGTACACGTAGCCAGAAAATGTGAGTAGGTAAAATAATGCAAGTTAAGGCATAAAATATAAAAACTCACAACAATCGGGACAAGAGAAATAATAAAAAATTGACAAAATAAAGTTTAGGCTAAATTAACAAATCTATTCATAAAAAAGCAGAGTAAATAAAGATTAAAAAATATGTATAACCATAAATTTATGATAGTAAGACACATAAAAGCCAGACTAAACAGATAGCTAACAGACAATGTTCGTGCTGGAGAAACAAAGAAATTCTCAGATCAATATGATCAATAGCTAGAGATATTGTTCATCAACTTCTAATCTTGTTTTTTAGAAAGCTAACTAGAATTGAAAACTGCCCACGGCAACAATGTAACTTCAGTTGGTTATGTGACACTGGAAAATGTCCTGGAAAAGTCCTGGAAAATGATTTCTAAAAAGAGTGGGAACCCTGTGATTGTATTTGTGTCTTTACTCTTTCACTTAGGCTATTTTTTTTTATAGAATTAAATAAATATAACATGAAGAAAGTTGGTTAAAAGAGTAAAAGGGAGAGAAGTAAGCAGCAACAGATTTTGTCTAGCCTAGTAACAGTAACTAAGACAAAAGGTCAATAAAATGTTGCATGATAAGTAAAAAAAAATGCTAAAGTGAGTTAACACTTCCAACTCCACAAGGCTGAAAGAATATAAGGTGTTGAAATACTATCATGTCGGTTAAGTGTCTTCCTTTTAAACATTCATGTCTCATGTCTTGTCTTTCCTGTTTTATTTTGAAGCACTAACCCTTGTCTCTGTTACATATCCATTTCATGTTTTCCTGCCCCCATCTTGTCACATCCCTCCTGATTGTTTTACACTGCCTGTTTCCCATCACACTTTGTGTCTCTCTCTGTCTCATCGCCAGTTTGTCGTACCTCCCAGTCTTTGTCCCAGCACTCTTCATAGTTTGTCTAGCCATGTAGAAATTTGCCTTTTGCCTCACGTTTCCTGGATTTTGCTGCCTGATCTGACTCTCTTTGTGTGTCCTGTCTTCTGCGTGCTCTCCATTCCCTTTTTTGCCTCACGTCTTTAGACACTGTTGCTTCACTGCTTACCTATGAGCCAACCCTAGCCTGTTTTACATTTAACTTTTTGCCTATTTGATCTTGGTCTCAGTGTTGTGCATTTGTGTCTGACTCCTCTGTGCTTTATTTCCCCACTTTTGAATTTTCAATTGTTGATTGTCTACAAGAACAGCCTCTAATAACCTGCTAACTAGAACTAACAAATGGCCAAGGACCCTAATGCAGGCATTTCTGATTGTTTTTTTTTAATTAAATAATAATTCATACACATTGCTGAAGGCCCTTACCTTGGTGATAAATGCTTGTTTACTCTTGCTGATCAAAAGAGCACCAGCATAAGGTCAGTTGAGATAACAGAAATGGACAAAACATGTTTGTGTCATGAACATTTGTTACAGTCCTTATTATCAGTAATATGTCAAGCATGCTTTGAAAGGTCCCAAGGACTTTTTGATGAGAGAACTGGTGCAATGCTAGCTTCAGGGTTGACCTTCTGCACCTATCCTTTGTTTTACAAATACCTAAATTAGAGTCAAACCACCCACAGACTTAGAAGGAAAGCTAGCACAGGTTTGGTAAACTGGACCAAAATATAGACAAATACTTCAACAATGCATCTTTTAAAGCTAAAAGTTCAAGCACAGTTCTGTGTACAAAGTGCTATGAGAAATTAATGATATGAACACACTTACAGTATAACTAATAGTGAAAGACAGAAAAGAGATGGGCATAGTCGATGCTCTCATTTTGTAAGTTCTGCAGCTGCAGTGTCCTGACTAAGGGACAGACAACAGCAGAGCAGAGAGAACAAGTTGTCAAGCCTCCATTAGCAGCTGTGGCTCGATGCCTCTAACAGCATGCTGGAGAGTGAGAGCGAGGAGCAGCAGTCGGAGTGCGGATTAGCACCTGTACATTATGTTGAAATGGTACAGACTGTTCATTAGCCCTGACGGCACCTGCTATCTCTCAGACTCTCTTGCTTCTTCTCCTGTCCATATCTTTCCCACCTCTTCCCCTCTTTCTCTCTGTAATTCACTTTTTAATTCAGTGGCTGCATCCGCTCCACCACACGTGCTTCTCAATGTGACCCCTCAGTGGCCTCCAGGCAGTAGGCCTGATGGGAGACTGTCCTGCACAGAGCTTTTAGAGGCACAGACACCCCAGGCCACTTCAGTAATGGAAGTCTCCAGAAGCACTGGGGCTCTGAAGCTTAATGGTAACACATCCTGACAAAAACAAAATTCTCTATCTTTTTTAAAGGTAACAGCTGTGACAGGCAGCAACACAGTTAGACAGCCTCTACTTCCTCTTTGATATTATTCAGCTCTGATCTTCTTGGTGGATAGATGTTACAGACATCTAATTAATGGAGATAGGGTGGAATTAATAATTTATCAAACATTTATATTTAATCATAAGGGTTAATTTACATTATGTACTTATGTATTGTTTTTCTTTTTTTTGCCTAGTTTTAGTTAAATGCCTGAGAAAAGGTTTCTAGTTAACACAAGTCTTTACATTTCATGACATTATGTATGCCTGGGAGTTCCCTACTTGAGCTGTCTCACATTTTACAAAGACAGAAATGAACAAGTTTTAAACTAAGGATACAGAGTGTATCAAGGAAACAAGCTTTTCATTTTTATTTGCATGAACTATTCTTACACAACAAATAATGAGAGTAGTGATTGTTAGTAAAAGTAATTTGATTAAAATCTCTTTTTTTTTGCCTTTGAGCTTTCAGAATAATCCAAGAATCTCTGGAAAACAGCAGGCTTTTGGTAATGGCACCCATGAGATGTTAACTTTTCATTTGTGTGACTTTGCCAACAAATATATGGTCCCTGAAGTAGTCTTTTTTTCTTCATTTGATGTTATTCTTCTACTCGATGTTGCTCTTTATGTCAGCACCTCAGATTAAAAAGGTGGTTGAGGCCAATGCTGGAAAAACTGTTGAATATCCTGAGGAGCAGTTTCAGTACCTGATTTATTCAGCTCTGCTTTTTGAGAGATACAGTCAAACTCTATCATCACTCAAGCATCAGTCAAACTCCTTGAAGCATCTAAGTATGCCAAACTGACAAAAAACTGACATACAGTTACAGACTACTGACTGTAGCTTTTGGTTGAACGACAATTTGTTTGAGTTTCTTTGACAAAGGACTTTCCTCTCAAGGACAAAGTATTTTATCTTTCTTGTTGTCTACCGATCCATCTGTCCATCCACAATAACTTGAAAGAGCTCAACCTTTTACTTCACTATTTTTGATACAAAGAACATAAAACTACATCCTGAGCTTTATGCATGAGTGCAAAAAGCTTCCCGTCTTTGTTGGTTTATGGGTTTGGTATGTGATGAAACAAACAACATTTAAAAAACAATGCTGATTGGGTGGATAGCAGTGATAGCATTTCATGAAAATAGGGCATTTTGCTGTATTTTGATTGAAAAAACAAAAGCTTAAGCTGTATTGAAGCAGTGTCAGGTTATATCCATCATAACAATGTGTCCAAAACAGTTAGTTACCATTTTTAAGAGCCCATATTTTGACTTAAACAAGGTTCTGTATTCATTTACAATGACTGTAAGAGTACGCTTACAATCATTAATATTCAAAAACCCCTCTTATTTTCTTATACAGAGTACCCCTGATAATTTAGTATTTTCTATTTGTCTAAGATGCTCTGTTAGAGCTCCTGCCTTTTCAAGGCTTCCTTCCCCTGACTGGTTTACAGGTCTACTCTTTGGTGATTGCTTATTTAAATGCTGCTCAATGCCATTTTTTCAAATACTCTGCATGTATTCTATCATACACTTCACAGTGTACTTGCTACCATGAGCCAGTCGGCCTAAACTGAAGATGAAACAATGGCGACGTCACGCTTACAGGTCACTTCAAGGTGGCCCGTGGAAATTAGACATTTTAGGAAGCTGCTGGCACTGCCAATCCAGGGACAATGAAAGGTTTCAATGCCGCTGGCTTTTTGTTTTATTCATCAAAGTGCCCAATCATGCTGAGGAGACAACCTAAACACACTGAAGTGCATATAAAACTTTAAAAGGTCTGATATGACCTCTTTAAGTGGTGAAATATGGACATTAAACTGAAACAAGGACTGAAGGCTAGTGGTGCTAACACTGCTAACATTAGCCACACTACACTGTGCAATCCAACTTTTAAGTTGTGCACCTGCTGATGCTACAATCCAGTGATAAATACAGAGTTCTTCTGAGTGCTTCATTAGGTCTAGACTAGTGGATAAAATGATCTTTTTCTTGCTATTGGCTGTATTTTATTATATTTTAACCACTTAGTAATATCCCTGTTATTGACCTACTACCAGTTCATTTAGTCCATAATGCAACCAAAGTGTGGATGTCATTAAGCACCGAGCTTCACTAAGCCTCTCATCCCTCTAGTTTCTTGTATCTTAGCATCATCTTGGATGCCATTTACCAACCAGCCTGCTCACTACAGAGGCTGCTCGTAAAAGCTTATGAGTCAGAGCCACCATACCAAAGGTTAATCATCAGCACTGACCCTGTCCTTTTAGCCTTCCAACCACATGTACCATAACAAGACACTGAATCATCACAACAGTGGATGTAACTCTTCAGTGAATTTCTTCCCTTAAGATGTCTGTTGGGGTCTTTAAAGAAATTAACAGTGCAACTTTGAAGAGGTAAACAAAACAAGCAGCTGTATTACAAAAATTTAAAGCTTGAAAATCATGATCAATTGAAGAAAAGCCTTGTTAAGGATGTTTTGTTACATCTGGAGTTACTCAGCTGCATGTTTGTGTATGTTTCTGTCATGCTGCACAGAAGATGTGTGTACAAGAGAAATGTAAGTACACGATTTATGTCATAACCAATGCCAGTGCATCCTAGAGATGATTATTTTGATTACATATGTAAATATTTCTCTATCATAGTTGTTCAGTTAGCTAAATTGGTTGTTAGCTCCTGCATCCCGGCTGATGCTAGCTATACACTCTGGATTTACATCGCTGTTCGAATGCACTTGTAACCGAGTTGAAATTTGTTATTTAGTCCGTCAGGTTCCCTTAAAAGCGTGGAACTTCCTGTCACGTAGTGTGACATCATCACACACGTACCGAGGAGCAATCATATAGCCTGTGTACTTGTTACATAGAGTGGCGAGCTAGCCAGGAGGTTTTGGTACAATATTTTGTACACTGTGTTCTTTTGTGTTTTTTTTTCTTTTTCAACAACAATCAGACAAACTTACCAATGCAAGCATAAATCCGAC
The DNA here is from genome assembly GCA_036419115.1 of Scarus forsteni. NCBI lineage: Eukaryota > Metazoa > Chordata > Actinopteri > Labriformes > Labridae > Scarus > Scarus forsteni. Next base: position 10,394,924 of record JAZDUH010000130.1, on the reverse strand, counting down.
GCACCACACAAGCAACTTATCCCTCCCCGGTGCTGGTTGATGTCTAAAGAGTTGAATAATTTAGCGGAGGCATGAAGGATGATATACACGAGAATTTACAAGTGAAAATTGCAATTGTTTGTAGCGACCAACTGTAGCAGCTGCTCCGCATGCCTCCCCTCACCTTCTGAAAGAGAGACAGCGTGGACCGCTTGTAACAGGCGCTACGAGCAATATGATTGGATGGCCGCGCCCTACAGTACGTGTGTGATGACGTTACGCTACATGCGTGATGACGTAACACTACATGACAGGAAGTTTCACGCTCTTAAGGGAACCCGACGGAATAAATAACAAATTTCAACCCGGTTACACACTGAAGAGATTTATGGCCCAATTCATGCTGTTATTATTTTTCTCTTGCTGATAGGGTTTTCTGATTATTGTCTGTGACCATTATATTTTATCATATGAGCATTAGCTTTGTGTTGTGCGCCTCTAGCATAATTTGTGTGTGTATTAATTTACTAATGTGCTATATACTGTTGTATTGTGTTTACTGACCCATCAGACATTGTTGTCCATAACAATCTACAGAATTTGAGTAATAAAACAGACATCATCACTAAAACTTATATACTCTGTGCCTGACCAGATCCAGGCTTTACCAGCCACAGGCCCACTCTGTGACATGTTGGATCGATGGTGACAACCATCCGACCTTCCTCCCACCCAACACCTTGTGTGACTGACAGCCTCCATCACTCTGTGTTTAATGCTGCGTGAACACACAACTATTGAAGCAGAAATACACACACATACCCCAACCAAAAGAAATAAAGCAGAGTTACTGCTAAAACACCATGCCTTTAACCACACATCTCCTTCTCTCTGTTTTTACCTCCACTACAGTATAATTTAGTTCTTCTTTGGCATGTTTTCATGATGGACTGTACCTCCACTGATTCAGTGCTCCAGCATTTCAGCAGGTCACCTTGACATCAGGCCAAATACTTAACATGCTGACAAGCTGCTTTGCTGTGTTTCTGTGTGCCTGCAGTGTTTTAATGGGATGAGCACATTTCTGGGATAACACAGCCATACAGTCTGTACCTTACTAAGTACAAGCACTATTTGATATTGCTTACTTGTACTGTTAAAGAGTGGACTTAACATCATCTTAGCCTGCCCTTTAGACCACGCAGGCTTGTTCTTACACTACACTACACGGCACTACACTATAGGCAGTGTGCTGTAACAGTACAGTCAACCATGAAGAACATATCTGCTTCACTATGGAGCTTTTGTATTTATGCACTTGGAGGAATTTCTTCTCTTTTTGCTTTTGTGTTTGGTTTTCTTTAGAAGAAATGAACATGAATGGAGCAAAACACTGAATACATAGAAATGAAATGCATTAACAGGATTATATAAGTTTGCAGAAAAGGGACTCCCTGGAGCAACTAAAGCTTTAAGTTCTGATGTATATTCATATATACTGTATATGTTCTTGTATGTTCTTAATGTACTTGCTCCTTCATTCTGATGGTTACTTTCTCTCAATAACATGTTACATCACAGGAGTGAGATGCACCGACAGATCTGTCGAAAACAGGTGGAGTTGAAATCTTACAAAGTCACCAATGCTAATTATTATTATTAATTATTAACAAAGTCAGTTAAAGTTTGGAGAGCAAAACCAATTTGACACCTGTCAAACTGAAATTAACAAGAGTAACTAACAGCTTGAACAAGCAAATTTGCCACTGACCTATTTTACATTTTAATCTTGACAATTATTATAAGCAAATAGTTACAAAACTATACAACAAACCTTTATGAAGTAATGTCTATAGTAGTGACTTTGGACTAATGACCACTTTTATTATCGAATCTTGGGTCAATTAGATAACTAGTTAGATGGTTTTTTTTGCCTCTATAATGACTTAATTGGTCACACTATTTCTGTAGCATTAATAGTGCATCATAATACTGATGCAACGTAATGATAAGAATTATTTTTGTTCCTCTTATCATTATAGTTATGTATTTCTTACTTGACCATGTTCTTTCAAAATTAAAATGTGCAGGTTTAATGTGAATTAACCAAATATTGTTCATGTTCTAGGCGTAACTATTATAAACTTGATGTTGTCACAAGCCAAGTGCTAAACATGATCTTAAGTTTTATCTGAGAGCAGCATTTAGCCCAGTCTCTGAGCCGCTGTATATGAGGTAAAAACTCCTGTCTGCTCATAGCAGTTGTTGTTGGAAATGGGGTTAGCTCTAAAATTAGCCACAACTTTAACCCTGTTATTTATGCAACTTTGGCCTTGGAGCAGACAAATAAGTTTCCAAAGAGTCTCCTGACACAATGAAAAGTGATATGAGGACATTTAACTACTTTATCATCAGTGTAGAGGACGAAATACACAGAGAGAAAAAAAGGTTCAGGAAGTGGTAACATAACCACGGCTAGCTCATTGTTTTCCTAAAGCTCTGTGGCCACTGTTTGATGACGCGGCTCAATCATGATAGGGCGGAAGGGTAAGATGATTCACTCCTCTGAAAAATCCACTCCAGGAAAAAAAAGTGTATGTCCATTGTGCTAACATTGCATTTGATTGTACGGCATGCAGGAAATTGATTGCAATTGATTAACCATTGAGCTAGGGACTGCTGGTGTCCACACCGTGAAAGGTTAACAGAATCACTCTCTCCTCAACTTTTACTCTTACATGTCGTCTAATTTAGCAATTGTGTTACTAAAAGTGTGGATTTACTTTGTACTGGCTTTTCCGATTACCACTCTGTTAATTTGTGATTTTGAAAAGCTCTATGTGTGTACGTAGTAGCCAAAAAAACACAGGAACAGCAACATTACCGAGGCTTGTTCATCCTACACAGAATATTATTATCCATATTTAAATAGCAGTAGCCTATAATTATAATGTTAAGAACTAATGCTGTAGTTTTTCATAATAATAATAAACTTGATTTGTATAGCACTTTTAAAAACATTGGTTTACAAAGTGCTTTGTTATACAGTTTATATCCAGAAAATGGCAGTTTTGTCACATAGAAATGATAATAACTGCACTTATCTCTATCGTTAATGGTTTCTCTTTCAAGTATGTATTATATTCTCCTAGCAGAAATTTTTGATCCTCAAAATGCAACAAAGCAAGCATCAGTTTATTGCCATGCTTTCTGATGAAATGATCTGAAATGCTTTTACTTCAGAATTCGTAATTTCCAACCCGTGAAAACATGGGATGATGTAATTTAACAACCATCTGTTGATAACAAATGCTACTGATGATATATGTTTTCAAATTTTGTGGAATACCTCATTCAATGGATCCCTAGTCTACAGAAAGAGATTTGTTTACCTATAGATAATACCCCATGCTCAAGTTATACTATCAAATCTGAAATACATAATTATCTAGTCATCTGAAAAACATGTTACCAATTAGTTGGCTATTTGATCCGTTCCATTTCTGGCTCCTTTTCTCAGTTTTGGTGTGCCAGCATTGCCTATATCAGCACTGCCCCCACACTTTCAACACTTCACCACCCCAGCAGACCTGTAGGCTCAACAGAGGGTGAAAACTATAGACAAACTGATCTGCAGTAGAACCATCAACCCTTCATTTTCAATCCTTTCGTGTAGTTTATAAACAAAATGTATTAAAATTAAAAATGAAATCTGTGTTGAGATTAGACTGGCAGAATAAAAGCTATTTAGTCTACTAAACAAGGGGGAGTGTGTGATAAGATGCATTTGTGGAGCAGTTGGTAGCAGTATGCTGTAAGGAATGTTTTGTAATGAACTTAAATACACACACAGCTATTTGCATAAGATATTTGGTACATTTTTTGGTCTTTTATAACTGTTCACGTTGATAAAGACCAGTCATTAATCCATTGTTGTTTTCGAGTTATCCTGTCTGAAATATTATAATTCCTGTATACCAAAGCAGCTAAACACAAAAATCAACAAGAACAAAATTAATTAACTAAAGCAGTTTTATCTAAATATTGATACTCTCCTACAGCATTACATTTCTAGAACTGAAAAATGAGTCATATTTTTCATTGTTGTTTTCTATCATCCATCAAATGTTTCTCTTCTGCATCACCTGTCAAATAAATGCGCATCTATAAACAAACTTTAAAAAAATCTCTGATCTACTCATCCATCAAAACAGAAAGTAAGCAATCCAGATATTTCTCTCTGACAATGTCTCCATAAACAACTTAACTCAGAAGAATCAAAATATGTTTAAAAGGCTGAAAACAACAGCATTTGATGCTTGTTGGCATCTCTTCCTCACACTGCCTCCCTCAACAGAAAGGCCAGAGAGGCACTTGCTGTGCGTCCATGCAGTGTCGTGCCAACAAGGGCTCCCCTTACACAGTGGGACTTAGTGCAGAGCACGCACAACAGGCTGCCCCACCACTGCGGGCACATCGACTCACTGACTGTACCACACACACTCGCCAGAGGCACATATTCTTATAAATCACAACACAGCTTTGGATGTTTTTATATGCAAGGACAAGCATCTTGTTTTTAGCACTTTATCTTACAAGTGGACTGTTGTTAAGATGTTAACAGTGAGCAACAGGCATCTCAGGTAGGGATGTACAAGACCAGCTGGAAACGATTTGAGTTCCATCCTGTTAAATTAATTCTCAACATTTTCTTATTGAATAAGGCATGCAGTCCAGGTCAAAAACTCCACTTTAACTGAAATGCTACTTACTGCTATTTCTCAGGTTCACCCTTTAACTCTAAAACAGGACGTTTTTCCCTGTGCTTGTTAGTTTGTCAGTTTGTTCATCTGTGAGCAAGACAATCAAAAGATCTTGATGATTTTGATGGAATGTAGACAGATGCAGATCCAGAGATTTTTTTCCAAGGATTTGTTTACAACGTGTAATTGGGCTGTTTTCCATGTTTTTGCTTATTTCTTGGCAGATATTTTTGCTGGTTTGCATTATTGTCATCTTGGAGCAGCACTGGCAACAATTAATGTTATTTAACACACCATATATTGATACAAATTGTGACCTTGACCCTAAGCTGTGATTTTAATGTAAAAATAATAAAAATATTCAAACATACAAAATCACATAAAAATCGTTTTGAATTTTTTATGCTAACATTATTTTGCTATTGCTTATGTAATGACCATTCATTACATTGCATTTTTCAATAACTGAAGTTATTCCTCAATAACCTTCGACCTCAGCATTGTTAAGTTTACCAATCAGACAAATTACCCTTTTAATAAGGGTCTTTCATCCTTTTTTTTCTTATCATTACGATGATGGAATAATACTATCAGCATGAAAATGACAGCAATTACTATTCAGAATTTTATTTTCTACATTTGCGTCATCATTTGAATTACTTTAGCTTTATGCTTTACCATGACCACCAAGCACAGTCTTATAATAGAGAATACCATTTTCTTTTCAGTTTTCCTTTTGTAAAATTTGTTCATATTAACAACATACAGCCAGTTAGCTGCTTGCTAACATGTTGACAATCAGTTAGGAAGAGGGTCCATTGTAACTGGCTATTGTCCTTCACTGTAGCAACATATCTCAGTCATGCATGTATGTGGTCAGTACAAAATTTGAGTTGCAAGTTTATGACATGGCCTGACTCCAATGTGCCTGTAAAGCTGTTTCGTGAGATATGCTAGCTACATTTACGAAATGTATTTTTGATAAGCTAGCTAAGCGAAAGCAAACCCTAATTGATTGTTTTAGTTGAATTGTGCCAAAATTTGAATGTTTATTTTACACACAGCAGCTTCAAAGGCCACTGTTATGCTGCCATAGAGCTCTTCAACCTGGATGTAAACAAAGTCCTTCAAATAAACAGCATCAATAGCATCTCACAAGAGCAAGGCATTAAAAACATAAAGATTAAGTTTTATGTTGGCTCTTCCAGGGAACTCTACCTAGCTTAAAGGTGCTATGAGGAGAATCTGTTACTGCCAATATTAGGACTCTGCTACCCATGAGCACGCACGGCGACTGTCGTAATGCTGCGTTCCAGTGACCTCGGAACTGGGAGTGACATCATCACCGAGTTATCGGTGTTCCAGTTGAAGTCGGAAAAAAACATGCCTATCTACCAGGCTATTGTTAGCTGTTGATAGCTAGGGAGTGGCGAGGTTTCATCGAGTTCCCAGTAGGAAATTCCAACTTCGGGGGACATTCCAGTTGCAGTTTCCTACTCGGAACTTGGAAATTCCTACTTCTGACTACACCTGGAACGCACCAAAAGACCCAAGCTAAAGCGTGCCTTTGTTGTGATGCTAATAAAGCATGCAGCTTGGACCTTCCTCAGAACTCTGTATTGCTTTACAACTTCTTTTTTCAACAACTTACAGGATGCAAAGCAACGAGGTAATGTATCTCTTTCTAGTTACGTGGTGGTAGTTTCTGATGTGTGACAACAAGCAATTTTTGGAAAACTTAGTATCGTAGTTTTTTAGCTGGCTATATATCACTACTTACAGCCCGGTGCTCTAAGACGTGTCCGAATAATATAAATTTGCTCTAGTTTTAATTGTCTTGTTCCCGAAGTTGAGTATTCAGGCCAGTCCAGCCCTGTCCGACCCGACCAGAAGGCTAAGGAATAGCATTTATAGATAATCTATTTTAATGCTATAAAACTCATCTTAAAGTGTGTATTTCGATCAGGCATATATCTAAAAGTGAGACTTTTTTGTAATTACTTAGAAACTCCTCACAGTCTCTTTAAGCAATTAAATATCACATGCAGCACTGGCATGTATCCTGCAAGAAGGACCTTAGGCTTTCCACTGCTAATATTAGCCACACTCTGCAAACCAACTTCACTTTGTTTATCTTCTGACGCTGTGACCTGTGTTGAATATTTAGGTTTAATTTGGACTGTTTTCTTGGTATTTTCTTGACATTTTTCAAGGTTGAATGTACTTTAACATTGGGTTTAGAGGGATTTTAAGTGATTCCCCTTTAAACATCCTTAAACCTTGGGTCATATTGAAAGACAAAGAAGTAGGCATGTGGTAAAAGAGGACAATGAGACAGGAGGAGGAGGAGGATTAAAAGCAGAGTATGAGGGATGTGGAGGTCCAGGTGGATGATGATGAAAGGGAGCTGAGAGGAAAATCAAGCCTTGTGTTCCTGCATGTGGCTGGCTTAGTGCTGTTCATATGCCTGCAGGTAATCTGTTCCTGTCTCTGACCTTGAGTGCTTACCTCAGGACAATCATAACTTACGCCAACTCAACACAGCAAGAGAGAGAGAGAGATGTGAGAGAGAGAGGGAAAGAGAGAGAGGGAAAGAGAGAGTGGGCGCAGCGCTGATCCAAGCACATCCCTGGAGGAAATCTCCCCCCCACCCATGGGGGGAGTTACGCTGCCAAAAGCATTAACTTCCAACCCTTTTTTGTCCAACACAGCATGCAATCAAGCAGGAAAAGCAAGCACTGGCATTGTTTGTCTGATGAGTCTGTACACTCCACTTCTCTCTATCCTTACATTCACCTCCTCTCCTGTTTTCCCTCTCTGGCCGTGCTCCATTTTCCTGAACCCCACTGTCCTATCCAATCCCCATCCTTTGACTTTCTACTCATTCACTCTCACTGTGGGAGGATTTTGCTTTGTTTCCCTTAAATGAGTAATTAAAAGACAAAAGGCTGTTGAATCTGCTATGGCAGCTTTTAAAAAGATATGGAATTAAAATGGGGGAAAGGGGATAGAAAAGTGGGACAGAGGGCAAATGTGTGGGGAAACAACCTTGACAGTATCAATGCCACAAATTCTTGATTTAGAATCTCATTAAAATGGCATGTATAGCAATGTCTACTGTAAGAGTCACTGAAATAATACTAATACACTGATTTTATTGCACTTTGCCCATAAGAGGAAGGGATTTATACTTTACTAGAGGTGTCCCGATGCAACTTTTTCCCCTCCAATAACATACTGATATTTTCAGCCTTGAGGATTGGCCGATACTGATATTGATCTGACATGATATCAGCAGGAATCAAACATACTTTTATTACTTATTTTGTAGTATGGACTGTAAGAAAGGCTTGATCAATTAAGATTACTCAAACAGAGAACAGTAGTCAGCAATAGCAGGTATGAGAAAAATGGACAAAAACATAAGAATATAATACAATTAAATAAAATAAATCAAGAAATAAATTAAAAAACCCTGAAAAGTAACCTCAACAAATCCAATAAAAACACAAACATATATTTTAAAATTGCAAAATAACCCCTGTTTAACTTGAACGTTAGCATACTGTACAACTGAATTAAATAAGTAAAAATAAATCAGAACGGACTGCTTGTATAGGAGTTCTTATATTGGAGATTTTAGATGCAGGCTGATATAATCCGATTTTTTTTTTTTTTTTTTGCTGATATCCTATATCAATATCGGATCGGGACACCCCTATATATTATAAACTACAAAAAATGCTTTGACCTGCATTGCAAAATAGAAAAAAACTAAAGCTTTTCCCTTAAAACTGTCAATGCCTATTAAGTTCATAGTCTATCCTGAATTTAGACAATAGATTTCTTTTTTTTTAACCTAAGTACTTATTATTAAAGTGTAAGAAAATAAAATAATTTTGTCTTTGCTAGTTTTACATTAAAAAGCCCCCCCTCCTGAAATTGAGCAACTGATAGTTCTCTGATATAATTTTTTGGATGGGGCCATTTAATTTAATTCCATCAGCCAACTTTATCTGTATGGCACCAATTAATAACAAGAGTTATTTCAAGACATTGAAAACAAACTCTTCATTTTATAGATACACATATGAATAAATACATACATAAATAAAATACAAATATGCATATACAAATATATACTTCCAACACCCAACATTAATTCAATAGACAATCATGAATCCCTCCATCACGGGGGCAAGAGAAAAAACTTTTTTTAGCAGTAGGAAATCTTGAATGTGGATCCCAGTCCCATGATGAGCAGCAAATCCACACGATGCTGTGTTGGGTGTTTGGGTGAAGGAAGGGAGGTGGGTGGAGACAAGTGGACTAAATTAAGAACTAGAAGTAGTGACAGATCCATGGACCAATCATAGACCTGACGTTTTCATGAGGGCCCTGATGTCTGTATGACTGTAGTGATAATCATCCAATCACAGCTGCCTTAGCTTCATAGTGGCAGGATTGAAGTGTAAAACAAGACTTCAGAAATGCAAGGAAACATAAAACATGCCTTACACTTTATAATTCATATTTTAGCTAACTAAACTAATAGTAGGTTTCGTCAACTTAATTGTTGTAAAATTTCATCAACTGAAACTAGATGAAAATTTAAAAAAAATGTACATGACTAAATAATGACTTAAACTAAAAGTTATGTTAGGCAAATGACTAAACCTAAAACTATATTAAAAAATGCTCATGTAGTGATCATATCATGACATTATGCATTACTATAAGCTATTGTGAAAACTCAAGCACATATTTTTTTTAAAAACGTATTTTTTTTGTTGAATTTTGATCCTTTGTAAGTTATTGAAAATTAAAGCACAAAGTAATTATTACAGAGATTATATAAGCATGTCAGTAAACGTAATGCCATCCCTGCTTGTGCCATCGAAGTTAAAACAGACTGAATATGCCCAAATCAATCAAAAGTACCAACCAGTGATTAATACTTAATGATATAATACATTTTATGAATGAGGTAGTTATCAATCTGTCTTTGGACCTTCATACCCTCCTCTCTGCTCAGATGTAGAAACCAGGGTGACCTCCTCCCAAACATGGGGGAGTCAGAGTGCTTATCAAGAATTGATGACGCCCATCAGCCGGAAACTCAACAAGCCATACTTATCAGACATCTCAAAAGTACGATTCCCCGGCGCTCAGTAAGCTCAGGCTTTCAAATTATGATGAATGAGGCCCTGAAATTACCTGATGAGTCATCCTAGATTACTTTGAATGAGCCCTGACAGTGTTGAGGGAGACTTCCTCAAACCCCTAAATGCGCTGAGGCGTGCGAGATGATGAAGCTGCCAGGCGGGGAGGGTCGTGCCCGAAAAAGTCAAGCTTGGATCAGTGAGCAAACTAGACTTTGCTTTTAGTGACTTCAAAGGGTGGGATGGTGTGGATGGAGGCTTGGGAGTCTGTTTTAGAGGGCAACACCTTTCTGTGCATCTGCAGATTGAGCGCTGAATTTCTTTTAATGGGCAATGATCCTCTGGACTGCTGTGATGGACGGAGGACAATAACCATAAAAATAAAACAGATGACACAGAGTGCTCCACAAAATCCCTGACATGGCTGCTATGGCTGCTGACAACAAACAGAGGTCTTTGTGGAGATGAGCTGCTCAAGTGGAAACGCCTCATGATGTGCTGCAAAAGCTTTTCATATACATATTTCAGGAAAGGAAGAACATGTTCTGTCAAAATCACTCAGTGCTGAATTAAACGTGGCCTCAGTCGGAGGTCAAAAAGAAGCAAATGAAAACTTGGAGGCTTAATCAACATTAGAACATGCACACTTTATATTCTCTTACCAGAAGTTGACCAGGAAAGGATGTTCAAGGTTCTGCATGATCTGCAGCTCTTTCAGCACGTTCCTCACTTCGTTCCTCTCCACACATTTCAGTTTGTTCATGTACTTCATGGCATACATCTTCTTAGTGTCCTTCTTCTGCACAATACAGACCTGACAGCAACACAAAGGGCACATTTCTTAAGTGCAGTGGTGAACGAAGTCTTTGTTCAATGTTTTGCTTGTGGAAGTTGCCGAGAGTGACTCATGTTGAGCTTTCATGTGAAGATTGCAAAGTTTTCGACACTTGACATTTTCTTTGTACAACATGATTAGAAATGACACAGTCTCTAATGTTCTAATGAACCCTAGAGTCAGTGTCAAGTTAGTCTCGATGTTTGTGAACAAGGTAACACAAGAAAGGTGATTGAGCTTTGGTGGGGATCAAAATCCAGATGCAAATCAGCATTGCGAGATAGAGCAGTTTTCCACATTTTTGCAAATAACTCAATAACTTCTCTGATTTATTTTTAGATAATTTTGGGCATGGTACAGAAGTGATTAATTGTTGGTAGTGCTCCAAATCCAAATGTGGACCCAGGTTTTTTTTAAGGGTTTGCTAAGCTATAAGCAGGATTAGGTATGCTATAATAATTATAACCTATTTGATCAAACAAATAAATGAAATATATTTTTTTATGATTTTAAGAGAAAAGAGCTAGGGTGTCACTTTCCCCCTTTTCCGTAGGATGTCTCAATGAGCATGTGATTATTATTATTATTATTTTTAACTGTTCTTGGTCTTATTGGCCCAACAGTAAATTTAACTTTGGTACCCTGATCCTTACCACTTTAATTGAGTCAATCTAAAATTGTGTTTGATTGCATTAGACAAAAAACTTTGAGAGAGGAAACACTGATTATTGAATCAGAGTCTATGTATGTACGTTGTCAATATTGTGATTTTGTTACATACATCACACTAAAAAAAACAAATTTGCAAAATCTGTCATATTTTTTTGTCAAATGTTTGGAGTCTCTTGCATTTTCAGAATTGGTCAAGAGCAATCTGACTCCTGTAATAAAGGAGTGTGTGCATGGAGAGTGGAGCACAACACAACACTGTGCACAACAAAACAGGTTTGAATGTTGCAAAACATATTTTGATAATGAAGTTGGTAATGTTGTAGTGTTTCCAGTTAATATAGAAATTTGGTCCAGATCCAATCAAACTGCTGTTAGCATCTATGCTAATCTCTAACAGTAGTCACATCCTGCTGCCGTCTTGTACATAGCTTCCTGCTTTAAAGGACTCTGATTGGTCTTTGCTGCTTTAAGATGCTAACAGTTAGGCCTGTCACGATAATCAATAAATCAATTAACTGCATGATAAATAAAAACGTCCTTGGTAAGTTTGACGGCCTCGATAAGTTGACACGTGCATGTATGTTTGTTTTCCTCCTCTCTTTCTTCCAAAAAAGGCTGGATGAGAAGATGCGTCACTCTGTGCAACTTTCTCAACACCTGGGTGCGATGGTTCTATAGCGGAGTTAGCAGATTTATAGCGGAGTGAGCATTTGTCATTCATTCAATCTTTGGAGGGGGGGGGGGGCACTCGTGCGTACACAGACAGTGAGCTGAAGTGATCGTCCCGAGGAGTAACAAGGAAACAAACACGAATATGAACGATGGCACGAAAGCTACGGTTCCTAAACTGAATGCCACAGGCCCAGTGTGGGAATATTTTGGTTTTAACAGAATGAACAAGGTGTGAGCCCATGAACACTGACGAGCCGATATGTGGTATTTGTTTGAAAATAGTGGTGACAGAGAAGGGGAGATGTGGCGGAGCCTTCGTTCTCACAGTCAACGCTCTTAGGCAATTTGTCGGCAAAGTAAATATAAATAAAACAGCGCAAAATGGTGCACACTCACAGACAGTGTCATTCGCTGCATTGCAAAAGAAATGCAGCCCTTCAATACGGTTGAAAGGCCTGCAATGTTACGAACGTGTGACAGACAGTAAGAATTGACTGTGAGAACGTACATGTCACAAACAATTCCTGAACTGTTTAAACTCCATTTTATTTATTGTTTTTATTGTTCTGTGTGTTTTTTTTTTTTGTTTTTTTTATGTATTTTTGGGGCATTTTGTGCCTTTATTGACAGGAGAGAGACAGTGGATAGGCTTGTGGAAGAGGGTGAGAGAGCAGGGGAAGACACTCTGCAAACTGGTCACAGGCGGGATTTGAACCTGGACCGGCAGAAGCATGTACATGGGGTGCCTGGTTGCTAACCACTCCACCAAACCAGCACCTCGTTCTGTGTGTTTTTATTGGAGTTTTTTTTTCTTAACAGAGACAGGGTCAATTTAATTGTTTTTGATCAGTAAAATTTCATTTTCATAGTTTTTTTTTCTCTTTTTATGGTTAAATTTATTATATTGTTTAATTTATTTTAATAAAAAGCTCTTGACCTTCCAGTTACAGTTAAATACTCTAAATAAATTAAAGTTTATTGCTTTTGATGCAGTGTACTCACTTTATTATGACATATATTATAATTACATTAATGAAAAAAAATGATGTTACAAACAATGCTGACAATAATATTGTTTATTGGCAATAATTTTTTGGACAATTATCGTCCAGTGAAATTTGTTATCATGACAGGCCTACTAACAGTTATTGTAGATTGGAGCTTTGCAAGATGGATCTGACCGATTACAGACGCTACATCAGAATGATCCATCTGCACTGCAAGTTTAACTTTCTTTTAAATTCTGCTTTGTTTGATCCTTTTAAAGAAGGTTTTTTTAATTCTTTTGTTCCTTTTTTGGCTCACTGTTACCCCTTCTTAGTACATTTTCTATGCTGCCAAAATTTGGACCCTCTGTCTATCTAAAGCAGAAGTGGGTTTATCATCTTTAACCCAGTTTTTATTGAGCTTAATAGCCAAAGACACATGAAGTGTTTCAGTGCAACAGCCCCAAAAAGTCCATCTAACAAGCCACAAGGAGACTTCAGGATTTCTCTTTAATCTCTGTGATCAGCGATTTTAATCCTCTCATAAGATGCTAAACTTTCCACACCGCTATGTTTTTCCTCTAAGAGATGAGCATCATAATTTAAGCCTTTATTAAGACTGCCAGCAGGGAGTGTAAGATACATCTTTCCAAAATGCTTACAAATGCACTGAGGATCCTCACGTCAGAGAGAATAAACAGAAAGTTGGATGTGACGTTAAAAAATGCAGAAAATAACACTTGATTCTATCTTTATGGCTGTTCTGTCATTAAGTATCAACAAACTTAACATGATTACCCCCATGACATGTGTAAGACAAGCCAATATTTTCATGCTGCAATGACGTCACGGCCTATATTTATTTGTAGTGCTGGTCTGTTCTGTGAGCGTCAGTGATTAGAACTATCTGATCTGTGGAGCAGCTGGCACGGTTAATCAGCCCGACCCTGATCACATCTCTCCTCCCATTGAGCAGCTTGCTGTTCACTCTGATCAGACTGCTTATCTGCTGTCAGGCTCTGTGGAGATGTGTGTGCACATGCATGTGGGAGTGTGTGTGTGCTTCTCAAAGTGCTGATGTAAATTACTCTGCACTTATATGGATTACCAGCAAGTGAAAACACGGCTGCTATCACATCAGATTTGCAATCACTGAGTTGCTGAAAAAAATAAGCTGGCTTTACTTAACGGTGCATGATAATACTGTTCTTACACTGAGGGGATGACATTTCTTATTATTAACAGCTCAACTTTATGGTAACCTGCAATCCTTCTCTTCACTGGCAAATTCTGCCATTAACTGTGGACCATGGACTGAGGTATTCTGGTATAAGTATAATTCTGGTTTTGACCAGGATATGGATTTACATGCTCACAAATGGCCCTTTTCCATTAGCCCTACTACTCGCTTTGTGCTGTTTTTCCATTAGCCCCAGTCACCTGCCCACCTGTAGGAGTAGGTACGAAAACTAGCTTTTTTCCAGGAGGTACCAGGCTAGTGGAAATACGCTGCAAATCGAGTAGGGCTGAGTAGAGTAGGGCCAAGGCGTGCTAGTGGAAAAGGGCCAAAAGAAACCCTGGTTATTACTTTCTCTGTATATATGACAACCTTGAAGCCTGATTTGTAATCATTGGATTTTGCTTACACAGACACCTGTGATGTTTATCTGATCACTTTCAGCCTGTGTTTTGTGGCAGTAACTTTCTTATAGAATATTCTAATGAAGTTAACACAACAATTATGTATGGATTTGTCACAGACTAGCATCGAGCAACATTTATCAACTAACTGGTCCTCTCTGTGATTTCTACTTCCTCTCACTGGGCTTGTCTTTCGTGCATCTGTTGTGGTCAGCTTTTATATGTCCCCTATTTACACATGTCTCAGATGTCCCCACAACAAGTTTTGAAGTTTCTCATCTTGATATCTACTCAGATATCAGATTTTGACATGACTATAAACCCGTCTGTTTCATCCTCACCTAAAACAGGCCGTTAGGGGTGCTGGTTTGGCGGAGTGGTTGGCAACCATGCACGTCCCATGTACATGCTTCTCTTATATTTATATTACTGTTTTAGTATGATGGTTTTTAGCACCAGTGCTTCCTCATGGGGGCTCTCCACGCTGGGAGTTGCTCCTGATCCACTTGTGGGGCCGCTGCCGGGGGACGGCTCCACCTGCATGGCTGGAGGCCCCTGCACTGTGGTGTGGGGCCTCGTGGCTGCGTGGGGGGAGGAAGTCTCCAGCTGCACTCCTCGTGGGCTGGGAGTCCTCCTCAGTGTTGATGGCCCCCAAAGGTAGCCTATGCTTTACCTCAGTCCTCGGTGCACAGCCATGTCTCTCTTTCTCACTCTTTTACGACAGCTTGTATGAATGTGTGTGGGTGCAAGTGTGTGTATGCGAATGTTAATGTCTGCGAGTGTGTCTGGATTGCAGTCTTCTCCTACTCTCCTACTCCTACTCTCACCTCCTTTTACAAGCCTATCCACTGTCTCTCTCCTAGTTTAAATGTGAACTGTGGCTGCTAGAATGCCTGAATATTTTCCTTTTACAGGTGAGTGTCCCCCATGTTGGGGAGACGACATGTCTACTAATGATATCATAAGTGATTATTTTTTTTCAAAAAGAGTGTTCCAGCAAACATTTCTGAACAGATAGAGGAGGTATTTTGTCATGTTTGAGGGTTTGTTGTGAGACCATGAACGTATATTTTTTGGACAAACCATTAAAAAGCCAATTTTGCCTTACATGGGAATGGAGAGTGTCAGTGCATCTGCCCACAAGAGCTATGCCATACCAATATTCTTCAGTATGACTGACTCTTGTTTGTTTTGTCGTTGTTTTGCCTGGCACACATAACCAATTCCCCCTCTGGCATTAATACATGTATGTGTAATTAAGTAAAAGTATTGCAGCACTTTCGCAGTAAATCAGTTTTCATATGTACATATGTTTTGCAAACTCAATAAGAGGAACCACAAAATGGACTTACTTTTCCAAAGCTTCCTTTCCCTATTGCCCTCAGGATCTGGAAATGGTCGAAGTTTACTGCAGGAGACAAAAGTGACATATATCAATATCCAACCCAAATCCTACCTTGCAATAGGCAGAGTTAATCTTACTGACTAATTATTCTCGTCGGTTTTTGTCAACAGCCTTTGTCCCCTGACAAAACTAGACTACAACTAATAGAAACAAGTATACATTAACAAAAACTAAAACTACATTTGCTAACTTTTTCGTCAACAAATAAAAACTTACAAAAACTAAAATGTTTGACAGAGACTAAATCCAATCAGACCTAATTTGGTCATGTAGAAAGTAGAGACAAGTTTGGAGTCACAGCTATTTTGGTTGTGTGAAACATAAGTGATGTCAAGTGTCTCCTCAAAGAGTTATTATCCTTTCATTTTGGTGCAAATACCTTGTATTACTTTCAAATAACCCACTTTATATGTATAAATTGTTTACCTGCGCTGGGACAACAGATGCAAATTTGCTATTATCTCTTGTGTAGTTGCTTGTATCACTTGCAATATTAACATTATGCAGTGCACTTGTTAAAAGAAGCACTAAAATAAAATAGTAATACATCTAATTCAGTGTTTGTCATTGGAGAAGGAACATCATGCACAGTTGGTGAAAACAGCAACAACTGGATACAGAAGCCAAATGAAAATGTCACTCTTTTGAAACCCAACGTCGAAACAGTAAATCATTACAAATGGAAGTGTGTGGATTTATTGTGCAGTAGGCTCACTTTGAGGTTTGCTCCAGGCTCATTTGAACAATGCAAACACTTAAGCTGGAGCAGATGGAGGTCTCTGCGGCAACCACAGGTCATTGACATTATGGAGGAGGGCTGAAATCAGCTTCAGCACAAAGCCCTCTTTATGATCGTGGCATGTTTCCCTGCTGTACAAAAGCTGCAGCCCTATCTCTCCTCTACATTTGTGTCATCCTCTGTTCTGCGCACATATATAAAACACACAAACAGAGCTTAACCTCCCGTCTCACTCTCCTAACAGCAACATTTATCGTCAATTGAAACCGGATGGGGCTGTTTGTTTCCTGCTACCATGGCAGCCAGGACAGAAGGTTTTCCCTCTCTTGTCATCTACCCGAGGATGGAACATCTGCTGCCGACTCCCTGCACTTATCTCGCCACAAACACACACAGATGCGCACACTTCTATTCAAAATGACTTTTTCCCAAAAAAGGTGCTGCCTGAAAGCATCACCTGCCTCTCTGGCAACACAGACACTTGCGCACACACGCACTCCGCCTGTAGTCACTGGATGTATTGGATGTGACAGTTAATGATATGCTCTGTTAGTCACGTATCACTGGCACTTCCTTCTAACACTATCAGTGCTGGAGTGTTTACACAAACCACTCTGATGGGGACCATATGAGGCCCCACAAGCACACACACAAACATGTGCGTGCATGGAAATACAGATGACAGTGTATACACTTATCACACAAAAAAAGACACACACTCCAGATAAACACAGTCATTTTCCTGCAAAGCCACTGGGAGATTTCCCACTGACGTTTTTTTTCTGGGAGACAGAAGGGGGAGAGAGAGAGAGATGGATTCATATTCTATCAGCAGAAGGTTTCTGAATGGTTTAATGTGCTGTATTAGATGATGGACACATGAGTAACAGAGCGTGAAAAGATTGAAATCTGCACATGAGTGAAATTGACGCATTGACAGCCCTTGAACTAAATGAGGAACTCATCTGTTAGTCAATTTGAATCTGACTGACACATGCTAATCAGTTTGGATTGATGTAATCACACTTGTTCAGTTTAAGTCTCACACTGTGTGTTTGCATGACTCACACTGGATTAAATCCCTATTCCTTTTTATCTATCAGAGGTCATCTCAGTCTCTGACTTTGTCAATATTTACACAGTGCAGACTAAATTATACTCCTCAAATAAAAGTCTGGAACTGTTATTTTGGTAAGTTAATTCTCTCCATTAATAAAACCATTTGGTACTGTATTTTATATCACTGGGAAGCCTGATTAGTCACCTTTACAACAAGGTACAACTCTTAAGGATCCTGCATTCATGGAATGAGCAATACTGCTGTTATCCTGCCAGTTTCAACTTGAATTTCCACAGTGGATTGACATTTTTAATAGTTAAGAAAAGGACTAAATTGTAGCCTGTCAGAAGAAAAAAAAGGGATATTGTAATATTTTCTTCCAGGATAATTCACCAGGACTTTTAAAGTTAATTACAAATAAATAAAGTGCTCTTGATGTAAATCCGTCAAATTGTACATTAGCTTTTTTGTTGTTTTGGTCGTAAATCCATTTTAATTTAATAAATAACACCTCTGCTGATTTTACCAAGCACAGCAGGTTTGCAACAAAGACACACGCAGCACATTTGCCCCTTTACAGCTCCATTTGTTGCCATGGATTAACAAATAGTACTATGTTACTCTGAAGCAACTGGAAACCCACACATACCAGTGTTATGTTTCAACAAACAACCGTTTTAACTGGTGACCTTTAGGGTTTATGTATGACTGTCACAGCTGAGACAATTTTTAAAGAAGGAAAGTGTGCCAACAAATGTCTCATCTGAATTCCTTACAGAGTATTTTTGGCATTATGATAAAATATAATAAACGAAAGTTGTAGTGGTTACATTTTGCACCATAACACTGGTGTATTTGTGACAACAGCAGCGTCACCTCAAACCACTAAGTTCTTACACTCACTCAGCAGACACACAGACTCTGCATGCACAGTGCTCAGTTCTCTGTCTATTTTGGAAATATTCCAAACAGAAACTTTCCATTGGAGTGAGAGATAAATGTAAATTGGGTTAATTTAAACAAACTGCATCATATCCTAACATAAGCAGAATCACTTTGTTTTGTCATAGGCAGATGTCTGTGCAAAGTAATGCAATTCAAATTTCAACAGATTTATTTGTAAGTTCAACTTCAGTTGATAAAATAATTTAAATCAATAAAGTTCCAGTTGCAAATGGAGTAGAGCTACATAAAATTAAGTTGAAATTGATAATTCAATTAAATAATTTTACTTGAAAATCAATTTTAACTTAACTTTATGTAGTCTGTTGCATGGGTGCATAGCCTTAATACTCCTGCAGTAAGCAGTATGATACCTGCATACGAATGAGGAACAGCATAAATATTCATAAGTATGGAATTGGTTGTTTTAGTTAAGATTATGCTAAAATGTGTTTTCAGTCCAACCTTCAATTTTGTAAATTCCAGAATTATTCCTATTTATTCTCAAGGAAAGTTTACAGCATTGATGATTTCCTGAATTTTGCAACCCTAGTTGGGGGCTGATATCAGACATACTTTTACTGTCGATAAGCCAAGAAAATGTGGGTTTCAGTTTGTAACAAACAACAAAAAAAAGAGCAAGATGTACTTGGGTTACTGTGACAGACATTGCACATTCTGTCGTGTGACTGTTGCACATCACAACTGCAGCAAAAATATGATAATCAGGCCATTCTTGACTTAGGTTCAATAAAAGGCTATGATGCTAATAATATGGCTGCTTTAAGTCTACACAGAAGGATGACTGATCTGCAGTAGCAGCAGAGGAGTTGCCTTTTCAACCTGACAGTTTACGGTGCTGCATTATAGTTTATGACTCAGCTTGAGAGCTAATATTGTATTACAGGATCCATGACACTCAGTGGCAGTTTTGCATGAAACAATCTTCATGAATTTGAAAAAAAACAACAAAACAAATCCCAAAGTAAGACTATAACCACCATTGCTTAGAGTTTTTCCCTCAATGCATTTCTATTTGCCTTTGTCTGTCTCTTGATTTTGCCCCAAGCATCACTGTTCCTCCACAGGTCTTTAAAAAACAATCAACACAAACAGATGCTTTAGTATTTCCTTACAGTTTTAGTTATTCCCTAACAGCTTGATTGCAGTAGTTTTAGTAAACATATACAGAAATACTGAATTCTTAAAGTTTTCCTTTGAATGTCTTCAGAACTAGTCAGCTCATTGTAGCTTTATGTCTCTGTCTTCCATTCCCATCCCTTCACCTGAAGCCTGTAAATCACTGAAGAACCCACTGACATCAAATCGTCAGAGCTCCTGCGGTTGCTACAACAACTGAAACAGAACCCATGGGTCTGTGTGTCCCTGCCATGTGAATGAAGCATGATTAGCAGTAAAAGTACAGTCTGCTGCACACATAAGGTAGAAAAAAAATGCATGTGGCACACAAAACCACACAGGCACTACACACATTATTCTCATGGGAGATAAACATGTCACGACAGAGTTCACCTTCATGCACACACATCTCTGTAAATCAGATAATATGGTTTGAGTATGAAGTGCAGGGTATGCTCCTGTCTCAGCTGTGACGCACAAAGCAAGACAGCTAAATGGTAAATTATTTCTGCAGATACATCCAAGTGATGTCTTCAGTAGATGTAGGTAAACGTTTAGAAATTTGGAAGATGCATTAAAAATGTATGCACAGTATTTATAAATGATTAATGAAAGCTTTTTGTATTTTATTTTACTTTGCGTCTGCTTATGGCATCAAGATGCCATGCTTTAATCCTTCTGTTTTTAATCAAATACTTAAATGCCACAAATTAAATGGAGCCACATTCGGTGTCAATGTGCTGTGATGTCTTGATCAAATAATCACGCATCCAAACTTAATGGTGACACTTAAATAAAAAAACTTGCTGTGGTTAAAAACTCTGCATAAAAGGATAGACTTTCCAAAGAAATATCTCCTTTTTCATTGCTAAATTTAAAAAAGGAACTTAATGGGCTTAAAGCCTGCTGTTTTACCATCCATCAATTCAATCTCCCATTCATGTCTCTAATCATCATTCTCCATCCACCCAACCATCCATCCATTTTTAGTACTTAACTTGGCAGCAACCAAAAACATATTCCAGTCCCTCCTGGCACAGAGTAGCTCCATATGGGAAAATAAGAATTTCCCCCTCCATATGAGATGCTTAATCCCTTTTGTACTTTGGGGGTCTCCTGCCAGTTAGAAATGCCCAGAAAATCTCTGAAGGAAAGCACCCATGAGGCATCTTGATCATCAAGCCTCAAGCTCCTTCTTCGGATGAGACGCAGATGCAGCTCTAAACTCAGACTTTCCTCCATAAGACTAAGCTTCTTTTCTCTCTCTCACATAAAAGAGAACCAATTTTATAAAGAGAAATAATCCTTTATAAAGTTTCCAACCTCTACTTTCAAAACTGTAATGTATATCTTAGCTGAAGAGGAGCTTTAGGTGATAAACAGTGTTAAGAAGTGTAATGTTTCTCTGCCAGTGTTTATAAAAGTAATGTGTATGGCTACTTTTTCATTACATGTTGATTTTAAAAATGCTTTTTTTAGCTGGCTTTACATCTACCTGTGAAAGTGTTGACTCTTTTGTCATTGTACAGCTTAGTTTACAACCCATAATCCTTCACTCTGTAACCTCATGATAGAGGGACACACATGATACCTCTCCAGCTCTTTACTAAGCTAACAATATGACATTGAGCAGAGAAATGCAGTCACCTGTGCATAAAGAAATTTCATTTCCAATATGAAAACAAGAGATTCTGAACATAAACTTTGTGGATGTTTTAAAAATCACATCCCAAAATTCAAGCCATTAGTGTTACACCTTTCTGGACCCTGTCAAATACATTAACATGGTTTAACATTATTTTTGAGCACTGGTATACCATGCCAACTGCACTGAAGCATGTGCTGTCTCAGTAAGCTTTATCAATACATCTTAAGTAGTCTGTATCCCTGTATTTGAGGTGCTGTGATGTCAATGTCAATGTCAGCTTTATTTATAGCACGTTTAAACAGCCAGTGGCCTACCAAAGTGCTGTACAAGAGAACAGGCAGACACAATCAAAACAGTAAAAGCAAAAAAACTGTGCTATGAATGGCAACATATTAACATTAAGCTTAGTGGCTAGCGTTGCTCTCTGACAGCTTTTCTCCTTCATTTTGTCACAAGATAGGCTGTAATAAGCAAATGTGATATACAATTTAGCACATTTACTTGGGGCCTCATGATTAGTTTAATTTAGGGCAAAGGTTCTCAGTTATTTTCTTCTCTGGAAATTTCCCCACACCACTACCACCACCACCCTCGCATCAATTATGTTAATATTCTGCACATAGGAAAGCAAATCAAAATTATAGGGCCAGTGCCTCTCAACGTTGGCCACATCCCCAGCCCACATAAGTTGCCCCCCCCCCCCCCCCCAGGATGTTGTCTCGCCTTCCTTTGGCAAAGAGCTAAAGAGCTGTTTTAAAGCCAAAGACCCACTCTTATTATTGAGCTAGTCCAAATGACTTGGATCAGTTTAAATAGCTGCAAAACCTACATAAATATAAACCATACACCTTGCTTATTTTTTGCTTTAAGGCTAACTATTGCAAAAAGAACTGGAAGGTTTATTCATGTATGTAAATTCCTCTAGAAATATAATCTAAATACAGTTAGACTCCCCTGCTGCCTGCAACTCAGTAGTGACTGCTGAAGTTCGTTCCCAAGGTCGCAATGTTTTGCCTCCAGCTAATGCACATCACAGTGATGTAGGTCAGAAAAGGGTCTATGGGGACAGAAAACTGTCTACAGGGACATGAACACTGTTTACTGCTGTCATCTCTGCCATCTTACAAGCTTTATCTGCTAGCAATGTATGTTCACTGACACAGCTGTATTTACCTTCCACTTGCACACAGCCAGTAAAAACATGCCAACAGGTGGGAGCGAAATGGAAACTGTGCAGATACTACTGTGATTTTATCTTCCTCCTTTGCTCTGTTTTTCAACAAAACAGGAACTTTTTGTTAATCAAAGAGTTATCCATAGAGCATCCATAATGCATTACAATGCATTCATAATGTCTCATAACTACACTTATAAGCAAACATAATGCTTCATGATGCTTATGCTTATGATATCACTTACATATAATTATCACATAATGTTTTATGACTGTTGATTAAGTGCATCATAAAGCATTGTGAGTGTAGTTATGAAGCATTATGAATGCTCTCATAATGCATTGTGATTGCCGGGGCTTCATACCTCATACAGCATTATGGATGTAGTGTTCATGAGTAGTCATGTGCATCCATGGAACAAGTTATTATCATTCATTATAAATGACATTATAATGTTTAATGACTGTTGATACAAAGCATCATGAAGCATTATGTTTGCTTATAAGTGTAGTTATGAGCATTATGAATGCATTATAATGCATTATGGATGCAGTTATAATGCATTATAAATGTGGGCTTCATAGAAAGTGTTACCGAGTTACTTTTATGAAAAAAGGGAACTAGTAATGTTTTACTGATTCCGCGTTCAAAAGTACAACAAAAGAAATCTAAAAACTCTGATGGATAACTGTAACATATAACCCCCAACAACAAAGTTCAATACCATAAGTTACCTCAGAGGACTTACAGTATTTATAGCATATTAATTAAAATGTCAGGACTGATCAATGTTCATTGTGGAATTAAAGAACAATCATAAATTCTAGTATTATAGCCTGTACAACCTTGATGCAGTCTTTTGAAGTTTTAAGTGACAGCTCTATTTGCATCTTTATGGCTGCTCAAGGAGACGAGAATACCATGTAAGTGTAAAGTCAACATGCCGTGAACTGTCTGGTTGGGGAATCCTGCCTGCGTGCGGCTGACGTGAGTTTCATCACACGGGGGATTACTTTCTCTTGTGAGCCATGTATTTTTCTCTTTTTTTCAGAGCCACCAGCCCTTGGTGAACTCGCCCATGCAGTTTATTTTTGTGAGCGGGAGTCAGAGATGTGTGCTGTTGGAGTAAATCAGGGCACAGATACTCTGTTATGAGTGACATTTCCAAAGCGGCATGCTGTATGACTAAGCAGGGAGGTTAACCATGAGTAATGATCTCCTCTCTGATAGCCGTCGACTCCAGTGAGGAGGAGAGAGGCACAGATATGGATTTCATTAGTGTTCCAGGAGGTAATTTTGATCAATATAAGTTTTGATGATAAACAGAATTTGAACTTTTCTCATGTACGACATCTGATACACCAAGTACTGATTTGCTCTAAAACCTAGGAGAGCCACTTCACTTCTGACTCATAGACTTATGAAGTGTTCTTGGACTGCAGCCCAAGTAGAATTAATTTCACAGAGATCAATACTTATACATTGTATTATCTACTCATGCCACCGAAAAAAAACAAGGGGACAGTACCTACAAAAACCAAGACTCAACAATCAAGTTTACCAATCCTTTTTTTATCATAACCCTGATGGCATGAGTCTGAACAAAAGGCCTCAAATTTCTATAATCATATAAAATTCAAGAGTAAAAATAAAGTGAATTGTCTCTGACTTCAATGATGAACCTCTTGCTGGATGACCAGTTTTTATACTCGCACAAGTCTTCCATAAACCACTTTTAGATTTTATTTGAGGCTATCAAAATTGCATGTTGGATTGAATTTAGTTATTTGAATAGAAGAAACACCTCTAAGAAGAATCTGCCCAGATTATGTGCATTCTGATTTTTTACTTCACTGATCATACACCTAGTACATTTGTGAGCATTATAAAAACATTGAAGAGAAGCTGTCAGTTTTTTTTAATAATATTTCCATCCATGAGAAAGTTGCAGTTAGAATTGCGTACAATGGAGAAGATAAAGATTAGCAAATAGCAACTCCTGCTAAATGTTAATAACCATTCATATCGCTCACCATGAATCTTGTCTTCACAAATTTAATAAAACATGCTTTTTGAACAGAAGCTCTAAATTGCTTTCATTATAGTGGTCTAGTTGAAGAGATGACAAGAAATTAAATATAAATATAGAAATAAGTATCCTACTAAAAGTCATCAGAATTTATGCAGATAATTTTTTTAAATTCTGTGGAATAAAAAACATATGGTGTAAGATAAGGTAGAAACACAAGGGAAAATCTCACTATGAGGTTATTTAAAGAATTTCATTTTAAGAGATATTTAAATGTCAAATGGACAAGAAAGTAAGGGGTTAAGTTTTTTTTTTAGTTTAATGTGAGTATATGTCTTTTTGTTCTTTTTGATTTCTTTTTCTGGTCTTATTGTCTCATTTAGGGTATGTTTATCCCTGCTGTCATTTGACATATCTACACTATTTAGAATATAAAAATAAAATAGTAGAATGAAAATATAACTACTTCAGTTTACAAAGGTCACAGAGATACCAAACAGCTACCTGTCAGTTTTTAGAATAATCAAAAAGGAAATATAAACATTGTCATGCAGCCATTTTAACCATCTGAGATAGAGGTTGAATCCAAGACCTTCCAAAATCCAGGGCCACAGAAAGTGGGACATGCCTTGGAGTTTTGAGGGTTAACATCAAAATTCAGTTTTTGTACATTTTTTTTAACAAGCTTACAGCATAACTCCATCGTTTTTTGCTGTTGTTGGTTTTACTTTTAACTAAAAATAACTTGATTAGAAAGGTAGTTTACACAACCGTTTCTTAACAGGACTATTACAGCAGGTCATCGTGTAGTTTAACTGAACTAGGGTCTAGATATGGTGGGGTTTTCTCTATAGGAGTCAATTTCTGATTTTGACATGAACTCAGGGATATATTTTTGTAAAGCTTATGTGATTCTGAAAACAAA
Source organism: Scarus forsteni (assembly GCA_036419115.1). Taxonomy (NCBI): domain Eukaryota; kingdom Metazoa; phylum Chordata; class Actinopteri; order Labriformes; family Labridae; genus Scarus; species Scarus forsteni. The sequence goes on along the minus strand of JAZDUH010000130.1, from coordinate 10,369,151 downwards.
TCTGCTTCATTTAAAAGTATGAAAATGCATTATCTACATTAAAAACATCTTTTTAGACAAAGCAAACCATGGACGGATACAATTTTTTGAAATTATCTTTCAAAAATGTAAGAAAAAATAGGACATAGTTAAGTCTTAAATAAGAGCACCAAAATCTAAAATCTATCTTAAGTTTGTTTAGAACACGTGTTAAGATTATTTTTGTTGAGTCACCTTTTATTATGCTTGACATTCATTGAAAAACACAAAATAGTTATCATCCTGTTGTCATAGAAGAGATGGATCTACAAAAGTAAATTAGTCGCAGGCTATAATACAAGTCAAACTCTGGCTTAAGTTAACACTAGCAAGACTGGGATTTTTGGGCACTCCTTTAAGAACTGAAGAGGGATCATTTGATCCCTTGCCCTGGAATGCAGTGGCCGAGCAGTCCCTGTTGTTATTCTAATGTGCCACTAATTGCAGGCAGCCACATGCTGGGAGTACAATGCAAGGTGTGACATCTAAATGAGGCCTTGGTCTTCATGTGATGCGATTCTGAGGCTGGGCTGATTCTGAATCTGATCTATTTGAATGACATCAAATTAGTTTATTTACAAAAATATTTACAAAATAATAATATTTATAATAATAATAATAACTATATCTATCTATATCTATCTATCTATATCTATATCTATATATCTATATCTATATATATATATATATATATATATATATATATACACACACACATATATATATATATATATATATATATATATATATATATATATATATATATATATATATATATATATATATATATATATATATATATATATATATATATATATATATATATATATATATATATATATATATATATATATATATATATATATATATATATATATATATATATATATATACATATATATATAAATATATGGCATGCCGTTTAGGAAATTAAAATATATATAATAAAGTTGGAATTTATGGAATAAAACTCTGAATATATAAATTAAGTCTGACTATATTGAATGAAAGGAATGAAAGTCTGAATATATGGAATGAAAGTCTGAATATATGGAATGAAAGTCTGAATATATTGAATGAAGTCGGAATATATTGAATGAAACTCTGAATATATGGAATGAAAGTCTGAATATATGGAACGAAAGTCTGAATATATTAAATAAAAGTCTGAATATATTGAATGAAAGTCTGAATATATTGAATGAAACTCTGAATATATTGAATGAAAGTCTGAATATATTGAATGGAAGTCTGAATATATTGAATGAAACTCTGAATATATGGAATGAAACTCTGAATATATGGAATGAAAGTCTGAATATATGGAATGAAAGTCTGAATATATTAAATAAAAGTCTGAATATATTGAATGAAAGTCTGAATATATTGAATGGAAGTCTGAATATATTGAATGGAAGTCTGAATATATTGAATGAAACTCTGAATATATTGAATGAAAGTCTGAATATATTGAATGGAAGTCTGAATATATTGAATGAAACTCTGAATATATTGAATGAAAGTCTGAATATATTGAATGGAAGTCTGAATATATTGAATGAAACTCTGAATATATGGAATGAAACTCTGAATATATGGAATGAAAGTCTGAATATATGGAATGAAAGTCTGA